>VFFE01007101.1:1133346-1182609 GCA_008921705.1 Burhinus oedicnemus | reverse complement strand
AATTGAGCTGACAATCTGTATTTCTCATAATAAGCAATGGCATTATTTGCAGCAGATATTAGTAACATGTAAGTTACCAATCCCCTTTGTCAAAACCTATTATACTTAAGACTGCCATATTTTACAAACAGTTAAGTCAAGATAATGGTGTCATGTTACTGTAAAGCATTGACCTTCACAAATGAAAGCACTTACCAGAGAACTGTTTACAGCATTATCTGTTGTACAAGCAGCAAAATAACCTTCAGCATCTGCAAACTAATTACAGAAGCTTAAATGTAATAATCTATCAAGGCAGAGTTATTAATAACTGAAATTTGAGAATTAGGTTTTTTAATGCCTTTTTCCATAATTCTACCATATTTCCCCCTCTCCCTCCTCCCCAAATTCAGTAAATCATTTCAGTAATTCCTTGTACCTCTTGAGGAACCCCATTGAATTCATCTACCCAGGTATCAATGCAGGATCAGGCTGTTAGGGTACCAAAACCTGTAAAGTTAGCCTTAGCAAGACATGCTTCACTAAATTATTGTGAATGTATTAACAACATTTCATTTTATTGAGGCAAAGTTCCTTTGCATAAAAACCTGGAACTTTGCCTTAGTTTTAACAAAACTTAAAAGTAAGGTACGAGTGTTTACCTAAGCAATCATTATTGAAATAAAAATCTAGAAATGTATAATTTGTTCCAGATTAATAAACACAAGACATTCTAAAGCCACTTGTAGAAATTATACAGTTGAATATTTAACTAAACTCCTTGGGGGTGGGGGACAGAATTTTCTCACTGCCTACTACAGTCCTGTCTCTGCACTGTTCTTTTGAAATATGTTAACATCAAAAGTACTGGCTATTTCCTACAAATTATTTAAAAAATCACTTTTTATAGGATTAGAAAGAAAAAATAATGAGATTCTATTAGGGATGCCGGAAGCGCCACGGACAAATGTGACAGATTCAGCACTCAATTCATTGCTGTCCAGTTCATATGAGTTTTTATTACCTCTTTCTTTCATATAGCACTGCCTGAGACTTAGCTGGTCAATGTAACCACTCAATTCATACTATGCAATAGCCCCTTATTCTACTCATCTGCTTAGATTAATAAATTTGATCAGTGCAATTGCTCCATACAACTAATCATCCTTCAGCATGTTCATCATCCTTATTTGTCATTACTGCCAGTACAGAATCTGATTATCTTATGAAGACACTGAATAGCATCAAGTCTAACACATGCCATACTATGCACAGACATTCTCCCCCTCTACTCGGCGCTGGTGAGGCCACAACTGGAATGCTGTGTCCAGTTCTGGGCTCCCCAGCTCAAGCGGGACAGGGAACTACTGGAGAGAGTCCAGCGTGGGGCAACAAAGATGGTTGGGGGATTGGAGCACCTCCCTTATGAGGAAAGGCTGAGAGAGCTGGGACTCTTTAGCCTGGAGAAGAGAAGGCTGAGGGGAGACCTTATTCTTGCTTCTAAGTATCTAAAGGGCTGACGGAGGCAGACTCTTTTCAGTGGTTCACAGTGACAGGATGAGGGGCAATGGGCACAAGTTCCATTCAAACCTAAGAAAAAACTTCTTTATAGTTAGGGTGACAGAGCACTGGAACAGGCTGCGCAGGGAGGTTGTGGAGTGCCCTTCTCTGGAGATTTTCAAGACCCGCCTGGATGCAGTCCTGAGTAATGTGCTCTAGGCATTCCTGCGTTAGCAGGGGAGTTGGACTAGATGATCTCTAGAGGTCCTTTCCAACTCTGAAAATTCCGTGATTCCGTGACTTGATATTAAAGGCTGATCTACCAAAAATTATTTCAAGATATCAGCCAACTCTAAATGTTCTATGTGTTTAACACAAGATTTGTTTAAAAACAAAATGTTTAAGGTTTTGGGGTTTTTTTTGTTTTGTGGTGTTTTCGTGTGGTTTTTTGGTTTGTTTTTTTGGGTTTTGGGGTTTTTTTTAAATAAAAATCATTTGGCTTCGTGTCATGTAACACTTCAGTTATTTAAGTACGTTATGCCTACAACTGTCACTATCAGTCAAGTCTAGTATATCCAGAAGAACTGAAGTCAGTTTCTTTCATACAAGCTATTTTCTATAAAGACATGTTGATTAACAGCATGTTCTTGGATCAGATTTTCTGTTATTTTAATGCGAGATTAATATCAGGCCAAACACCTTACTGCTTCCTAAGTCCTGCTGTTCAGCATTCTGAAACACTGGCACAGAACAACCGCTCTTCCAGGCATCTCTAATTTCCTTGGAAAAAAAGTACGTGTTTCTGTAATATGACAATAATTTTAGACTCTAGCACAAACTATGCCTAGTTCCAGAATGGACAACAGAAGGTCACTCATGCATAAAGGCTATAAAAATACAATTCTAACAACAGCAACAAAACCATAATTCTACCACCTTTCCTAAATATGACTTTAAAAACCTCAAAATCTCTTCACAAACAGTTCATAGTTCTGTCAGAAACAGAGAGCCAGTAACAAAAAAAAAATCAACTACAAAGGTCAAATACTATTGGTTACAGATGCTGGGGAAGCAAAAGGGAACCAACAGCGGTGATTCTCATAAGCTCTTCTTAAAAAGAATTATCCTCTGCAACTGTACAAGATAAAATACCAGGCTAGACGGGCCAATGGTCTGGCCCCATAGACCATTTCTGATGATTCCTGACACATTTCATACTGCTTTTTCCTTTCTTTTCTTCCTCTCACAAAGCTACTATTATGATTGCCGTGTCTTCCTGTGCCATGATTCAGTTTATAACTGCTTTTCTGGAAGCACTATTTCACAAATACGCAAACTTTGCCTTCTCTAGTCCTTATTTTAATTTTTTTCTGTACAAACTTCAACAAATATCTAAACATTTATAAAGTTAAAATACTTACAAAAGCTGCATGCCTTCCACGAAACCCACGAGTACACTGTTGCCTCCATGGTTTCCAAACAATAAATCCCAAGAGGTATAGAACAAACATGGATGTTTTTGCAAATGTACTGAAAAAAGGTTTGTTGTACTTTGTAAAAACGTACTGTGGAAAGAAAATAATTGCAGTATTCAAAATTACCAATTAGGTGAGAATTCACAAAACAAATGAACAGTTTTAAGTATACACTCCAAAACAGTCTGGTTCCCCAAAATGACAGTGCTGGCATGTATGACCAAAAGACTCAAGTGGCCTTACATATTCTGGGGGTACCTTCGCCCAAGCTATCTTAAACGCCAACAAGAAGGTACTAAGCCATTTTGTAAGACACTATGCCACTGGAGAAAGCATCTAAGCAAGCAACATACTGATATGTCACTGAACTCAAATAGAACTGAAAATACATTTACATAAAATATTTTCTAAATGAAAGACCACTTTTATAAGCAATAGCGTATTAATCACAAATTAGAGGAGATTACTTTGATTAAATAACACTTCAGTATCAATAGTGATTCCACCAGCTCATTGGAAAAGTTTTATTAATGTAATACCATCTTAAGCACAAACATTTTTATATACTTAGTTTCAAAAACTGGTATAGAACATAACAACTTAATGACAATTCAGAAACCTAAATTTGACAAGAATTTATTAAAAACTCAATTTCCATTGCTAGAGCTCTGTTTTAAGTCCTAAAACTTAACAAGAAGTAAACACCACATCAGTTTCAAGATGGTGAATATATGAACATGACAAACTTGTCTGCAGTTATAGGGCTTAACTTCATGACCCCAAGTCCTTTAGTCCTAGACTTCTAGATATTCTGAATTATAATCTACCATACCACCTAGCCTGCAATGTTACAGCTAATTTACTATTTCTTGGGAAAAATATGGGCTTTATTTTAATATGGCAACACGCAAAATGAACTCCCCGATTACCATACATAGTTATGAGCTTATGTTGCTTAATTTTAAAGTCATCAATAACACCCATCTTGAAAGCAACAGTCACCAAGTTGAGCTTGTCCATAACTTTTTGCAGATACAGGTTAGTTCACTAAGCCAAAGGATTATTGTCTTTCCCGTACTGAAAAGGTGGTTAAACTTTACACTAGAACACTCACTGAGTGTTTGAATGACCATGTTTCTGTTGCATCTTTCTCTTAATTAGGCATTTATTTTCCTTTTAAGATTCATGGAACAATACTTACAGAAGTGAGTTCTGAAGAGGCAACCCATATCACGTCAACGAGGAGAAGAATGACAATTCCTAGAGCCATCCGCCTACGCTGTGTGTATGAACTGCTCTGGGAGCTCATTCGATTCATGATAAAAACCCACACCATTTGTGACCTATTCAAGATTGATAGAGGAATAAAACCCAAAAGATTACAAACAGTGACCAAAAAAAAGAAAAAGAGAAAAATGGTAGGGGCAAGTATTTCATTTATATGAAATGGACCCAATATGCCAGGAAACACATGCTTGTATTTATTAAAAAGCAGATATTTCACACATCTGTCATGAGATTTTTCAGAGATGGTACACGCAATTAGAAAGTAAATCTAGACTTCTCAAGAATTTATCAATTGTTCTACCACTGAAATAAGGAAAAGTAGGCAAAACATACAATGCCTTTTTGGAATTTCTACTCTGAGTTCTGCAAAATTTGAAACCACCATGTTTTAGTAAATTCAGATACTCTAAGCTGACAGCAGAAATTATTTTCATGTGTTGTGTCAAATACAATTCTACTACAGGTAGTCAGAAACATGTTTAAATTTCAGCATTCAACAAACATTCCTGGAGACATAGCAACCCATTTGGGTAAATTATGATCCCCAAACTGTAAAGTGATTCAAGAAAAAAAATCTGAAGAATATTTAATTGTAAACCTACAAAATTAGACTACACATGCACTTGAACTGAAGAGATTTACATATCTGTTTGGTAATTAATGAAATACAGGCATGCACCAATTCTAGTGAAAACTAAGAATAAGCATATAACACATGCAACAGAAAGCTCTTCCTATTAAAAAACTCAAAAACATTAATAATGATTTTGACTGTGCCCTGGTACGTTACACATAGGAATAATCGATTAAGAACACTTCATATTCTGAGAAATCAAAACTACAGCAGTAAACTAGGTTTAAGCTTGTTATCTGGTACAAAAATACCTTAAAAAGTCGTGCAGACTTGCTGGAAATTAAAGCATAAAGAATTTTGGATTTTGACACACACAAACCTGTTATCTTTTTTGTGTACACACAGCTCCTAGAAATCTTTGTTCAAGGTAGTAATAGAAAGGTCTCAATTTAAGCAATTCTGGTGAACTATCAGAAAAGAACAGCTGGGTTTAACTGCTTATAGCCAACTGCTTTTACATATGGAAGAGTACACAGCCCAACAGAAAATTCTGAAGATACGGCTTGGGCTGCAAAAATTCATATTAGGAAGACGACTATTTGCATTTAAAACATTAAAATGTATGCAGATGAGCACTATAACAATGTGTAAATAGATCATGACCAACCTTCTTTCCTTTTCCTTCAGTAGGCAGAGCACTTGTGCTTTATTCAATGCACAGAGTAAACACAAGAGAACAGAACTGATATTGTTTGGGTTGGCCAAAAAGTGGTGCATCATGATTTTAGAGGGCTTGACTTTGCACAACTTAAAGTAAGTGTTAACATTACTGAAAACACTAAAGTTATGTGAAGAGATCACTAGCTATTTTCAAAAAAATAAGAA
This sequence comes from Burhinus oedicnemus, assembly GCA_008921705.1. NCBI lineage: Eukaryota > Metazoa > Chordata > Aves > Charadriiformes > Burhinidae > Burhinus > Burhinus oedicnemus. The sequence continues at coordinate 1,176,909 of VFFE01007101.1, read as the reverse complement.
AGGTAAGCCAAACAAGCTTTTAAAAGTGCTGCTTGTGTTTTAATTCAAAAAAATTGTAAGATTCACTGGACCTACTCCAAACAAATGCTAATCATGAGCATACCAGACCGACATGCCTTCTTACATCCACTAATGCTACTAGAAGCTGATTCAGATTTGTGATACAGCTTTATAACTGCCCATTAGAAGAACTAAATTTAGGAAACCCTTCAATTTTATGATTAAAAAGCTTCAAATACAAGTGACAGAGACTGATGTCTCATTCATCAGCCTACTTGTACTAGAATCTTTTACATACTTTCTAATGAACCTCAGTAAGATATGCATATGGTAGTTCTACGATTAACGTTATTTATGTATATATTTTAAAGAATCAGTCTATTAAGAGTTAATTTGCTACAGATTACGTAATATACCCTGCTGTTTATCATCATAAAGATAGTGAATGTTTGAGTTTGAGAGAACCCCTCAAGTAACTGAAATCTAATTCACCTTTATGGAGCAAATCCTGACTCTTCCAGTAAATAGAGGTGACCTGCTTTGCTAATACAGTTTGGAGAATGTAAATTACAACTTGTTTTTTCCACATGTGTCAACATACAAAGACTTACTGTCTTTTCCTTATTTACAAATTATTTATGAGACCCTGCCACAATGTCTCCAGTGAGGCAGCTACACAGTTTCCTTTTTCCAGACTAGCCTATTCCTCAGATTAGCAACTTAAATGCCCAGATATGCACAAGTGCATTTGAGATCACTACACTGTTTCCCACGTTTGACTCATGCCTCTCCTTTGCAATACAGTCTCTGCCACGTTCAAATCTCGCCACTTTTTCCTCCATTTCTCAAAGGGCTTCTTTCCAAAGAAAAATCAACAGGCAGAGTTCCTGAAGTATAATTATATCACTAGATCTATGCTGATGTATTCAATGTGTGGGCATCAGTTCTGGATAATTATTCTGCTTTTCTGATAAAATAGTGAGATTGACAAAAGAAAGCAAAAGTCTGTAAGGAAGGAGGGGCAAAGTTATGAAAGAGTCAGCAAGGAATGGCAGTTTTTATTTGATATGGAATAAAGAAGAAAACATTTGTTATGAAAGAGAGAATAAATAGGGATATTATCTCAAACCTGAGTAAGCTAACAGAAAGGGTTTCATGCTTGAAAGCTTATAAGGGTATTTTCAGTTTTTATGAATTGGTCTAATAGATACTACGTATTACACTCTACAAACTCTGGCTTCATTTATTATGACTAATAGCCTATAAGCCATTATATTATATACAGCTTACAAATTGCTCATGTGTTGCATAATATACACCGAAAATGGAAGCTGGGCATAAAACAATTTCAAAGGAGCTAGAAGGAAGAAATCTCATTCCTTGTCAGGCTACAGCACGACACATGAACAGTGGTAAGGTATACCAGAAATGGAAACCACTCCAGCCTGCCACCAGTTATGTGCTGCAGGTAGGAAGGAGGGGGAGAGGTAGTTGAAGACAGGAAGGAATTGCAGTAGCCCGATCAATTTGACATGTCTACATCACATACTCGCATCCCTAGATCTTCTGTTCTCACCACAAACTGCTTCACAGCATATAGCACGTATATGCTGTGCATAGAGATCATGCACAGAGATCGTGCGCATTCTGTAGCTGCTTAATATTGTACTCAGCTTGCTTACGTTAAGCTTGTACAAATTCCTTGCTTTAAGATCCCTCAGCAGGAGGAAAGTAAAGGATGCTAGAATATCTAGTACTTCTTAGATAAGAGGTTACATATGAAGTTATTTATAGCATAAGTACACATTTCACCATTTCTTTTCCACCTATAAGCAGATTTTAAAATTCTAAATAAAGAGCCCATACTTACGTCTTGAAGTTTTTTTATATATGTTTCAGTAATAGCTGCTATTACTTTCTCATCTGACTACAAAGTATCTGTTTAAGATTCTTGCATGCCTAACATAGCCCTTTGCTTGGTTCTTCCATAACAAGGGAAAAAGCTTAACAAGGAAGAGCGACTACAAAGTCTTCATCGCGCACCAAGATGCACCTTCAAGCTAGTAGTTGACTAAAAAAAATTATGAAGCAGCAATACTAAAATGCCTATAATGTTCAGCAGAAAAACAGAACCCTATTGAAACTTATATACTAAGTTTTAGAGCAGAATTAAAACCTGTGAAACTTCACACAATGTAAAGACAGATAGAAACTACTATTTTGAGAAGTTTTAGACAGACACATTATCCCACTTACTGACAAAGCACTAGTACGCCCGAACTTGTAATGAAATACAATTCCACACATTTCTTTATATTTGGCTTCTGTACATTGACAGCAATATGCTCTGACAAAAATGAACAAGATATACTTTTCTTATACATACCTTTTGCAATAACTGTAAAAAAACAAACAAAAAAATACTAACAAACTTCACATATCATGTCAAAGTGAAGATAGTCTCCTAAAAAGACAAAAAAAAGAAAGCAAAGTTTAAAAATTTGTTTGCGTGTGTCTATTAAGCACTTATCATTGCAAAACATTTTCTAAAATTTCGAGTTCAACAAGTGTCTGCCACATCTCAAGTCCTAAATGTTAGGGACATACAGATATAGAACCTTAAGAATCAGTCCCCATCAAAAATGCTAGCAAGACAGCACTGAAATGCAAGAAAACAGGATAATTTACTATTTTTGATATTTCAAAAAGCATGATCCCTTCCTTATTAATTGAATGTAAGAGGCTCACATGACAAAGAAGGTGCTGCTGATGTTCAGGTCCAAATTTTTAAGCTATGCAGAGAAAGGCTGTATTTCTTAAGCCTACACTCCTAAGCAAAGAATTTATTTAAATGTTAGAATTAGGAAGGTAGTGGAAGAACATATAGGCTCATTGGCCTTAAAATAATCTAGAAAGATAAGACACCTCCATGTTATTTCTTGTGGAATTCTTTCCTTAACTTGATACAGTATTATCCAAAAATAAAAAACACTTACATAAAACTTTTTTTTTTTTAAAACTCAGATCCTATAAAGACATTCAACAAAACCCACTTTAAAATGTTATATATGGAAAGAAACATTATACGTGAGGGACTTCGGAAAAAATGTTACGCTAGACCAATCGGAAGCCCATCTAATCTGCAACTATTTGCAAATCCAGATGTTGGCAAGTATATGGTGCTTCAAAAGAAGGCACAACAAAACTGGAACTGACAACCAAGAATAATAAAGCTGCAAGTTTTATTGCTCAGAAGTGTTGGAATTTTTTTCTTTTCTTATTCATGTGAAACCGTGCTAGGCTCTAGCGATATCCTGTATCTACAGGAGTCATACCCAATATTAATGTCACAAATTAGTGCACAGAACAGAGGCTGCAGTAAGGGCAAAACTAAATGTTTACCCTAAATTTTGCCTTTGATTACCTGTCAAGCATGGCTATAAGTTTATAAACTGTGAACAGGAGGCAAAAGTTAAACTGATGCTTTTCACCTACTGCAAATTAGATTAAGCGGTAGACTATAAAGAGGGACCACACAAGCCTATGATTGAGCCTCCACTGAACTTATCAAGATTTACAAACTGCTTAGCATTCAGCAAGTTCAAGCCCTTTACCACACAGTTTACCAAGTGACTGTAGCTGGTTAAAAAAAAAAAAAAATTGAAGATGTAGTTTTAAGACACAGGCATGTGGTTATCCATCTTCTATACACAAAGCCTGTGCGCACTGTAGATCCTGAACACCTGTTTAGTTCAGTGCCCTCACATACAAACAGTAGCTGCTGGTCATACTTTTCTTATGCTACCAATCTAATTAGATTCAGATCAGTATCTCAGATAACCAAGACTTAAACCAGAAGACTTTTATCCATAGAAAGCTTGAACAGTTTCTGCATGCCTAATTTATGCATCCAAAAGAACTGAATATAAACAATAACAAAAAATAAATAGAGGGGAAAAAAAAAAAAGCTCAAAGATTCTCCCCTCCATGCACACTAAACCAAATATCACTAAGAGAAAGATACTATTCAGTTGCTTACTTTCAGCCCCTACTTTAATCCATATTAGCTATACTCAAGTAACCAGGTACAGAACTTGCACCTAAATTCAGTTATTATGCAAGACATATACCTTACCCTCCATCAGCATGCAAGATTTGCTGCAGGCTGTAGTCCTGACCCTGGAGCTGATTACACAGAACCCTGTTCAACGCTTATTACCAATGATTAACCCATTTCAGGATAATGATAAAAGTTTAGCATATTAATATAACATCTGACACCTAAAACAAGAACTATACAGGACACTTCCCTCTAAGAACATAGCTTTACCCTTACAAAACATTTAATTCATCAAGTGCCCAGAGTTATAAATTTAAGCCACCAGGAGACATATAGGCTAACGTACAAATAATGGTTTAAAAGTAAATACAATATTCTACTCTATTAAATACAGTAGAAACTTCAGCATATGTGTGCCTTTTGTTCCATTATTAGGAAATAAAGGTCCTTTCCACATAGCACAACTTTAAATATACCACCTGAAATTTTACATTTGAAAGAATATTCATTTAAAAGGCATTTCTTAACATAATTTTCAGCAAATAGCACAGAGATCTTTTAAGTCTTTTTTTTTTTCCTCCAGTTTTATTTACCATTTTAACAGTGTTAGGGTTGGTGCTGTCATCTTGCAGAACCATTTTTCAGCCAGTTACATGAAGATCTTCTGAAAAAAAACCCACAAAAAAATATACTTAACTTTCCTCGTCGTGACACTGTATTTTGTTTTAAAAATGTTACAGTATCGTAGATTACTAGAGCTGAGTCACCACTTTGATTTATGATACGCAAAAAAGATAAAAAATGGTCTCACTATGTAGTCTACAATGTATGTTCACGTAGCTGATTACACTGAAACCAACAGGCTCAATAGCCTGTTCAACTCTACCGTTCTGAACACACAATAAGTGACTTCTGAGGACAGGATGTATAACTCCACTATTGATACTTAATGTGCAATCTTATTTCTATAGCACTGAGTGTTTCTTTGTGCAGATTATAACTTTTGTCACATTAAAAGTTCCACCCTAAAAGAGAAAATCATACGAAGTTCACAAAATATGAAATAGCTTTTATAGTATTGACAATTAGGGAAGAGAACATTATCAATAAAATATATAAAATAAATAAAAGAACTGCCAAATCATTGCAAAACAGGAGTATTACCCACCCCCAAAAAAGTACATAATAACAAGAATAGCAAGAGACCCAGAACAGCAGCTCAGTCACAAACCATGGTGCAAGCAAGTCAACTTGAAATTCTTCCTTGTATTTACCCAAGATTATTTCATATACAATTTGAAAGACAACATACCAAGATAAGGTTTGCACACAGAAGAAATGGTTTTAGTTTTTCCAGTTATACCGGCTGCTCCAATAATACACGTTCTGGGACACAACTCCCTCTTTAACATATACTGTCATCAGGTGATTCTCATTTCATATTTGATTACTTTTGAGATAAGATAAACACAGACCCTGCTTTGACTCTGACCAGAAAAAAGCTGAAAGTAAGCTGACACACATTTTACACCCATCCTTCTAAATCTAGAAACGTACATCAAAGTGACCTTAATTCAACACAACTCTGACCTCCACTCAACTTTCAAGGGGTATCACGGGATGAGAGCAAAACCAAGAATCTTCAGAAGAGATGGAAAGGTGAGCTTTATGCAACATGACAATTATATTTGTTACAGCCCTGTAATCTTTGCTCAAGGGAGGTTTCCTGTAGAATCTGGAGAATATAGTGAAGCAGAAGACCCAAAAAAAGAAACTGAAGCCAAGTTTTTCATGCCAGTACTGAGTACTGCAAGTAGAGATCACCATTCCTAACTAACTAAAAAGTTATACAAGACCAAAGTTCGCACAGAAAACGCACTAATTTTAGTGCCAAAATAAGAGAATTTAGCTTCACAATGTAAGAGTCATACAATCAAACTGTCATGGCACAGCTGGATCCTGGTCTCTACGGAATAAAAGGAACATGTTTCCTACTCAGCACTTACCCAAAGTTCATGAAATAAAGTTGCAAACAAATTTTCTTATATAGAAGTAGTAATGCAGATTGTTAACCTATTGCACACTTTGCCGTTTTTACCAGCTACCACAGTATCTAACCACGTACTTCTCAGGTTCATTCATACAGCATCCCAGCATGACTACAGCCCTGTTCAGACATGAACACCTACGATCACATCGAGTTAGAAACATAATAATTTCAGGTTAGCAGAGTGAAAGTTGACAAGTGGAACTGACATTGCCCTCTTTCCTATGCTTTTCCAGTAACATTAGAAGAAAAAACTTCATGTCAAGCTGCCAAGGTCTCTTTAAGTGTTACCATCTACAGAGCAATCTCTGAGCCACCAGTAGCTATATATTTAATATTAGCTAAGAATTACAAGTGACATCCGTTTCACATGCTACCCATCTAATCTTGTCTAGTGAAGATCTAAACATATCATGCTTTGTCACAGGATAAACAGCCAAAGATAAGATCAAGCACAGCAGCCTTCAAAACTACACGTCACTGTTGCATCTGAAAGCTAAGCCTTCCAGGCATGCTAGAAATCGACAAAATCACCGCATTCAGAAACGTGCTTTCAGAGCGAATGGGGTCTTCTCCTTCCTTCCTGCCGACAGATACCTTTGGGGAAAAGTAGCAGGAACAAAGAACAGAAGGAAATTAGTAAATCTCCTTAACACACTCAGAAAAAAGGGGATGCCTCAGGGGAACGAAATATGGCTCAAGCGCTGGGGATCACAGAGGAGGAAGAACGAGTATCCGTCCTGCACTCGCACGTAAAACAAACCCCGGAGACGGCGGGGGAAAAGAGAGACGCAGCCCAAGCAGGGGGAAGCACGAACCTCCTCGCACCTCAGGCGAGGCCGGACAGAGCGCTCGTCACCTGCCACCTCGCTCCGGGGAAAGCGGAACCCCTCCACACACATCCCCTCCTTCCCCGGGCAGAGCGGGCGCAGTCCCCTCAGCTGACTGAGGCGGGGAGAGGAGAGCGCTTTCTCCAACACAAACGTGCGTGGGATGGGGCAAAGTTCCCCTCCCGAAGCCAGGCGGGGCCCAGTCTCGCTGCCCTCAGCCCTGCGGGCCGGGGCGGACGAGGCCTCTTGCCCGCGACACACCCGGCGGCGGCTGACAGGCTCGGCAGGGCTGAGGGGGCAGCAGCCGTAGAACCCGCGGCCCGCCTCCCGCCGCGCACGGCCGCTTGCGGCTCGCCGCAGCCCCATCCCCGCGACGGCGGCGGTACCTGAGGCCGCGAAGGGGCCTGGAGCTCCGTCCGCCGGCGGCGGCAGCACCGCCCGCTTCCCTCCCCTCACCTCCTTCCCGCCCGCCCTCTAAGATGGTGGCGTGCGCGAGCGGCAGCGAGCTGCGCCGAGAATCCATCCCCGAGACGGCGAGCGAGGGCCGGCCCCGCCCCGCCCGCAGGCCGGCCCCATCGAGCCGCTCGGCCATCTGCTGGCCACCCCTGCCGGCCGCGGGCGCTGAGGAGGAAGCGCGCAGGAGAACTGGAGATGGAGAAGTGGGATGGAGCGGGAAACTGGTCTGTCAGAAAGAGGGAAGGAGGAGCGGCCACAGCGAGCCAGACCCTTGAAAAATGTCCTACAGCGCAGTGAGGTGGTGGAATCTTTGTTTCATGGTTATTCTAATCTTTACACTCTGCGAGACGACATCCCACAGGACTGGGAAGTAGTGGCAGCGAATTAAATTTTCAAAATAGATGTCTGCTTTGCTATCAACATGCTTTTAATAGCATAAAAAAGTGAATTGTATAGACGTATAAGCTATAGTAAAGCACAGTTACCTTAAGTTTAATTCTGAGATGCATAAGTTACTGAATGATCAAGCTGTAAAAGGCAATATAAGGCAAACTTAAAATCTACCAAAAAATAGTGATTAAAATAAACTAGTATAGGCCTAGATGAAATTGCAAAATCAGGTTCTGATCTTGTTTGTGTTGGTTCTGTAGTCCACATTACCTCCTTGTAATCAGTGTTGATTAGTATTTAAGAATTGCCACCCAGAGGGACCTGGACAGGAGTGAGAGGTGGGCCCGTGCCAACCTCATGAAGTTCAACAAGGCCAAGGACAAGGTCCTGCATGTGGGTCGGGGCAATCCCATGCACAGATACAGGCTGGGCGGAGAATGGTTTGAAAGTAGCCCTGAGGAGAGGGCCTTCGGGGTGTTGGTAGATGAGAAGCTCAACATGAGCCGGCAATTTGCACTTTCAGCCCAGAAAGCTGACTGCATCCTGGGCTGCATCAAAAGAAGCGTGGCCAGCAGGTCAAGGGAGGTGGTTCTACCCCACCTGGAGTACTGCATCCAGCTCTGGAGCCCCCAGCATAAGAAGGACAGGGACCTGTTGGAGCGGGTCCAGAGGAGGGCCACGAAAATGATCAGAGGGCTGGAGCACCTCTGCTGTGAGGACAGGCTGAGAGAGTTGGGGTTGTTCAGCCTGGAGAAGAGAAGACTCCGGGGAGACCTTATAGCAGCCTTCCAGTATCTGAAAGGGGCCTACAAGAAAGTTGGAGAGGGACTTTTTACAAGGGCATGTAGTGATAGGATGAGGGGTAATGGCTTCAAGCTGGAAGAGGGGAGATTTAGATTAGATATTAGAAAGAAGTTCTTCACTCTGAGGGTGGTGAGGCACTGGAACAGGTTGCCCAGGGAAGCTGTGGATGCCCCATGCCTGGAAGTGTTGAAGGCCAGTTTGGATGGGGTTTTGAGCAACCTGGTCTAGTGGGAGGTGTCCTTGCCCAGGTCAGAGGGGTTAGAACTAGATGATCTTTAAGGTCCCTTCCAACTTAAACCATTCTGTGATTCTATGATTCTATGAATTGAGCTCATAATGCCACCTAAAAATGGTGTGTGTGATGTGTTGCAGATTATTCAGTATTCACCTGCTAACAAATGCATCTTTTTACAAAATTCAACTATTATATATTTTGGGAATTTTAGAGTGAAAACTGCTAGGAGATAACAGTAAGTGATGTATACAGGTGAGTGGAAAGGTAAATGATATTTAATTGTAATTAGGTGATACATATGTTACAGCTGTGAAATTAATTTAAGTGCTATCCACACTTACAAACTGTTGAAATAAAACAAGATACTTTGCCTTTCCTACAAGTTAGTGATTGAAGAGATCCATTATCATAGAATCATGATTATCTCTCATATAAAAATGTTACATCTTATCATATGTCTGGGTGAGTGTTACTGTTGGACTTTAATTATTTCCTATATATAAATAAAAGTTACTTCTTAAGAGGAAAAGAAAAACCTTTTAAGAAATTTTAGTCTGAAACTGGTTTGAGTTTTTTTGTGAGCCTTCATTCCTTAATATAGCTAGTTTTTATTTGCATATAGTAGCACTAAGAGACATCCACCAAGCTTGATGCCGTATAAAAACTGCTTGTTAGAAGTCATAAGATACAGTCCCTACCCTGAAGCATTTATTGTCTAAATGACACAAGTAAATGCAGTGAATTATGCTCTTGGTCCAAACTGTCTTTTTTGGATGTATTCCGAGTACATATTAAAAATGATACTGTATTGATTTGTTGTACTTCTGTCCTCACTGTCTTCTGCCTTGAAGCCAAAATTGTCAAAACATGCAATATGATGCTTTTAGATGAAATTTTGACTTCATAATTTTGGAAAGAGATTTTAAGTAAAATTAATTTCTTAGACAAAACTGCAGGAAAATAGCAGTCCTCTTGAAATAGTGCTTTCTATGGAATTTGGAGGAGCTGAAAATTATATAAAATGTAATTATAAAAATGTGTATGCATCTCTCAGCATCTAATTTTCTTAGGTCTTGCACATCTTTGCTCCAAGTATTTATACTGAGACTTGGTAAACTTACATGGCTTATCCAAGGTCAGTTAGTTAATAAGCAGTGAAACTTGAGAAGACAACCAAAGAGTTATGACTACAGTACTCTGACAGAGCAACTACACATAATATTTTTTCTAGCCAGTAGTGCTTTCACTAGCTAATATTTTGAAGGATACTGTGCATAATTTATATTAAAATGGGATGAATGTTTCATATTTTTTAAAAAAAGCTGCATGTGTTCTTGTGAACAGGGAAAATAAATACGGCAACAGGGAACATGCAGATTCTCAGCCTCTTCCGTTTTACCTGATCTCACAGTGATATAAAAGCTCTGGAAAAGGGGAATTCACCTTTCAGAGCTAGCATAATCCCTACTTGGTTTGCTGCCCCGGGCAAGTGCTGTCCCACTGTGTGGCAGTAGCTGGTGCTCAGGATGGCAAAATATCTGTGAAATGCTTAGATTTTTTATCTTTTCCTTTAGTCTCCTTTGACAGTGGAAGGCATATGAAATCCCAACTGTGAATTAAAACCCTCTTTCTGAGTGTAGCTCCACATGTCCTGTCTTGTATGTGAGCTTTATTTTTTATGAGGCTACGCAGTTTGCATCTCAATGTGGCAACACGGCTAAATCCAACTTGTTAATGTTTTGATTTTAAACATTTTGACTGAGGCAGGCAAAAAGGAGAAAACTGCAGTTCTTAAGATGGAGCGCCAAGCTTCTCTTCATCACTGGATGAGGCACTTAGGCTGTGGATCCTGAGGCATTTGAGGAAAAGTGCGTAAACATTGTCAGAAGCCCAAAAGTTTGTACTTTTTACACTTAAAAATATATCAGGACTCCCGTATTTTTAGGTCTTGACTAAGTAATTTGCTTCCACTTGTAAAAGCTCACATGATGATCTTGTGTCTTCTCTGAAAGAAACCATTTTAAGAATGATTTCTTTTCCCCTTTTTTTTATTACTGTTCCTTTTTTAGGAATTAGAGTTACAGTAATCACATAGAACTACGTATATTGCAAATATACACATATTGCGTATTTATTTTTCTTGCTGTGAATATTTTAGTTAGATAAATAGCACTTTTATAGGCAAAGCAAAATTATATCTACTTCCCAGCAGCACTATAATACTTTAATAAGAGAAAACATCCTCAATTTTATTTTACAGACCTGCTAAATTGCACTTATAAAGAAAGTTTGAATTCAGTTTCTGCTCACATATATTCTACTGATGAGAATGTAATAGCTGGTTTGGATGAAATAGATCAGATCCCACGAAGGAAATTTAATACTCTGTAGGTCTCATAATAGATCTCTACAAAGGAATTGAATCCACTTATTTTAGAGAAATGCTTCCTTCAGAAGGATTTGGTTCAGATCTTTGATGAACAAGATGTTCATGTTGATGAACAAGACAAAGCAGCAGAAGAAACTACTAAAATTTAAACTGACAAAGTCAGTTTTGATCAACTTCTGCCCTCCTTAAGGGAAGGATGTAGTCTAAGCACTCAGGACTAGACATGGCTAGGATGTATGACAGGAGAGTTTTCCCCTGTTCTGTTGGTTTAGACCAAAAGTCCAGCTAGCTCAGAATTGCATCTCCACGATGACTGGTAATGGATGCCTGGGAAAAGGGTATTGGAAACAAGACACTTAGAGAGTAGTTGTTTCCATGGCACAACCTTGTAGTTTTTAGAAATAAATGGTTTACAGCATCCTTATCTGGAAGTTTGTAATTTGGCTAATACATTTAATAGCTCTTGATGGACCTATGAACTTGGCTAATCCCTTCTGTGAACCCAGTTATACCTGTAAAACATTAGCTGTTAAGGATTTATTTAGGTAGAGTCTTGTGGCATAAAAGAAAATGCTTTGTTTTGCTCGGGTTTAGCCCCCTCATTTATAGTCTTATCACATAACTTATAATAGTTGTTCCACTTCACCTTCTTTGCACCATTTGAGTTTTAATGTGTCTTATAGTTGTCCTCAACTGCCCTTAGAGTGTCCTCGCATCATAAATCCCACTTTGCATGAAGCCACTTCTGATTGAGGGGACGGTTCTATTGCTCAACTGTCTTCATTGACATCCCCTGTTCCTGATCCAATTCTTGACATGCTGAAATGAAAGCATCAAAATTTGGGTATATTATGAGTTAGACTGTGATAATTACAATTTCCATTTTATTCTCAGTCCTCTTTTCTGTATTTACAAATATTTTGTATTTTTGACCCTTGCTGAGCTGTTAGATGGCTGTTTTCTTAACTGTTTTACCTTATGACAAGGCTCTAAGAAACTTGAGTACTTAAAACTGTGTTATTTTGAATAAAATTGAGGCTGATTACTATGAAAACTACTAGTACTTACACGAAAAATGTTACGCTGCAGATGTATTAGTAGCAAAAATCACAAGTATTTTTGTAATGTTGCTTTTTATCAGCCATTACTTTTAATAGCAGTAGAAAATGCACTAGAATCAAGAGCTTTTTCTGCTTCCTACTGAACATTACTTGCAAATATTAGCTAGTAATAATGTTACAGACTAGTAAATGAACTCATTTGGGGAACTTGTCATCACTTACTTCAGTTTCTTTACTCTGCTGATTCATAATAGTAAAGAAAACAGGAATCTTAATTGGCAATGGGATTTCCCAGACTGAAAATGACTAAATTGCTATCACTCAATTATTTTCAGTAGATGAATTGTGATCATAATTTGTTAAAAAAAGACCATTTTAAAAACCATTTGGAAGCCTATCCAAGCAAAACAAAAAGTAAATGGAAAGTAAACCTTTCAGAAGTATTCTGAATTACAAAATTACCGTGCCATTGAGAAAAATTGTATGCAGGAGGGGACTGCGCACCTAACCTTCAGGCATGTTGACAAGTAGAGAGTCATTTGAATGCCACAGCTAGCAGAAATGCGTGTGTGAGCACGAGTACCTGCTCTCTTGGAGATGCAATCCAAAAAAACAAACAGGCCCTAACATAGAGTCAAATGTACTTACACCGAATATTCCCATAAAAGCAACTTTCTAATGTTCAAGTCACGCAGTTCTCCCAGCACAAGGCTAAACAATTGGAATCGCATGCAATCTGACCCTGTGTGTGCAGGAGAACACGGAACAGATTTTGATATTTGTGCTTTTACACATTCCTGTATGAATAATCACAATGATTCACTGAGGCTCATTGCAACATAAGGTACTCTTCAAAGTGAATTGCAGTATTGCCCAATATGGTAATAGTTAACTGATCCCTTGCTGGGCATGCATAATATTCAAGAGAAGTCAGGTATTCTCAGAAGAAGGGCCTAAAGTAAAGGAACAAATGTCCCATATTGATTCTTACAGTATTAGCATGAGAGACGTACTGTGTATATATAGGTTCTATATATAGAGCACGCAAATGGATTAAACTGGAAGTTATTCTGCAGGGAAATACAGGAGGGGAAGTTTCCGTTTTTCACATTTTGTAATATTAACAAGTATGTATGTATGTCTTTTCAATGCAGACGCTCTTAAACTGCATCAAAAATGAAGGTTTATCAGACGAGAAATTGCAGTGACAGAGCTACTGATTTTGGGCTTTGCCAGTGCATTGTTGTAAGATAGTAAGGTTTCAAAATATATTGTCCTTAAACGTCAAGTCGGTTGGCTTGTTAGGATGGCACACCAACTTGAAAAGGCACATAGTGCTCCAAATAGGTATTTTAATGCCCCTATTCTTACAATAAGGGCTAATGTAATTCATGTAATTTGTTTGTCTACAAGATTTTGCCTATATTCATGAGCATCATTTGCCACGATGTTTGCTTTTAGTACAGTTTTTCAGTGCAGTAGAGTGAGTGAAATGCTTGGAAACAATGTTTCACTTAGTTTTGATGTATTTCTGATACATGTGAAGAGCATATTCATAGAAATTGACTGTGGTCTTCTTCAAAGATACCTGTTTAATCCCTACAGTGGCTGACACAGCACTGTAGAGTTGCAAATCAGCTTTTATACTTTCTGATGATCCATTAAGGTATTATTTCAGGAGAATTTCCTACTGTCTTTCAGCAGGCAAGCAAGAAACCCCAACTTTACAGAAATTAGTTAACAGTTTCTTTCTCTATATGTTACTAAATGGACTGAATAAACCTAGTGTAGAGGTACGTAGCATTCAGAAACAGTGCTTTGAAACTGTTTCCAATTTGTATGCATGCAGCATTGTCACTAGAAAGAGATTGATTAATTTATTTCTTTACTAAGGAATACAGTATTTTTTAAATGTATCAACTGTTGACTAATTTGACTATTATTGTCTATTGTTTCTAAATAAATCATGCATCTTAACAAGAAACTTGGGCTCCAGATAGCTGTGATAATTGAAAAAGATACTGCATGAGCTGTTCGTTGCTATCCCCCAGCGCTGCTGGAGAGAGCGTTCCTTATTCTGCCGGAGAGAACATTCCTTATCCTGCTAGAAAGAAGGCAGCCAAATTATTTAACCCATCAGAGAGGATATTTTTAGTAATGTCTCATTTTGTCTGGAGGCAATTAGGGAGTGCTTATTCATGCTTCTGCCAATAGAACTGTGGATGCTATAATATCCAGCTGATGGGAAAGGCTGGTACCATTTTCAAGCAGCACACTGCTGCATCCAGAGAAGGATATCTGTCCGTGCGAGTTCCAAATTCTCCTCTTAGTTCTCCTCTCCTCCCCACGTTATCTTGAAGTAAGTACAATAAGAGTAACATGGCACAATGACCATAGTTGTGATATAGTAGCCTTTAACATCTCTTGTCATTTAAAAGCTAATCTGAGGAGCCAACAGTTTGGATCAATTGAAAAGAATATATTTTTTTCAAAAACCACAAAACAAGGAAAAACCCAAAAAGTGTTTCTAAACAATCCTCTATGAAAAGCTATTTAGAATGAGAGGTCAAATATTAGCAGCAAAACCCTCTCAAAAGTTAGTAAACGTCAGTTAAACTCTGAACAAGTGTCTCAGAACAGAAACTAATCTGGTTACCTGTCATACATTCAATTGCTTGCAGTTTCAAATGTTTGAATAGCTCAAAAATCCATGGTGCCATTGCATGCTCTGTGACTTTTCATGCTACTACTTTTGTGAAATGACCCACTGGGATCATCTTGATCCTCTGTTCTAAGCATCAGTGATCTGGGACTTTTCTTGCTCTTGCCACTTTTTTAAGGCTTGGTTTTACCCCAGTGAGCTTCCATGCTCTTCTGGAAGCTTCATTGGTTATGGATACCTGCAATGACTGCTAAACCACAAACTTCTCAAGTATAGAATCATAGAATCGTTTAGGTTGGAAAAGACCTTTAAGATCATCTAGTCCAACCATTGACCCTACTCTACCAGCTCTGCCACTAAACCGTGTCTCTAAGCACCACATCTACACGACTTTTAAACACATCTAGGGATGGTGGCTCAACCACCTCCTTGGGCACCCTGTTCCAATGTTTGATAACTCTTTCAGTGAAAAATTTTTTCCTAATATCTAGCCTAAACCTCCCCTGGTGCAACTTGAACCCGTTTCCTCTTGTCCTATCACTAGTTACTTGGGAGAAGAGACCAGCTCCCATCTCACTACAACCTCCTGTCAGGTAGTGACATACTGATTTGATTTAGCACGTGGATTACATCTTTGAATAAAAATTAAAAGATCACTAAATTAAAAAAGGGTATTTTTACATATGTTTGTAAGTTATCATGGGTTTTACTCAAATTAATGATTCATGACATGGTGAATGGGAAAGTTGATGCCTAAAGTACAACCGCTGAGACAAGTCATACAGCTGTGATTGATTTAGGTTCTCAGTTGTGTTGAAGTGTATAATACGTCATGTGAAAAAGGTAGCAATACACATTTGTTGCAGTGAAGAAAGTAAATAGGTACAATTGAGAACACATAATAATGTTTCTATTACATGAGACAGCACAGTTTTTCTGATCATGGCCAAGCTATGTATTATTATTACTTGGATCCCAGGTGGGACCGTGTGGAGCCTGTGCAGTATAGGTACAACACAAAGGCAGAGAATCCTACCCTGTTTTGCTGTTGTAGGAACCCTGCTGCCATAGTTCTGCTAATTCACTTACAGAAGCTTTATAAAGGAACAAGATGTATTTGTTAGGAGAAAGCACAGAATAGCAGCATAAAGATAAAAAATTTTGAACAGAAAATCAAGCTGTAAATAGGAATGCAGTGATTCTCCAAGCAGCATGACTTTTGCAGATTTCACCTCTGTCCCGAACATCAAGTTCCTATTTAAGTCATCACATTTTCAGTCAAATTCTTCCTTTATATTTTCAGGGTTGATCTTTTGACACACATTTTGCTGTTATTCCTAGCAAATATAATAGGCAATAGTGGTGTTATCATCATAATAGTCCAAGGATATAAACAAGTCCCAGTTTATAAGTTTCTTTCTCTCCTTACATACCTTGTTTCAGTATACATAGAATCATAGTTGGGGTTTTTTTCCATTCGTTATTTCAAAAAAAAAATATGGTTGGACTAATTATATTTTGAAAGTTAATGGTTTTAGTTGATCTAAGTCAGAACTCTTGGAGAGTAGCCACATCAAATGAGATCCTGGTAATTTGCCATGACTTCACCATGTGCTGCTCTGTGAAATTACATGCCTCCCATATGGCTGTTGCTATAGCTATGCCAAAATCAACCAATAACACTATAATTTTGCTTGTGGCCCTTCCTGGAAGAACTCTACATGCATCATATATCAGGTTAGATAACACGTTTTCTTGTTTAGCTCTCTGTAGTATTCCACCAACTATTGGTAAAACTTACTTATGTTAAAATATTTAGAACGTGATGGATAAATTATTAAGCAATCTACTTTATAATACTTACAATAAAGTTAATATTGGCTAATGGATAATCTAGGCCTGATTTTCCTTGGCTGTTTCTCTAGCTTTTATTGTCAGCTTTACCTGGGCTTAAGGGATGTTCAGTGTGGTGTACTGGATATTAAACTCCTTTTAAATTCACTTTCTACCAATCTAAATGGCAACATGCTGACACGGGCAAGATTAGATTCTCAGCCCTCCTGGGCATTTCCAAAATCCCTTCACCCTGGCAACTTTTACTTCCTTTTTGTTTTTCCTGTTTCTTGCACTTTACTGTGCTTCCCAGGCTTCAATCTATATATGGATTCACAGAGTTGTTCTTTCTGCATGCTCAAGGGCAGGCCATTAACTGCATGAAAACGATCCAGAATGAGCAGGATGCTGAAAAGCTTTCCACATAGCTTAGCAAGTGAATCACAGAATCACAGAATGGTAGGGGTTGGAAGGGACCAATTCTGGAAGGGATTTGTAATGCTTTTGTCTGGGTATGCACTTCTTCAGGCTGAAAGACTTGTGAAATTTTAATATGTAGTATGGCTGGAGCTAGTAAATCATACCTGCATCATGGAAAAGTTTGGAGCTCCAAGACTTATTTATATATAAATTGCAGAAAGTTGTCTGAAAATTCCCTCCATTTGAATCAAACTGTTAGACTGCTTCTGTGTTTACTTCTTGACTAATAGAAATACTTTCCTTCTGAACTTTTCTCATTCCTTATGCATTTGTATTCATCTGCATTCTCTTGTTTTGTATTTACATTGTAAACTGCCTGGAGGGAGACAGCAACAGAAGGAGGATACTCTGCAATGTTAATTGCTTCTGTTATCATGGATATTCAGGAAAAGATCACCTGGAACACAACTGTGCTTATAAAAGCTGGACTGTGATGCATCATAGAATGATAATATTGCTGGATTATGTGTGCTGTATAGGATGGTAACAGATAAAGGCAATTTAGGGTTTTATTCACGCCCATTCCATTGGCAAGATTGAGAACATACTAAGACATTGCCTCTACACATTAAAAATTTGATTTCTGCTACACCCTGGAACAGTGAAAAGCTTTGCCTAAGTTTGGAACTCACTTCTGGCCAAATGAGAATGAAAAGATTCGGAAAATTACACCATGAAAACAGACAGTAGGCTTTTCCTACTGCTGCTGTACTGAAGAAATAAGTAAGAGTTGGAAAAGATTTCAATGCAAGAAAGTTTTGAACTCTATCAGTCAGCATTGCAATCCTGCTGGATCTAGCTGAATTTTAGCTTTATAAGCTCAGTTTTGTAATTTGAGCATAAGACTTCTATGCTAAAAATATCCACCAAGATAATCTAGATGCCAATGCATGAAAGTACAAAGGGTACTTTGTAGGAAATATTATAGGAAGCAGTATTGAAATTGATTGATCTATTTGAATTTTGATGAGTAATACTCCAAACTTGTGTTTATGGTGCAACAATATGAGATAATATTGCTTTAAGAGAAATCTTGCACCTTTATTTTATTGGACCGGGGCCTGGGTCCATGACCACCTGAAGAACTGCATCTGGCAAGACTAATAAAATGAAACATGAGATCTCATGGCCAGGGAGTTTAGTATTTCAACTCCTTCCCTTGCAAAACTGTGATTGACTTGGCACCTTGATATTGAGAGAAATCCTATACTTATTGTTTCTCACATGTACATTCGGCTGTAATTCAGTAAAACAAAATGCACCAGCACTGCTCTCTTTCAATGTCATTCTTAATGCAGACTCAGGAAGAACACAGACTGATTACAAGAGATCGCAATGGAGTTGCTTAACAGATTTGTTTCGCTTTCCATATGAACTGCAGCAGTTTTTTTTTCCTGCTCAGTGTCCTACCATTTCGCAGAAAACACTTGCACTCACAAGGAGGAAAAAAATAAATCCAGCTATGGGATATTTTCTGTAGAGTGCATTACAGTAAGTGCTTGTGGGTGTGATTTAATGTTTTATAGTGAAATGATGCTTCTGTTAGCAAAAAGTCATCAGCATGCTTTTATAGCAGTGCTACTATCTGTCTTTTGACTTTGCTATTAAAGCTTAGATAGACTGATCGGGAGCATTATTTGGAAATATTAGGTAATAAAAAGCAGTCAGCTATGGTACACTAACGATTGCAGCGTTCAAAACTCACTACAACTGGGCATACTAACTCGGTGGTGCCCATCCCCTGTGTACGGCTCTACGAGCCGTACAGCCAGGACAAGACCTGCCGGCTCCACGCTTTCTGCATGCCACAGTTTTCTGGCCCTTGTCTCACGCTCCTCTGGGGGGTTCCCCAAACTCCGGCAGCTGAAGCACTAAAGCCGCTCTCTTGTTCCAGGACTCCATCTGACAGACGCAGCAGTTGAACCTGCTGCATGTGTAACCTTGAATACCAGGTAGTAAAACCAAGAGGAAAGTGAAAAGTCCACATGGTACTTTACATACTAACTGTATTTATTTTAGATAAATATGTACCTATGCACACACAGAGGCATGAGCATTAAAAAAGGGCTGTTTGTGCTTCCTCTGAAAAGCTTTCAGAGATACTAATCTCTCATATTCTAGCGCAGCATAGCTCACAGGCTACACAATATCCTGCAGAAATCCCTTTCATTATCTGTGAACTGCCTCATAATGTTCTATTCATAATTTGCTTTGACATTAAAATAAAAATGTTAACGTTCTCACTATCGCCTTCCCTTGCTTATGTTCCTCGGGAAGATCTGGCAGCCCACTGAAGCCAGATGGTGGCTTGAACTTCACAACTGAGCTGTCTAGCTGCTGCCACAGAGAGGGATGGTTTTGCTCCCTCTTATCTCAGTCTGAAGGGCACGTACTTTGCACTGGCACCCACTCTTGTCTAAACCCTACAGTGAACTCAGGGAATGAGCCTATGAAGGAGAGAGAGTTTAAACTAGGTGAGGAGGACCAATGCTTGAGGAAGGAAGCAAGACCACTGTGAGGAGACCTCGCGGGCTGGTGGCTCCCTAAGGGACACGGAGCCACCTGCAGTAGCACAGCCAGCAGGGCTGGGGACTCACCAGCCTGGGCAGGTCCCACAGTTCACGGCTGAGGTGAGGTGAGATGAGCAGACCCAAAGGTAGTGGGCCACCCAGGCTCAACCAAGAGGCCGAGATCACCAGACAAGTTCATGACGGTGAAACGGGCCCAAGGTGAAGCCGGGATATCGGTCTGCAGACCGGGACTAGGACCAGTGATGGTGACCAGGGAGGCCCATAGGGACTGTCAAGGCAGAGGGCAAGGCTGGGACAGCAGACACCTACAGCACAGCTCAGCCACCAAGTGGGCATGGGGCTCCTGTGCCCTCGGGCAGGCAGCATGGGGTGGAGGCTCCAGGTGAGGCTAATTAGGGCCATTAAGGCCCATTAGTGCACGCTGTGCCCTGACAATGGCTCCTTTTCGTGGGCTACCAAATTTATCCTCAGCGTGAGGCGGGATTACACCGTGAAGCTCGCATCCGCACATCGCCGAGGCGGCAGCAGCAAGAAAAGGACTGAAAATACCCGAGAGCCACAATACCGGACCTGTAAAAACATTAAGATACTTTGAAAGCAAACAATAAATAGCGCGTGGCTGGCTACAGTACATCACGGGGCCAGAACTGGCCCAGACCCGGTGTCCTTCCAACCCTGAAGGGCTGTGAAAGGTGGGAAGAGAGAGAAAGAACAGAACCGAGCCCTTGAGCAGATTTTGTTACTTTCTCCGCCTGAACTCTCAGGTTTTCAGCATTAAAGTACTACTTCGGCCGGCCTCCTCTGCTCGCCGCCCCTGACGAGCCCGGCGGCTGGGTAAGAACCCTCCCGCCCGCTCCGCTTCGCACCGCCTCGCAGGGGCGAGGCCGCGAGATCGGACGTCAGCGAGGGCTGGGGTTGTCGCGCCCGCCCTCGCCGCCGCGCGCAGGGAGGGGCGGGTCAGCCATCTTGGGCTCGCCGGGCCGTGCCTGCGAGCGAGCGGGCGGGGGAGGCAGCGCCCGCCTTGCGGAAGTGCCCTCGCTCCCTCACTCCCGCCCCGCCGCCGAGCCCAGCCCCGCCGGAGCGCGCCCAGGGCTGACCGCCGTCCCCAGCACCGCCGCTACCGAGGAGCATGGCAGGGCGGCTTCCCGCCTGCGTGGTGGACTGCGGCACGGGGTGAGCGACGGCCGGGCCGGCCGCTGACAGCTCGGGGCCGCCCGGGGCGGGGCCGGGCGGGTTCCGCTGCCGCAGATGGCGGCGGGGGTCGCGCTGCCCGCGATGGGGCCGGGCAGCCGCGCCCGAGCCGCTGCGGTGCCGGTAGCGGGAGGGCCGGGCCGGGCTGGGCTGGAGGGAGCAGCCGGCTGCCTTCTCTTCCCCTGCCTTGGCCCCCGCGGAGCCCTCGGGCCGCCCCGCCGCCTCCGGCTCCTCGGCCGGTGCTTGTTGGGGTGTGGGGGACCTGGTGCGGTTGCCGGAGCCGGGGGTGGCGAACGGGGACAACGATCCTGAGAGCTGCCGAAATGCCCTCGGCTCAGAGGAGTCACCGCGCCGTCGGGTGCCGTCTGGGGGGGGCTCTTATGTACTTATTTATTCTTAATATGTGGATAATGTCATTTATTCTGTGGTACTTCTCTCTGTGGAAGGGAAAAAAACCCCTCCCCCTCCAGCGAGCAGGCGCAGAGGAACTTCCTCAGTTTTGTCAAAGCCTCTTCCTGCTTTCGGGCTTTTATACCTTATAAGGCAGTTTTCAGTGTCAAACCTGAACCAAATCCGCTTTAGAAACTCTTCTTTTTATTTAGCAGCTACCAGATGATGAAGAGGATGCGGTGCCAGTGATACATAGCGTAAACGGTGATTCGGGAGAAGGCCCTCGGGATTCAGAGTGCCTTTTCCGCTGTGGCCCAGCTCCTGGAGGCTGGGGTTGGGGAGCAAACCCGCAGAGGGGTCGGTTGGAAGCCGACCGGGAAGGGTGACCTGGTGCCGCTTGCAGGAGCGCACTCGGGAAGTGAAAACCGCTCTGCGACCTGCCCTCTGCGGTGTGATTTTTTTTTTTTTTTTTTTTTTAGAAGATGAAATGTTTCATTTTAGGCGTTATGCATTGGGCTTCTACTGGGAAGGAAAGTATTGGTATACTTTCAAGCCTCTTCCTCTTTAGCTAGCGTTGATGGCATGCTGGTTCTTTAACTCATCTCTTCACTTCTCATCCATCTTGCTAAACATAGTCAAAGAAATTTCTCAGTGACTGCAGTGTAGGTACAAATATTTACAATACCCTGAAAGGGCATGTTCTTTTGAAATCCGGGCACTTGTTTTTTGAAAGCAAATGCTCATCTTCCCTTCAAGAGAATCTGTTTGGTGTAGGACATGAATAATTTGGTCTTTTAAGAAGAGCAGGGATATATGTGTCTGTAATGTGTGCATGTTTAACAGTTGTATGAAGAAGTCATACCTGTAGTTAGAGCAAGAACTAAAACCTTGAATTTTGTGGGATGAAGGAAGGTTAGCACAGTGGGAATAAAAGTGTGCAGCTGAGTGTAATGGAAGTGTATGTGAGTTTAACATGATGTGTATATACACTGTTAATCTTTCAAAACAAAAGATCTGTAATGTACTCTGCCACATGCCACTAGAGGCTTTTTCCCATCCCACATGTTTGTACATTCCAGGTAGTCCCATTAAAGTCAGTAACTATGTCTTTATAGGCCTGCAAAATATAGGTTGTGACCACTGGAGTAGAGAGATTCACTTAGAGCTTTCGGTAATGTCAAGCAGGAACAACATACTAGCGTATAGCTGTGTAAGAAACGACTTTGCCTTTTTAATGTGAGAGGTATACCGAGGGACCTGAGTGTTAAAACAAACATTCCTGGGGAAGATCTGTGTGTAAGTCCTCCATTAATCACATTCAGTGCACAGGCCATACTCTGTAATGTTCTTGTATATGATGTTCACCAAGTCTTGCTCTTGTTTTATTTATTTCCCCCTAGTCGTCAAAGATCTCTCTAAGATGCTGTTTCATTGTGCATCTGGTTTTTTTTCTTTTTTTTTTTTTTAACACAGACCAATCTATTCTGCTCTTCAGGCTTTTCCTTTCTGGTGCACTTTGTAGTTTGAAGTTTTTCTTCCATGAAATTCTGTTTTGGGAAACCGTGTGGGTAAAGATTTTTAGCGTTGGAAACATTACAGAGCATTGGGGTTGTTGGAATTAATTGTCAAAGGTATAAAGTGGTGAATTTACAAAGGAAGAATCTAATAGTTGAAGCAACTAGGGAGCAGGTGGGTAGTAGTGCAGTGGGATGTGGTAGCATAATCATGCTCATAGTTGATTTTTTTTTTTTTTTTTTAGCCCTGCCTAACCCCATCTTGTCTTTTGTGTGTAAGCAAGAGCATGACACATAAATTGTGTCAGCCTTGTGCTCTATGTAGATTGGTTGAGGTCTCGCCTAAGGTACTGTCTTATCTACCGACGTGAAAGAAAGCAGACAATTTAAAGATAGCCCCTGAAAACAGGAAAAGAAAGAGGTTTCGAAAATACAACCAAAGCAGAAAGTTTGAAAGGAACTTGCCTTTAGAACAGGCAAGGCTTTAAAAGTGCGCAAATTTTCCAGTAAGTAGGGTTTTTGTAGAGGGAGGGGATGATAATTAATTTACAGTCCAGGGAGAATTTACCTTAATCAGCAAAAGGGCAGACATAGGAGAGGAATTAAGGGTGTCTTTCTACATGTCTTGTGCGTGTACCTACAGGTTCAGTTTGTTGATCTGAGTGATTTTTTTCTTTTTTTTTTTTTTTTGGTGTGTGTGTTCATTTTGTGGCAGCTGAGATTGAGAGGAAGGGGATGGATGAGAAAGGTGGCAGAATTGCGTTTTTCAGCATCAGCCTGCACAGATTAGGCAACTTTTAAGAACCCCTTTCAAAGAATAAAGAGACCAAAGCACAGAAGAGGTTGGGGAGATCGTGTGATCCCCGTTGTTTGAGGTTTTAACAGATTAGTCAAACTTTTTAGGGATCATCCAAGTATATGTCATACAGTTGGAGCTGGCAAATGAGTAGAGTCGGTTATATGGCAATCGGATTACGGGTGCGGCAAAAATTCTTCCAGTGTTACATTTGTTATCTTGAAATTTGCATTCTTTACTTAAGCAAACCTGATATCTAGAAAATAAGGTAAAGGATACCTAGTAAGAGCAGGTAAACACTGTGAATGGGACTTGCTTCAGACTGGCGTATCTAAGGATTACATGCATTTTAAAATAAAAATACAAAAAAAGAAAAATAACATGCAATTATTTCCATAAAGTGTATGAACAGTACACCAAAGAAAGAAAAAGGCTCTTACTGATATTTTAATCTCAGTAGGCTGCAGTCTTTTGCTATGTGCCTTTTGGGTATTTGAATAGTTCTTGCTGCCTGTTCTACAGGCAAACACAGCACAGCCTGCAAGTCATGATTAAAAGCTCTTCCTACGCCACTTCAGAATTTAGCTTGATTAGGTTGACAAGTAGATTTTAGCTGTGTCTTTCTGTGTGAATGCATTTTCTTTTTTTCCTTAGTATAAGCTTGTGTAACACTGAACTAGCTCATTTGGGATGGCAGATAATTGCAAGTGTTCAAATTAATGGCTCTTCAGCTGAGCTGAAGTAAGTGGGTGCGTAACCTACTGCTGTTCCAAAATGAGAACTTAATTTTAGGAATGAAAGTGATTTAAAGAAAAGTATTTGTATTTTCTGTACCTAAAGTTTCCCCTTTCTGTAGGCTTGCGTACAGTTTTTCTGTGGCTGTCAGGTGGCTCCATTACCAATGAATACTTGAGTGTTGTAGGTGACCAGCTTCTCTAATGTACCCGAGAGTCTTCTGTCAGTAGGGTCAGTATGTTGGTTCTCTTGAGTAAATTGGCTATGTGATTGTGTGGGTGTGTGTGGGAAATTATATTGTCTCACATCTTGCTTTCTTCTATCTCCTTTCGTGTGCCAAGCTAGGCCTCTTTTTCACTTCCCTCACACAGGTTACAAAAATGGGTGTGTTTGGGTTTTTCTCTTCCTTCTTTCCGAATACTAGGGGAGAACAAAAGGTTTCAGAGTTGACTGGAGAAAGCCCCTCTGTTTGTGGTAGGAGCATGAAAGTCCCTCAAAACCTCATGGCCGTCTGGGTTCCCTCTGAGCTGAGAGCCTGGAAAATTGAGGCTGCTCAGGATTTCCATGCTTTCTGGACATGAAGTTGCAAACTGTTCTTTGGAATGAGTCACATCTCTGAGAGTTCTTGGCTGTTCGGTTTCTGTAGCCAGTTTTGCTGTAAATGAAGGAAGGATAAACTTGGGCACATGAAACCTCAGAGCAGCCGAAATCCTGCCCTGTGCTCGGGTGGTGTACACAGTGTAGCAAGCTTTGCATTGGGGGACTTCTCTTCATGCAACATCTGTATAGCTTCATGCTCTTAAGTAGAGCGAAGTATTTATGGGTTGAGTGTCCTCTGATGTGAGAAGTTATGACAGGATTACGTTCTTCTGTTTCTCTTCTGGGTTTTGACCTGATAGTGTAAATGATTACAAACAGCAAAGACATGAGAGGTGAGAAATCCAGTGCTATAAAAACAAGGTAAGGGGATGTAACAGCCTGTATCTTGTTTGCTGCGCAACTTTTTTGGTCTTACACTGGACCTTGAAATGATTTTCTTTCCTAACATTTCAGACATGGGTTATTTCTACAGATTGTCAAATTGTAACTCCTATTTAGTATAAATAGGCACTGTGATATTCTTGCAGTTAATATTTCAATGGGATATCTTGTCATGACCTTTCATGGGTTCTAGTCTTCATGAAAACGTTCTCCTTTGGGATGAATTTTCTCTATGTGGTGTCATCCCAGAAGTAATTTTTCAGTATGGAAAGCATGAACAAAATAATTCCGTAATGAAATACGGAAAGAATACTCTTCCAGGATTTTAAGAGTATCTTTTGCTTGCCAGTAGCTGAAGTGGTTAGGGAGGGAGAGGGAAATGCTTCATCCTTAACATGGGAAAAGGAGTTGTGCTAGATTGAGAGTTGTATGTTTTTAATAATTGCAAATGGGTTCTGAAGACCCATGATGACCTGTGGTGTCTTCTAAATGATTTTGATACATCATGGTCAGTGTGGTAACACTAAATGCACAAAGCTTACAATATAATTAGGAATAATAGGAATTCAGTTAGGAATATATGTATTCTTAAACACACACACACACATATATTTTGGAATTTCATTATAGGAATCAGTTTATATTATTGGAATGCATGTCAGAAGCCATCCAAGATGCACAGCACCTTCCAGTCCTTCTGTTTCGGCTCTTCTTTTTCCGTGTCCCGCTTACACATGATATATATATTAAAAAAGGAGAGGGGGGAGGGCGGCATTTCCAAGCAGAAGACAAACCCACTTGCATCCATGGGCTGAATCTGTAAAGTTAATGATAAATGGGCCACCTTCTATGTACAGCAGAGCTCCTACTTGTGCATGCGGGGCAGCTTGCGCAGTCGCTGAGACCAGAGTATGGCCCTAGTTATGAGGAAAGGCTGGAGGGAGGGTGGGACAGGGCAGGCTCCCTTCTTCTTTCTTTGTCGTTGTTTATTACCTGGCTTGAACATTCTGCCCAGAAAGTATGTTGATTACGTGAGTGTGATGCACATTTGCTCATCTAAATCAGTTGAAAATACAGCTTCTAGGAGTTCAGAAGTGCTGTACTAGTTCCTGAGTAGTAATCCAGCCTCTATTATTTTATAGGCACATAGAAGAAACTTTGCAGTTGGTCTTTTAGTTCATGCAATTTAAATGTTTCAACACAATGTTTCAACGTCTAGTTTCATCATTGCAGGCTTTCTTGGGGAAACGCAAAAAGGCTTTGACAATTTCAAACAAACCTTTTTTTACTTTAATTTTGGACAGACATTCTTAATTTAAAGACTTTAAGGAGAAAACGTTAAATTTGAAGGCAAAATAACTAAAATAATATTTTAGTTTGTCTGCAATAAAATTCATGAATTCTTTTCTGCTCTGCTTAGGAAAAGAAATCTTTATTGCTTTAATTTTTAATTTTTGGTTTGTTTTAGTCACTGAGCTAAAATACACTTAGATGTACCAGTCTAACAAAAAATCACCCTTGGGTAGATGCTTAAAAATACCAATTTGATTGCAAACTTTTTAGTGTCCGTAGCAGGATTATTTTAACCAGCAAAATGAAGTATCCGTCCTTCCAAGTGCTAGTGCTGATATATTGCTTTCTTTTTTATTTTTAATCAGTTGTCAAGGAGGATCATATCCAAAATTGAAAAAGTCATCATTTCATCCACTGACTTAATGTCAGGTATAACATAATTCAGTTTTTAAAAATTTTTGTTCTGATCGTGAGTTTGCATTTTTTAAGACTAGACATGGAAAAACTCTAGATAAATTTAGCTAATCTTTTTTTTTTCTGGGGTTTTCTTTTTCTCTTTATTATTCTCTTGTGGTCATTGCAAGTGTTTGCAGCTGTGCACAGGATGTGTTTTGGCATACTCAGTCTGTAGAGAGCAAGATGCAGACGGGATCTGTCTGTTGATACTTTATTTTGATTGTAACCTGCTATCAATGAATGAATCCAAATTTTAATTCTTTAGTTGATGCATTATCTCTTACTTATCTGTTTTTTCAGTATTACCCTTCTATTTGTCATGTCTTGTCTTAGATTTATCGTGCTGTTTATTATCTGCAAGAGCTTTTACAATATGACCGCTTGCATATTTGCAGTCAGACTTCAGAATCTCTGTGATTTTGTTTAATATAAAAAGCAGGTCTCATTTAATAAAATTCAGTGGTATCTTTTTGTCCACAGCTTAGTGGGGCATTTTTTTACAAGACGACTGTTTCTAATTGGAGGTCATCTTTTATTAGAAGTGCAGTGTAATGTGAGTATGTAAACTGGTGTTTTAATGCAAGTCTATTCTTGATGGAAAACATTTGGTTACCTACTGAAATGCTGAAGTGGTAACTGGCATACTGGGCAGATGGGAGGTGTGCTGGGAGTCTCCTGCAGCGCTTGCTGTGTGCTCCTTCTCTCCTGTCCATGCTCTAGCTGTGGACTCAGTTCATCTTACCCTCTGCTCAGAGTGATGTGATTTGCGCAGTAGCGTAGTAGGTATTGGTTCAAAGCTGGAGCTCTCAAGTGCTGAAATTGTGCAAATAGCAAGCACAAATGCTCAGCTTTGTAAAGTTATTCCACATTAAAAAAGTTTTAGCCCTTGTATTGCATTTGTTTGGGGAAAAACTTCCAAGTTAAGTCAGATTTATATCAGCTGTGGCTCTTTCTGCATCATATGACTCAGATTTTGCTTATTTCACTTGAAGTGCAAGATCTTGTTTACTTGGCAATTATGTATTTGTTGATTCAATTGATCCCTCCCTGTTTTATCTGTTGAAAAAGTACATATAGTTAATCTATTCTCTTGGTTTTTTTTCTTCCTGATAAATGTCTGTGCAAGGTTCAGCTTATTTTGGGCAAATGATGTAGAAAGTTGCCAAATTAATCTCCCCCTCATAACAAGTAATTTATACTATTAAGTAATTAGTCATGCAGACTTCTTAGCTTTTGGGGCATTCTTTGTTATTTGCGAATATCACATGGAGTAGTCAGGATGTGGAAAATGCTCGGAAAACTTGCATAAAAGGTAAATACAGATTTATTAAAAAACCTAGCAGTGTAGGTTACTAGTGTGTGGGTGTGATGTAACACAGAGGCACTGTTAAGACACTTGTTAAAATGAATTAGTCTAGAAGTCTCAAAGGAAGCAGTAAGTAAAAAAGAGCATTCTGCTTTTGCCAGCACAAACTACTTTCATTATACAAAGATAATCTGCAAAGCTGTTTGCTCTTCTCACTTTGAGGAAAATGTAGTCAAAGGAAAGTTAACTATTTTCTGTGTTAAAGTACATGTCAGCATTAAGTATTTGAAATTAATTTTACAAATGTAAATAAAATTGACTAGGATTACAAATGTAGATGGTAATATAATCAGAATGCCTGAATTGGATTTTCTTAGTCCTAAACACTTAAATATGGGCTGGTTCTCAAGCACACTTTCCATGACTCAATCATAAGCTAGAGTCTTTCGGTAATAGATGCATGCGATCTTCCTGTTTGCTTGTAGGAGAAGAGAACTGTTCCAGAGTCAAGTTACCAATGCTGTGCTTTAAAGTGTTGATGCAAGTAAACACAGAGCAAATTTGAAAATAGATTCCCTTCTACTCCATCCAAATGCTAGTAAGATTAGAAGCTGTGCAATATGGTAGCTTCCTCTGTCCTCCAGACTGGTGTAAAAACTGTCACCTGGAGACTGTTATTAAAATGCAAGTGAATTTATTCTGACTGCTGTGTAGCACAGGCTGTTATTGCCTCTGCGTTCCTCTCAGTCATGCACCTGGAGGGTTCTGGTCTACCTGTTTGTGGCCATGACTTTGTGATTTTTCGCTACACCTTTTAGCTAGCTTTTTACTAGCAAGCATTACAGTCATGTCTGTGCTTTTGAGTTGTAGATGTAGCTGCTGATAAAAAGCAGCACTGGGTAAGTATTTTAGACAAAAATACAGATACTTCTAAAGACCTTTTTTAGAGGTGTATTTTTTTTCCTATTTAGGAAATAAATGTTTGCTAGAAGCATTTCTCTTTCAAGCTGCTTTTGAGCTCACTTTTTAAATTGCACACCACTTCGTTCTGCTTATGGTTTGTTTTACCGTGACAGTTACAGTATGTGGCAAAGAAGTATTTCTTGTCAAGGGGAATGTTCTTTTTTGAGTGGACTGATATTTTTTTGGGGAAATAAGGTAAGAAAATAGTTTCAGATACACTGTAATCCAGTTAATTCCAAGGCCAAGGTTGCAGACTGCCAGATTTGTAACATCTGTGGTGTCTAGGGTTCCCATATGTCTTTGAAATATTCCCTTTTACCATCCCTTCATGGATCTCATCTACAGGTTAACAAGATTCTTCATCTGAGAGCACTTCTAAATTTCTGTGCTTTTCCATTTATAGAGCTAATTATTTGGCTTTCACTATTGATTAGTTAAAACATTTTTGATCAACAAGTGTTTTAAAACACAAGATAGCAAAAGACTTTGAAATCAGTCATGCCTTTCATATTTTTGTATCTTTAGCTAAAATACATATATTACCTTTTACACATCACTAGTTTACATTTTTAAATAGCAACTGCTTCTGTCAAGTTTTATCAAGGACATTTGAAAAGGGATAGTAAACTAATTTATTAATACAAGTCCCACTTTCCTAATATAATCAGTTCCTTCTGGGAATTCTGATCTGCTGCTGCTTAACCAATTTGCACCTGATCCTAGAGCTGGGACCTTTTTTAAAGGGGCAGGATGGCTTTCCTCTTTCACCATTACTTTCTCATTATTTCTCTTTATGGGGATTTGAAAAGTAAATACTCTCTAGGCTTTTCAGTCTCATCTGGTGTACAAGAAGGATGATAGAAGAAAAGCAACAACTAAAAACAAAGGCTTGTTCAAGCTTTTCAGTCACGTGAGGCTCTGTGTGTGAAGACTGAGGCCTCATCCATGTTTCAGAAGTTTCCACTTCTTTTTAAAGCAGTTTTATTATCTAAGACATCAGACAGTAAAAACACTGTATCTATCTTATAAATTCTGTCTATGTAGAATTTGTCCAGTAAAAACAGGAAAGGTTATTAAGCCCCTTTTGATGAAGTCTTTGATGGACAGACCATCTGTAAGGAGGTGGGGATTGAAAAGCAGAATCCCTTTCCTTTCTGTTTAAAAATTTGGAGTTTTTGACATTTGATTTATTTCATGCTCTTTTGAATGTATTACTGTGTGTGTGTCTTCCTTAGAATCTCCCCGCTTTCTGAGCTTTTCTGTAGTGCCTTCTACAACCTGCTCAATTACAATTTTCCTAGAGTTAAGGTAACTTAGCCAGCAATGAATTTGCTGTTGTTTGGACACCTGTAACAGAGAATTTACATGCTTCAGTGAATTTAAGTTGCATCTGCGCTATCTTACATGCCTTGACACTGTGGCCTGCTGTGAAATGTGAAATCATAAAATAACCTTTCTTGGTTTTGTATCTTTTATCTTCAACCATTCATGGTCATGTTATTTACTTAATCATAACTTAAAGATATAAGTAATGCTTGAAATCTCATAAATTGAAATATTAAAGTACTCTTATGCAATCATGTTAACTGTTTCTCTGTAAAATTTGTTATGCAGCAAAGTGTCAAGCCATGATGGAGGAGATCTGCATAAACAAAATTTATTGTAGCAAGTAAATTCACGTACAAATATTGCAACAGTCCTTGCTGGTGTTCGAGTAGTATATATGGAGAATCTACTGCTGTGGTGTCTTGAGACAGATGAGGTTATGAGACTGGATTTAAATGGCAAGATGGTTTGCAGACCATGCTAATAAAGGCAGTTCATGCGCAAAGGCAAAAGACGTCATAAGAGTCTTCACTGTTCTTTGTTTTACATAATTGAGGCCTCTGTCTGGTTTTGGAGTTTCTCTTTGCTCTTGGTTGATCCAAAGAAATGGCCCCCTGCAGCCTTTTTCTCAGTTACATTCTTTGGCTTTGACCCATGAAGGAGCTTCAGAAAGCTGTGGAGTGAAATCCAGGTTGGTGCGTTCAGCTGCTCAGTACAGGGTTTGGAGGTGCCAGCTTGTAAAGTGGGAATTGTCTAAGCAGGACAACAGAAATGCCAAGGGGCATTTAAAATTTTCAGGTCGTGGGCATCTAATTTCAAACTGTAGGAAAATAGTTTAATCAAATAATGATTCCCAGGGCTGAAACTCCTGGGCTGTGGTATCAGTTTTGCATTCGGAAATTAGCAGGGATTACTTCTTTTAAACCAGTGATCTGTTCTTGTTTCTTTTAGGTGGCCAATATGCTGTTGTGTGCAGCTGTTAACATGTGGTGATAATTTTTGACTCCCATTGGCACATTGTAACTTGGAAAACTCAAAATTTCTTCCAGGAAGCAGTATGTAGCGTGTCTGTAAGGTATTCATATCCATGCCTGTATGATCATGGAATAAAAGAATTAAGCAGTCTTTAGAGTAGAGATCAAAACTCTAATCATACCTCTCCTACGATGTGTATTCTGGTTACTGGTCTTGCTTTCTGTCCTTGGCCGTTGTTTCTTGGAGTCTTTTCCACATGACTTCAGGAAAGAAATGCAAAGCACTCTTTCCTCAGGAGAGTTTATAAGCACATGGCAAGAGGCTTTTACAGGAAATGGGAGATTGGCTCTAAACCCATTTGAATGGAAGAGGATATGGAGTATAGATCTGCTGCCTGAACAAGTGTGGCACCTTGCAAAAAGGCAGTTTCAGTTTGCTTTTAAGAATGAATGCAGTTTAAATTTGTGTAAAGCCTAATTCCATTGCTGAACGTTAGACTTGCTTGGAGCGTGACCCCTTGGATGGGTTCCGCATAGGACTTTGCAGAGGTGTGTTTAGTTAAAGGAACCTTGCAGGGCTTGGTGCACAGGCTGTGGCATACACCAAAGCAGAATTTTAGGACCTACACCAAGCTAACGCATATGCTGTACAGGTTGCTGTACTTGGGAAGCCCATTGCATCTGCAAGGGAAGATACAATGCAATTAATGTGTTGCATTTTGAGTGAGAGCTTGCAGAGGAGGATTGCTGTGGCCCAGATGGTGCACAGTAGTTCAGAACTATCATGAAGAGACAGCAATTTGGTGAACAAAAACAACAAAAGCCCTCTGAAAAGAATATCCTTCTATATATGTTTGTTTTTCTAACTTTATGCACCTTGAAGATAAACCAGAAAGATGACGTTCTGATTTCAGCCTAGTCCTGACTTTCCAGAGAGTTTTGGGTTGGTTATTCCCACTCCTGTTAATCCTTCCTCCCTACAGAAAAGTGGTTCTTTTTGTTTTTAAAGTTGCATTGCATTTTTCCAGTGAGGCTAGCGTCGGAGGTACACCTTATTCCCGTTTGTGTGCGCATTTAAAAAAGGCGTCCTATGCATGAAATTGCTTTTAGTCCAGGTCATTAGGAGTAGCTGAGGGGTAGGCTGTAACCTGGATTTGCTCTACAGAAGTTGAAGATCAGATGACATTTGTCCTCTAGTACTCAGCTCTGCTTGTGCTTGGCTAACTCGTGTCTTTGCATGGAGCTGTCAGCAAAATGGTGAGGATACAACTGGTGTTGGGCCACGCCGTTTCTGGTGTACTTCTCAGAGCAGCTAAACAAACACATTGTCCATGAAGCAGTTGTCCCCCTATTCCTCACCCCTTTGTTAAAATTGCAGTTGTGCTAGAACTAGGGTGTATAACTTGGGAGAATATATAGAGAATGACATTTGTTGTGGGCAGGAAAGAAGTGGAGCAAAGGCGCGTGGTCATGGTTTGTGGTTTGCAGACGGAGGTTCTGTTAATGACATTCTCGTTAGAAGTTCTTACCTTAAGTGCCGTTTCCTTCTAACTTTAAAATTGTCTGCATGACTAATATGTAAGTAACCTTCAAGTGACATTGCTTTCATGTCATAGCTTCAGAAACATCTGTTCTAGGTGAGAGAGCACGTATAAGGAATCCCTTTAGTGCGGCTGAGAATATTGCGGAGAGCCTTTGGGCTGTCCTTCCAGAGATCTCTCAGGCAGATCAGTCCAGAGCTACTTTGCAATTTCAGGGTGTCAGCTTGCGGTGGATGTGACTAGAGATATTTCACCACTGATAGCTGAGATGTAGATTAGTAGAATTAACTTAGAAGGAATCTTCATTAGTTGCTACGCCCAACCCATTTGTGGTTTGAATGTCTCCTATTAAAAAAAAAAAAAAAAAAAAAAATCGTATTTTGTTTTTCACGTCATTACATCTGCATGGACCAGAGGATGGTGTAGGAGACTCCACTGCCTTTTGGAGAAGATGTTGCAGGGAAGTCACTGGGGAATATCAGCACTGTATATATGTATATTGATAGATAGTATGGGGGTGGGAGGGTGTGCATGTACATGGTTCTCTATATACCTACATGCACATATGTATCGAGGCTTTGTGGACTGCTTTTTGGATACCTTGTAGCTTATATTCTGAAGTAAATCTGAAGGTCATGATTATCCAACAAAATTTTTTGCCATGTTT
This sequence comes from Burhinus oedicnemus, assembly GCA_008921705.1. Taxonomy (NCBI): domain Eukaryota; kingdom Metazoa; phylum Chordata; class Aves; order Charadriiformes; family Burhinidae; genus Burhinus; species Burhinus oedicnemus. The sequence continues at coordinate 1,142,998 of VFFE01007101.1, read as the reverse complement.
GGGTTTTTGTTTTCCTTTTCTACTTAAATGAGCTAATAGGCCTACAGAAATTCTTCAGGTAGCTGAATGTGGAGGAATAAAGGAAAACATCTGAATGATGAAAGTTGAATTCAGGTTTTCACCTTTGGGATTTTGTAAATCAGTTCTGTGTTACAGATTTTAATAGAAATCTGTTTATACTTTTATACTCATCTGTACAGTGCCCTGCTCTCTTACTGCCGAGTGCCCCAAATTCAGTGTGGGAAAGCCAAGTTTGTGTCTCATTAAATGACATTTGCCTGCCTGTCTCCATGGAAGTCCCTCCTGACACTCTTCAGTGCTGTTTAGCAAGCGAGACTAGCTGTGATTTATTGGAAAACTGTGATCCGGTATTGGTACTGCCTTACGATATCCTTAATATCAGGGTTTCTTTCTGTAGTGGCAGTGATTGCTGCTCTGGAGAAGACAGGGTGTGCCTCATTCCCCTGTGAATCATACATTAGTCAGACATTTTGCCCTGTATGAACTGCTTGTGGAAACTGTATACTTGTGAAATCTAGCTTGCCCATGGTATCCTTTTTTCATGTGATTTAAATGTTTACTTCAAGTGGCAGTGGTAGAATAGATCTGATCAGTCTGAATAAAGCCTCATCTTTGCAAAAGTTAATTTTTTTAAAAAAACCTCACTGTTACTAGATTGTGCATTTGACGAACTGAAGATTTTTATCAACTTGTATTCATTTTTTAACTTACCTTTTTTGTCTTACCTATCACATTTTAAAACTCCATTTTTAACTCAACATTAACTGTAGATGTTTAATTATGAAAATCAAGCTTACTGCTTATTATGTGTATTCCCATAGTCCCTGGCAGCCTGAGCTACTGTCCAGAGTCCCGTAATACCTGTCACCATAGGAGTGCTGCAAAAGGCTGGCTGTGCCTGCGAGCCTGGAGCTGGAGGGGCAGGTCTGAGGCACAGGCGGTCCCTTCCCTGACCAAGGGACAAGCAGTGGTGGCATTCCTGATGCAGAAAGGAGAGTGTGGCAAGCAAGTCTGGGCACACTAGAGAGGTGAAGCTTTGTGTTGGAGACTTGCAGCTATAATGCTTTAATATTCAGAGAGCAGAAGCCATGTGGGTTTTTTCCTTTTTTTATTCTTTTTCCTTTTTTTGGAAGCCTAAAAATGTGACTAGTTTTTTTTTTTTTCCCCATGAGTCAGGACACTTCTTGCTGAGTAGTCTGTAGTATTTTTAGATATGCTGATTTTATGTCTGAATATGGTCTTTTTATGTAAAATGCATCTTTCATTTGACTGTTTTCCTTTCAGTCTGCTGGCTGTGTGTGTGCTGGGCAGTCTCCCACACCACAAGCGGCTAAACAGCCTGTTACCTGCAACAGTTTAGCTTTTGTTTTCTTTGAAAAACTGAATTTAGTAATCAAATGTTTTTAACTTTTTGCTTAAGGCACTTCTGATCTAGTTGTAGGTTTATGTAGCCTTCAGGTTCCAAACTTCCTCTGTAGATTTAGCTTTAAAATCTATATGCCACAGTTCCGGATTTGCAGGGGAAGGTAGAGAGAGTGAGTTGATACTGCTGGTTTTCTTACTAATTTTCTTGTGGAACTAAAAGCCTCTTAATACAGGTACAGTGAACAATTTTATTCTGTGTGACAGGTTATAGAAACATCGGATTGTGGAAGTCTTGATATTTCTTTTAGGAACAAGATATTTAGAAGAAAATTTGAAAAACTTGAGTTTGCGAAGTCCGAGTTGCAGGTCCTGAGTCCAGGCACATACAGTGCATAGTGCTGACCTCTTCATGAGGTGTGAATTTCTTTCTGGTATTTAGTTTCTTTTTTTCCATTATTTATCTGATTTTTGCCTGTGAAGTTTCTTTTTCAGAAGACTGAGGGGGGGAATCTCATCAGTGCTTATAAATACTTAAAGAGAGGGTGCTGGGAGGATGGCACCAGTCTTTTTCAGTGGTGCCCAGTGATAGGACAAGAGGTAATGGGGCACAAACGTGAACACAGGAAGTTCCATCTAAATGTCAGGAGGAACTTCTTTCCTTTGAGGGTGGCAGAGCACTGGAAGAGGCTGCCCAGAGAGGTGGTGGAGTCTCCAACTCTGGAGACGTTCCAAACCCGCCTGGATGCCATCCTGTGCAATGTGCTGTAGGTGTCCCTGCTCTGGCAGGGGGGTTGGACTAGATGATCTCCAGAGGTCCCGTCCAACCCCTGTGATTCCTATTGATTGATATGAAGTCAAGTTTTTTTGCATGGTTACTCCCAACCATTGCAGCATGTTACAGACAAGATCAGGTTTTCAGCTTTAGAAATGCTTCTCTTGCAAAGCATTTTTGGTGGTAGATAAGGTCCTGTGCTAACCACTTTGTTATTTAGAGAGAAATACACCTTCCTCTTGAGGATACCGCTTCTCCTGGCCCAGTACTAATGTGCGCAATTAATGTCAGGGGTAGAAATTGTGTAGGCGTTAGGGGGCACGTGAGCACGTTGTCAACCGCTGCATCAATAGCATCACAGCAAAACCCACGGCAGCAGCACTCCTCTTCCCACCTGTAAAAACCAAACCTCTTACCGTACTTGTTGCCAGGCGTTTTGCTGTGCTATTGACATAGATTTATGGCTCATTAAAGTTAGTACTGCTCTACGCAGCCTAAAGTCTTCCAGGTTTGTATCCAAGTGCTGAAAATTGTAGAGGTGCCACTACAGTGTTTCATGCTTTTGCTGATGCTCCTTATTTAGTTAGTACAGGTGTCTGACTGTATAAAGAAAATGAGAACTCTCTCATGTCTATCTTTATTAAAAACTTGTGCATAGGCTGTAACTCTTGAATGTAGTGTGCAGTTTGGTCTGCACATTTTAGAACTTGCCTGTGCTTTTTGGCAATTCTTTTGTAACAATGTTTCTAGCAGCTGGATAGTTTTGTTACTATGAGTTTTGTAGTTATTTTTCATGAATACAATGGTAACTTCTTCAGTTTTCTTACATTGTGACCGTGAAAGTGATGTGTATATATCCGTAGCATGTTCTGGAAATTGGGTGGATGAAGGTGTGTAGTTCTCTTCCTCTTGCTTTCCTTAGTTGTCTTTAACACATTTTCAAGAATGTTTTATATTTGTTAAGTGGAATTTCTTTTGCTGCCGTGGTCATTATCAGCTGTCACTACTTGCCACCTATGATAGTACATCTTGGGAAATGCTTGTGAAGTAATGATGGCCAGCCCTGCCACGTGCCCAGCTGGCAGTCTGTGAGGAAGGGAGTTTTTTTCCCCATAGTTAGCAGTTACAAACACACTTCTACCACTACCACTTATTATATGAAAATATTTCTACAGAAATGCTGACTGCTGAGCAGGGAAGAACTACTCTGTGACTCTAAATTATACTCCTAAGCATTGATAAATTGAATTACATACTTTGTGTTCTGGAGTAAAATTTTACTAGAGTAGAAGTTAGCAATGGTGCTTGATTTGTGGTAGGGAGCATTGTTTTACCTTTTACAAAAGAGAAGTTCTTTGTTTATTTGGTATGTTGTGTTTTTTTTTTTTTTAAAGGAAATTCAGTGGGTCTTTTTGACATGGGAAAAGAGTTATGTTCGTTAAAAAAGGAGCTATTTTTGGTATTTGTGGTATTAAATATTATAACCCAACCTTTTTTGCCTCAATAGGTATACAAAGCTCGGATATGCCGGTAATACTGAACCCCAGTTCATTATTCCTTCATGTAAGTATTTCTTACTTGTGTATGAATGCTGAAGTTACACTTAGAGTTTCTATAACATGCTATATAAAAAAAAAAAAACCACCACAACAGTTAAATGAGCAACTTGAAAAGACCTCTGAGTGATGACACAGAGTGATAGCATGGCTCTGTTTTGTTTTGCTCAGTTTAGAAAGATATATTCATTAAAATGGTATACTAATATTTGCAGTTAATATCTTAGAAATTGAAATCATATTGAAATACAGTAGTGTGGCTATGTTTACTTTTTAGAACCTTTTCCCCTTATTAGGGACTTCTCAGGTTAAAGTTTAGTTGATTGTAACTAGAAAAAAAAAATTACATTGGCTGTTTTAATATCTTTAGAGTTTAAAATGTTATACTTCCTAGGCATTTTTCAGTATTACAGCTATGTTACTTAATTTATTATGTTTTGTAAATAGAACAGGACAACATTTAATTTATTTTTTCTACATGTGAAACTGCTTATTTGCTCCCTGTCTTCTGAACTGTTTCTCCCCTGGAAGTGATATGGCTCTACTCTAGAGAGTGGAACTCGATCAGCTTCCTTCAGAAATGCTTCACCTTTTGACCTCCTACACCACTTGGCATTTTGTCATTGTTCATCTGTGCCAAAGTAATCACGTATTACATCCTGGTAAAGAGGAATAATTAGTACACCCAGTTTTCCTTGTAAATGCAACAGGAAAAGAGCTAGAATTAATAATACTTAAGCATTGTCACTGTAAAATAGAACTTGATAGTTCAGGCTCTATGTTAATTTTTCTAGAAAACATGCTTCAAAAAGCAATTTTCGTGGAAAGCTAAGGTTTATTCACTTACTGCATTCTCCTGTTTTCATACAAGTGAGAGAATCCTTTCAATCTCTTCTATATGTAGTTCTTCATTCTTTTGAGTTTCATTTGGTTTTGCTCAGTGGCATATAAAATATACCTTACAGTTTTGTTTTTCACACAAAGTTTTAGATTAGATTTAAAAAAAAAAAGTTAATGAACCACTGAAAAGAAGGATTATGTTGCTCTTGAAACTTCAGCAATCTTTAAATTAAAAATGGGCAAATGGTTATTTTATTTAATTTCAGATAAATAAGAGTTTATGTACTTCTCTGCATCTTCAGATTTGGTTTATTGAATTTTAAAATCACTTTCTTGTTCCAAAAAAAGACAAGAAAGATAATGACACTTTAAAAAAATTTTGGGAATGAAATGACCTGTCAGATCATTAAGCGGAGAAATTTATAAAACAGGGATGCTATTAAAGTAGAAGAGAAAGGGGGAAATGAGATTTTTTTGACAGGTTTTTAATATAGTGTGGTGTATTTAAAAAAAAAACAAAAACAAAAACCAAAAAACATTCCAGTCTAGATGCTCTTACAGCTGAAATGGTCCTTGACTGCAATTCTCTTAATGAAAAGGGCATTTCTCTCATTTGTACTGTAACCCAAGTTAGATAATTCCACTAACTGCACGAGTTTGCATTAATCCTCTGCCTTAAATGAAATAAAATAGCACTGGTGTACTCCACAGTAGAGAAACAAAAGTGGAGTATAGCAGTACCTAGTTTCAAATAAAACGTTACAGAAAACTGTGGCTCTTTTGAAAGCACTTTGTTGTCTCTAATTTTCTTAATATTACCCACAGAGGAAAAATGGTTTCGTTTCTCCTTTGATTCCAGCAATGGTTGTTGCACGTTATCAATCTGATGCTCTAAAAAAAAGTTTGCTGTTAAACAGGTTTGAGCAGCATTCCTTTGGCCTTGTTCACTTGCTGCTTATCTTATTCACTTCTGCTCTTAACAGATTTTTATCTCCCACTCCTTTCTTACTTTGTGTTCTTGATTTAATTCTGAATATGCTTCTGTAGTGATGACAAATGCTTATTTGAAAAGCAAAGTAAATGAGAATGTATTGGGCTGATTTTTGGAAACACTTGGGTTCACTGCTTTCTTCCCTGGCTGCTTTTTAGATCCTAGCAGATGATTAATTTTGCTTGATTTTTTTTTTTGTTTTATTCACTTAATCCTTTGTTCCCTGCTACATGTGAAAATAGGAGTCAACTTCTTTCTATTATCCAGTAGTTCTCTTGATTTGTCATCTGTTTCAGTTTATGATAGTTTACATGTTAGATGGCCTTTCCTTTACTTCTAAAAGGAAAAAAAAAAAAAAAAGGCTTGAGTAGTGGTTAAGCACAAAAATTGATTTGATGCAAGTATGTCCTCTTTTTCTAAAAGCTCTTAATTCTTCTGCCAAGCAAACCAAAGGCAAATGCTCTGAGATACCACTGGAGTGCTGCCCATCTTCAGACACTGCGGTAGCCTAGCTCTGGTTTCAGCAAGACTTATTTTCCTGTTTGTACTTTCAGAATATGATTCTTGATTCAGGTTGTTCCCTTGTCATTTCTGACTTTCAGAACCGGGACCGAACAGGCTAGCCTCAAGGTCAGCAAAATATTGAGAGCTCCCATCTTGTTTTAGGCTTGTAACAAGGTGAAACCACTTTGACTTGAAAGTTTCTATAGTCCTGTGGCAAGCAATGGTATTTTACTTGAAACTTCTTGAAAATAACACACATCTGGACGAAAAATTTCCCAAAATGTGTGAGCTCTGTAATGATGACCTGAAAAATACTTGGCAGGATTATTCTTTTCACTTGCAGCAAACACTGGCCTTGCGACATCTCCTTCCCCATGGTTTTAGCTTCTACTTCCTATCTACCCCCCACACGCTTTCAGCTTCCTCTCTGCTCTGCTGCAAGCTACTACACAAGTTACAGTAAGATTCAGTTTTCTTCCTGAAGAGCTCAAAATAATGTCTTCTGTTTTATCCTGTTCAGTCTTTCACAATATTTTGGCTGCGCAGCTCTGCTCTTGTTGCTCTTTATGGGAAGAGAAAGGAGAAAGATGGGGAGCATCAATGTAATAATGGCGCTTTACCCTAGCGTGCTACTGATTTCCAAATCCTGTAGCTGTGCTGCCTGGTGTCCAGTGAGCTTGAGGATGCAGCAGCTGTTTTCATAACTTTTTTTTATCTTAGTTGCGAGCAAGCAGAACTTCTTACTGCAGGTGAGAATTAGCAAAATAATTCTGCCTTTGAAAGAGCTGTTGGATCATGACCTTTGAATATTTGAGGCTGATATTAATGATTCTTATTTTTATATATATATATATATATATATATGAATTTTCTCGTTTGTGTAAAGAGTTGTGTTTAAAGCAGTTAGTAAGACTTGAAAAAATACAGCAGGTATTGCTGGCACTGCAACCCTCTTAGCCAGGAGGCTGATGCGAAAGATGAGGGAAGGGAACATCTGTGTTCCTGTGATATCTAATCGCTGATCCATTTTTCCAGGATCCTATGTTTAGCCTTAGCCAGTATTTTTCTGATTAAAAACTTTTTTCTTTATTTATGATGAGTAATTATCGTGGAAGGAATAAATTGCCAAGATAAGAGCTCTTAACTTTTGCCAGTTATTCCTTGAAGTGAAGGGAGAGTCTTTCTTAAATGAAATTCTCCATCCTGTTCTTAATGATAAGATAGGAGTAGGATTTAAAGGAAGAAATTAAACATACTTTGTGAAAATCTGGTTTAAGCATCTAAAGGTGCATCGTGTGTTCACTCAAATTCCTGTCCTTTTTAAAATACTCCCTTTATTTCTGTCTAATTTTATTTTTCTGTATGCCTTACGTTTTCTCCTACTTCTTCCTTCCTGCCTTCTTTTGTACACGTTTTTTGCATATTTAGTTGCTATTCAGTCCCTTTGTGTGCCATGTCTCACTTTTGTAATGTGTCCAGAAATCAAATTGGTGCAAGTGAAGTAGAACATCCATTTATATAATGGCAACATGTTTTCTTTCTTGCTTTTTATAAAACTCCTACGACTGCATTCTTTTTGTAAATTATTATTATTAGCGGAGTATGCAGACAGTTAGCACACTGGTTGACTAAAATAAGATCTGTTGGGATACCCTATCTTAGTGATTCTTTTCATATTTTATCTCCCTGACTGCATTTTAAGTGCCTAACAATTAAATCTGTTTTAGGTCTGTATTGTGTTACTTTATAAATCCTAATTATGTTTACCTATGATTGGAATTAAAATGATCTGTTTTATTTAGCTTTTCTGTGCTTATGCCTGAAACAAAGTATGAATGCAATTACAGTGTGTTCCTATTTTGAATGTTCAGTTTTTTCTTTCTTATTGTGCTGGATATATAATCTACAATATTGTTCGTGTTTTCTTTTAAAGGTATTGCAATCAAAGAATCGGCAAAAGTGGTCGATCAAGCACAAAGGAGGGTTTTGAAAGGTGTTGATGATTTAGACTTCTTTATCGGGGATGAAGCAATAGAAAAACCAACTTATGCAACCAAGGTATTAAGAGAAATGTTTAAAATAATTTTCCAATACTCTTTAGAAAGCATCAGCTATACAGTAAACAGCTTCTTTAAGAATGCTTTTTGGTTGACTTTAATGTTATTTTCTTATTAACTCTGTTTTAATGGAAAATAAGGTTTGGTATTAGTTTTGTTGACCTTCAGGAGCCTGTGGGAATTTGCAAAAAAAGTATGTGAATATGTATTTCTTCTGAAGTGAAGGGAGGCTGGGAGAGTGTTAAGCGGAAATATCACATTCTTTCATGTTCCTTTGGCATCTTTTATCAGCAACATCAGAGTCAGGATGTGGGGCTAGAGGGAGCCTTTGGTTTATCCTAGTGTCACCATTCTGTTGTACTGAGAAAAGCACAATGTATTCTCTGCTGTTCAAGGTTGGAATCTGAATTTCGGATAGGTGTCAGATCAAGACAGGGAAAACCTAATGCAGGGTTTCTTGCATACATAGATCATATGCTTTTACAGGAATTGAAGACACTGATTATTTTTCTCCTTTTTTCTTTTGTTTCCAATTATATTTCCATATTCTTGTGCAACAGTGGCCCATCCGCCATGGTATAGTTGAAGACTGGGACTTAATGGAGAGGTTTATGGAGCAAGTAATCTTTAAGTATCTAAGGGCAGAACCCGAGGATCATTATTTTCTTTTGGTAGGTAAAATTATGTCCTACTTAAGAAATTGTGTATGTCTAGTAAGAATGTTTTGTGCTGATTTATGTAATAATTCCTTAAATAAGAATATGCTCATCTTGAAAACTGAAGTAAATATAAATTACCTGAAACTTTCCTGACCTGGCTTATCCCATCCAGGTTCTTCCATCTTCTAAGGATGTCAGAGTGTCTGGAGACTTTTTTCTCATTTCCCTCCAAATTGCATCTGCTCCATCCCTTTTCTTCTATTACTTAGTCACTGAATTCAATAATCTTGTTTACATTTTTGAGGAAAAAAAAGTACCTGTATGTTTTGACTTGACATATGTGCAATTATTTTACTTTTACAATGCTGCCGCCTGGATAGTGTGTCTAGACAGTGAAATTTTTTTTGTGAAATCAGAAGGATTGATTGTCATATTTGGGCAGATTAAATCTGAATTGAGGTTAATGTTATTCAGAAGCATCTACTATTCCTTAGTTTTTTATTTAAGGCTATTGAAATAGGCAATTTTTTTTAGTGTGATGTTTATAGAGCAAGTTTGGAATTAGAGGTGCTGGCCATATTTGTTAAAGAACATCTAATGCAACATCTCAAAGCAGGTCTAATTAGGTCCAGTTGCTCAAGGCTGTGTCCAGCCAAGCTTTGAATATCTCCAAGGGTCAAGATGCCATAACAACTCTGGGCCCTTTTCCCCATATTTGACCACCCTCATGTTTTCTTTTTTTCCTCCTAATACCTACTTAGGGTGCCCCATGTTGCAGTTTGTTTCCGTGACCCCTTGTCGTATCACGTTTGTGAAAAGTCTGGCTCCCTCCTCTTTTTAGCCTCCTATTACATAGCTGATGCAATCGGAGAGTGATTTCCGCGCAC
>VFFE01007101.1:998364-1133326 GCA_008921705.1 Burhinus oedicnemus | reverse complement strand
CCCCAATACTCTGTAGCCCTATCCAAAATAATCTTTCAAAGGAGAGACTTATTAATTATGTTTGGTATTTTAATGAAAATTATAGCATACTGTCATAGTGTATTGTATGTTGTTGCTAGGTTCTCTCAGTTGAGTACATTTCTACAGCTTGATCATATTAACTTGTTTTTATAGTGATTGCCTTCTGAAGAAAAATAGCTTTTTTTCTTTAATGAGTCACGGAGAATTTTTTAGAATAATTGTCATTCTTTAAATGTGCTGAACTGCATCCTTTGACATTTTTAGGTTGATAGTCCTTGATTCTTTCAAGTGAAATCAAAAGTTGTAATAAGCTAACCAACCCACAAAGGGGGCCTTCGATGTAAATTCTTAAGCAGTAATTACTACAGTGTTTTTATTGCACTTCTTGTTTTTGCAATGCCGATTGCATAAATTCTGTTATTGTCAGAAGAGTTTCTAGATTCTTAATTGCACCACTTGCCTTTAAAAGCAGCCTTTGCACATTATTATTTTTACACGCTATTGTTGTTAAATGGCTCACCTTTCAAAACTTATGATTTGGTGGGGTTTTTTCTAATTTTTTTTTTTAAGTGTTTGATTTGAATTTAAGTAACACTTCAGGGTTTTTGTCTCACAGACTGAGCCTCCATTAAATACTCCAGAAAATAGAGAATATACTGCTGAAATCATGTTCGAGTCTTTCAACGTTCCAGGGCTATATATTGCTGTTCAGGTAAGGGCAGGGCTTTTGAAAGTTAGAGCTACAGTAATTCTCTTTGAGCTAAAACTAATTTCACTATGAAAACTGTATGAGTGGTCTTTGAAATATTTTTATGTACTTTGGTTAGCAGTTTCACCACTGCATATTTGATATGTGTTGATTCTGTGGTCTGTTGGCTACGTACTGTTCCTCTGTTACCTGTATAGAAGGTGGCCTCTAAGCAGTAGAGTATAATATCTGTTGTATCCTAAATAAATAAAATGCCAACACACCGCATCATAATAATGGTATTAGGCTAAGAATTGAATCCCTCTCCGTATGAAGCAGCAAAAAAGATGTTTGAACATGGCTAAAAAAGCATTATGAATTAAAAACTACATTTATGCAGTCTCTTTTTCGTAAGCTGTTGTATACGTGTATCTTACATTACAAAATCAGTTCCATGCTGTAAATTACCATAAGGGTGTCAGTCTGGGTATTGTTGGGAGGGGTAGGGGAAGGTGGGATCTGCAATGCAGTGCTTTTATTAAGATTTGTTTTTTGTGTGTGTACCTTTATAAGGCTGTCCTTGCCTTAGCTGCATCTTGGACGTCAAGACAAGTAGGAGAACGAACACTGACTGGCACAGTTATAGACAGTGGTGATGGTGTCACTCATGTTATTCCTGTTGTAAGTATACATCAAAACTATAGAAACAATTTAACTGGAGAATGATTTGTCCTATAACTTCTCTGAAGTTTACACTTACACAGACTGAAGTGTACCTAGGAATCTTCAAAAATGTCAGATAATTTCCAGGGTTGTGGCTGTGGGTTTTTAATTTATTTTTGCAGTGCAGAAACTCTTGAAGAACTCTACTGCACCCTGAGTTTGTTAGGGCATAGTGTCTTTCAGTGACTTATCTTAAAAGGTAATTTGCCAAGGCTGTGCTAAGTGATCAATGAAATTGTATTGCTTTGCCATATTTCCAGTTTCTTTTTCTGGTAAGAGGGAATATGCTCTTTACAATAGTCAGTACAAAAAGTTTTGGAAACTTGTTTAATTCAGACAATTAATATATAAAATAGAAATAATACAAAATATTTGAGTGAGGATACAGTATTGTTTACAGTTTTTTTCCATCTGTTGACCAATGTTTAGTAGTATGCTATCGTGCATCAGTGATAGAAGCAAAAAGAAAAAAGCTCCTACCTGACTGGAAAAAAACTCCAAATGTAAGGTTAATTCATGTTGAATATCTGTTCCAATATATCAAGTTGCTAAAAGCAACAATTAGTATGATTGTATGATGTTTTATTAAATAATTAACATTTACAGCTGCAGTTTCTTAACTGTCAAACCATTGTTTTTGGTGTAGGTATGTATTTCCTTTTATAAAGCTACATATTTGAAATCTTATAATTGGAATATTTAATAGCATTCTTTATTTCAAGTGTCTGGTAGTATGTCTCTCTGCCTCTCTTTCCTTCGGAAGATAAATGCGTGTCTAGACAACAGATGCATTTTTCTTTTCAAAATGAAGTTAGTTTGCAGTTTTTAAGACTAAAACCTATACAAAGCTTTATCATGCCACAGTAACCTCAATTTTAAAAAAATGATTTGTTACACCGAAGAGTAGTATTGGTGGGGATCAAACATATGCTGTGATGGAGCAATTTGTTATTAATCTTGGTGGAATCTAGTGGCTAAATCTTTGTTCAGACTGTTCATCCAAAATGGCCTATTTTTAATAATATGTAGGAAACCATTGACATTTCAAACCTTTTATAGGTAAGCTTTTTAAAATTCTACTTAGCAGTTCAAATTGCTGCTTAAAACAGTTTAAATTTTCCTGATTTGCAGGTTGTTTTGTTTTTGTTTTTGTTTTTTTTTTTAATTGAAATAAGAGTAGATATCATATATCACTTGAAACGTTAAGCTCCTTTGTAGAGTGACATTCGCTTGATTTCTGGAATTTTTAAACACGTTGACAGAAATAGTATACCACTTTTATAATAAAATAGATAAAGAGGAATTAAACGCTTATCTCTGTAGTGAAGCTAACAATAGTGGCGCTTTTTTACAACTTTATTTTCTATGTTAGAAAACGTTTTGTATGAATGTAAGGTGTATATAGGAAATTTCAAGCATTTAATATTAATGTGATATCTGGATGCATCTGTTTGCATGTAGCAGGTCTGGCAATGTTGAAGGCCAGTCCTGAACACTTCTGGTTCTGTGTTTAGACCAGATACTTCTAATGCCCTGATACTGGCCCCCAGCACGAGTGTGACTTACAAGGGTAGACTGATGGATGAGTCTGATGTTCTAAGCCATGTCAATTAATGTGCTGAAATGATGTATTTTCTCCCTGCTTTCAGAAAATTAATTTTGGTTCATGTGGATTGTAACGTCTTACATCAGTGGCTGTGACTGCAGAGCCACATCATTTATTCTAAAATAATATTTCACAATACAAGGTTCCTTGACCTTTTTGGTAAGAGTAACCTCATTTTGAAGAGAAAATAAAGGCCAAGGAATAGTGAGTATAGCTATTTGTCTGCCTTATGTACTAGTGACCTTTCTGTTCCTCCTAACCTTGTAAGAATTATGAACCAATGCAAAGTGAAACACTTTAACAAGTGAAATAAGGCTACTGAAGAACTGGATTTCTGGTAATTAAATGAGCCAGTCTTAAAGGGCTTCAATCTCGCTATCGCAGGTAGTGAGTAGGAATTTAGACTCCATGTCTTTGTCTCTCCTAAGCTTTGTTGAAAGGAGTTCTTGTCAATGTCTTTCTCCCAATTAATTTTATGTACAGGCTGAAGGATACGTGATTGGCAGCTGTATCAAACACATTCCAATTGCCGGGCGAGATATAACATACTTCATTCAGCAGTTGCTGAGGGAGCGAGAAGTAGGAATTCCTCCTGAACAATCCTTGGAAACAGCTAAAGCAGTGAAGGTAATGTGAACGTTGCAGATGTTAAGGTCATTTTTAGATCAGAGCTTGACATCTATTTTAAAAATACAATAATCTTTTAAAATCATTACCCTTCCAAGTAATGGTACTCTGTTTCTAAATAATATAAAAATGTCTAATAACACGAAATACCTTAAACTTAAGGTATACAGTTGGGTTATACTCAATTTGGCCTAGAATTTCACTCTTTTCTTGTAGTCTCCCCTTTCTCCTCCTTTCCCTTATTATTATTATCATTGTAATACTCAGTAGGAAGTATTCTTGCTGGGATGTGTAATGTAAAGAGCTGTAATTACTCTCTTGTTCTTTCTGAATGTTGATAGGGTTTTTTTTCGTAGTACAAAACTATTCTGAAAGACATTCGGCTTAAAGTACACTTAAACCTTGTTTCTATGGCAATTCTTCAATATACTTTAGAACTCATTTCTTACCATCGTAGAAGTTTAGAGGAAAAATAGAAGAAAAGTAATTTAGCTCAGCAAGATGTGCTGCTTTCAGTGCTGCATGGAAATGATTTGTGGTGGCAGAGGCGTTATCTAACTGTATGCAGTAAATGTCAGTTCAGCTGCTTTTGAGGCCTATTCTGTATCTGCCAATTTAAAACTCTTGTTCTTCAAAGCTTAAATTACTACACTTTTTTAAAGTTCATACCATCTTCTCTGCTGTATTGAAGAAGATACTTCTAACTGTACATATTCAATTTTCAGGAACGCTTTAGTTATGTTTGCCCTGACTTAGTAAAAGAATTTAACAAGTATGACACAGATGGTACAAAATGGATTAAACAGTATACTGGAATTAATGCTATCTCAAAGAAAGAATTTACCATTGATGTTGGCTATGAGAGATTCCTGGGGCCAGAGATTTTCTTCCATCCTGAGGTAAGTTAATTTGAATTGTCTACATTTTTGGTTTAGGTGCATTTTACATGATAGCATATAAATAGTATTTACAAACTTTTAAAGAAGTGGTTATCTTGACTTACATTTCTCCTTTTTTTATAAATAGATACCAGCTATTGTTGTAAGTCAACATGTTTTTGATTCTTGATTGCTAGTAATCTTCATACAAATTCAGGTTGATGTCTAAACAAAGCACTATATTTGGAATTTTTAAAGTAAATGGATTACTAAACCCGTATTTTCTTCTTGCAACTTTTAATAAAATTTCCTGCTCTTAACACATTGTACCCTGTTTTCTTGTGTATCAAATTGCTAAATATTCTGGCTTCTTGCCTTTATACCCTCAGTCCCTCTTCCAGTGCTGGGAAAAATTAAGTGGGAATAAAGCCTTCCCCCACCCAGCCCCGAATCCCTCTCTACATGCTCCTCTTGCAGCTTTTTTCATGTTAAACTGTTTTGCTCTGGTCCTCAGCATCTGAGAAGGGGATGTATTCTTTGACCTGTTGTGGTTAACAAAAACTATCTGAGAGAATAGCTGGCAAAATAGATACTTTAGGTTTATTATTCTTTCAAACCTTTTATAAATGGCAGCAAAAATAGCTAACATAACTATTGCCATTGTTAGTTTTCATGACGTCTCTAGTATAATAGGATGGTTCTCTCTTCCCTTTTTCTCTTTACACCATTTCCTTTGCAATATGTGGTCCTACATGTTGACTTGTCTGTTTTTATTCTTGATTGTAGTTTGCTAATCCTGACTTTACACAACCAATCTCAGAAGTAGTAGACGAAGTTATTCAGAATTGTCCCATTGATGTTAGACGTCCTCTGTATAAGGTCAGTAGCTACAATGCATATTTTAATACTTGTTTTAGAAGTATTGTACTTTATATTAAATATGTATTTGAAAAGCCATTAAAAAACCCCAAAACAACAAACCAATAACAAAATTAACCATTTTTCTAGAAACAAGTGCAATATACAGAAGGCTTTATGTTGTTCACTTACACTTTTTCAAAATGTGATGTTTCATTACTCAAACTCTTATTTAAAAGAAAAAGAAATAAGGGAAACATAAATCTGAGCAAAAGAAGGGAGATATGTACTAAGATATAAATGGATTTTAAAGCACAGCCGATTTTGAAGTGACAGTGTCTTTGTGAATTCATATTCTGTCATGCTTAAGCGTTAGATAATTTAAAACTTAAAGTAAAAGCGTACCTGTTAACTGTAATTTTACAAACTATATTTAGAATTTAAGAACTGGGTAAAGTTGGAGACTTTTCAAAAGCAGTTAATAATTTTTCTTACTCAAAACAGAATATTGTCCTCTCTGGAGGCTCAACCATGTTCAGGGACTTTGGTCGCCGTTTACAGCGAGACTTGAAAAGGACTGTTGATGCCAGACTGAAACTTAGTGAAGAACTTAGTGGTGGCAGACTGAAGGTTAGTTCTTGCAGCTAATGCATTTAACAAGCATCTCTCTCTACCTTGTTACTTGGAAAATGCAAAAATAACATATTGCAATGATGTTCTTGTTTGTTGAAATGTCTTTTCATTTAAAGTTCTTATAGAAGCTTTTCAGAGATTTGTGTATTGTAGAGAATTGTAGACTGGTATTGGAGAATATTTATACGGTCCTTTAATTGTAGGAAGCTATAGTGCTGTTTCCCCAGGTATGCGCATGTGCTGCCTGTCCATTATTGTTGAATTCAATCAGTCTCACCTAATGAAAGGATGGGACTTACGCCTGTTAGATAAAAGCAACTGGTCACTCCCCAGCCTTTTTTTTTTTTGTGCTTAGTGCTATTGATTAGTTGCAAATACTCCTCCTCAGTCTTTGGAACTTAAAGATAATATGAGAGATGGAGCAAGCTCATTGTCGAGCCACCAGGGTAGTCAGAGGACTGCAGCACTTGTCCTGTGAAGAAAGGCTGAGGGAACTGGCTTGTTTAGAGAAGAGAAGGCTTTGGGACTCTTAATAGCAGCTCCGCGGTGTATGTGGGAAGATGATCGAGAAAGTGAGACCAGGCCCTTGACAGTGGCGAGTGGCTGGGCGCATGAGAGACAACAGATCTAAACTGAAACAAAAGGGGTTCAGCTTGGATAAAAGGAAAAACTTTTTTATCGTGGGGATAATCAGGCATTGGAACACACTGCCCAGAGAGGTCGTACAGTCTCCATCCTTGGAATTTTTTCAGGTTCAGGTGGATAAAGCTCTGAATAACTTACTATGACCTTGTAGCTGACTATGCTTTGAGCAGGAGGCTGAACTAGAGACATTGAGGTTGCTTCCCACCTAAACTATCCTGTGATCCGATGAAATGACTTCATGTTTTCACTGAACTGCATGATCCTTAATTTATGTTCTTTCCGCTTGTAACCTCTGATGTAAGTCTTGCATTTTTCTGTTGACTCTACATACATGAAATACGTCAGCAGAGATAAAAATTATTTTATGTTTTTTCATTTTAAGGCAAGACTAAAGTGATTTTCCTCATTTATTTTTTAGTAGTAATCTAGCTAGACGAGCTCAAACAATCCTTTAAAACCCCCAGTATGGCTTCATGATGTGCCATGTAGACAACTCTGAAATTTCAGTTACATACAGTTCCCTGGTTCAAGTAACCTATCTTATTCTTAGTCCTCCTTACTAGACTTTGACAACTCAGGAAGGAAGTGGGATATGAATAAGGAAATCTCATGCAATTCTTCCTTCTTTGAAGTACTAAGCATTGCAAGTAGTCTCTGGCTTGAATTTTGCTAATCTATTACAAATGATTTTTAGATAGTGTTTCAGATTGTTCAGATTTCAGCAGGTTGTACTGGAAAAAACAAATCTTTCTGAAACTGTTATGTACGCTGCCATTTTTGATAAGCACAAGTAAGGAATGAAGGTTTGCATGGGCATGGAGGGAAAGGAGCTAACTGGAATGAGTGTTGTAGTTTTGAAAAATGTGACTGTGTTGGTCCTAGATAAACTCTCAATCAGTCTGCAACTGATGCTTTGTTAAAATAATGACATGACACTTAAAAATTAACTTTCTGAAGTGTTTTTTGAAAGAGGTAAGTAATATGGATCTGTTCTTACGACTGCATAAATAAACAGTCCCGCAAGAAATTCAGCAGAAAATAGGATGTAGAAAATTGGAGAGGAACGCTGTATTGGAGCTCTTGGGAGAAAATTGGTATGAATGCAAGTATCTCTTAATGCCTGATAAAATAGGTAACTGGTGATTTATAAGCAAGAGCTATTTCTTGGTCTGGGTTACACAAGAGAAAATCTGATGCTATAATTTTAAATTTACATACACAGCATTTAAGAAAATATTAATTTGTGAAAAGTAAGCTTGCAATATACACTCCTTTTAAAAAAGATGTGATTTTTACCAGCAAAAGTGAAAAGTGACTTTTAAAGTATTACTTTTTTTTTTTTTTTCCTTTTATAGCCTAAGCCCATTGATGTACAAGTCATTACACACCATATGCAAAGATACGCGGTTTGGTTTGGAGGATCAATGCTGGCTTCCACAGTAAGTTAGCTATAAAGCTGAGCATATTTTAGCCATTCTGGGTACACTTTCAGAGTTGTCTTCTCTCCTTCACTTCATATTAAATGCATTTGGGGGATTTCCAATAGGCCTTGGGTAGCAAATGTACCCTCCCTGCCCCCTTTGAAGTTTTTGCATTAGACTTTAAATATTTAAAAGAGCAAGCGAAAGCTCAATTACAGCTTTGTGCAAGTTGTTAAATAGTGCAGTTTAATTGTGGGGCAAAATACATTGTTTGCATTGGTGTTTAGCCATGCATGATGTAATGTTAATTTCAGGACTTCCAGGTTGTCTGTATTTGTTTTTTTCTATTTGCTGCATAAATGTTACTGTTCTTCAGATAAGGTGTACATACCATTGACTCTTTTTTTTTTTTTCCCCTTTTTTCTCCTTCCCTCTACAGCCTGAATTCTACCAAGTATGCCATACCAAAAAAGATTATGAAGAGATTGGTCCTAGCATCTGTCGTCACAACCCTGTGTTTGGAGTCATGTCTTAAAGCTGACCTCGGAGGGGTCAGGGATAGGGAGGTGGGGAGGAGGAGTCTCTCTGATTACTTGTTTGTCTGATGGCTGGTATTAAGATAACAAACATGACTTGACAATAAGAAAAAGACCAAACACAATTAAGCAGGATTATTTTAATAAGTGTCTCAACATGCGGATGTAGTGGAAAGCCAAAATGATCACGTTTTTTCTTTAGATTGATTATTTGAACCTGTGCGTAACAAAACAAAAAAGTGGATTTTAGTTCTTTCTGTGCCCTGATATTTTGTATATTAATGGATTATCCAAGATTTGATGGGATTTGACGGTGTGTAGATAGTCAGCTCTCTAATGCTTCCATTGTACCCTTTCATGGGTGCAATGCAGGAGCTTGTTTATATTTCATACTTTTTTATACTTCGAGGAAAAATATGAATTAAAGAAACTGTAATATTTGAGGAAAAAAATTTACCAGTGACCAACTTGAAAGTAAATTAAAAAAAAAAAAGGTCATGACTCATGCAACTAGTTTTTGCAAATCATGACCAGTCTAAATCCTGGGTTCCATACAGTGCGAGTGCTTTTGGAACTAAGAAGCTAGTATCTTGGATTAACCGATGCCTGCTAGTGCTTTCTGATTACTTGGTGCATTTTCATACTATCTCTTGCTTTAAAAAAAAAAAAAAGTAAAGACAAGACTGTTGGACCAGTATTGCAGTTCTGTAGTGTCATTTCTAATTAAAACCAAATAATCAGGTTATCAAAATTGGTGTATTTAAAGCCTAACACCATTCCAATAAAGGCACAAAATTTCTTTTTATGTTTGTGTCAGACTTGTTGATCTCATTACACGGGGAGTTGTGAGCATGGGTTCCTACATATCCGCTATGGGTTTTGAAGAGTAAGATTGATCTGTAAGGTAGAGATCATTATGTGCATTGTGTAAAATGAAGTGTGAGCATTTTAGAATTGCAGTTTATGTGTTCATCTAGATAGCACTTATCTATATAAACCTAACATCTCCTCCATTGTTAGGTTTGTTCATCTACTTTGTTCTGTAACTTTTTCCCCCCCACTTTCAAGTGGTGGTATACAGGAGACAGCACTGCGTTTTAAATCTCTGTGGTTTTTCTGCAAGAAAATACCATGTAGATAAAAATAAAGTGAAAACAATCTCTTTCTCATTATTTCTAGGAAGAACACTTCACATATTGAATGGAATTACTTACAATTTCTGTTAATATTTGATGAAAGAAAACTCTGTAGACGCTTCTGAACTCACAAATGTAGTTAAGGTTGTTTATGTAGAAGACCACAAGAGGGAGATCTCTTGGTTTCTTGAGTTGTAAAGATTCCTCGGATTTTTTTTTTTTCCCTGAGAAGCTTATAAATTGCTAGAGCTTCTAGTTGCTTCAAAGCATGATAAATGAGACTCCAAAATGAGGATAAATATGAGAATATATTTTTACAGCAAGCATTATAAAACTTCACATGCTGGAATTGAGTAGAACCTTGATGCAAACAAGAAAATGGTAAATAGTTGTATTACAAAACTACATTATTAACATCTCCCTGTCAATGATACATTTCTTGAGATTTTTTTTCAAATAACGACTTTCTGAGTCAACTGCTGACTGATTAATTTGGTAAGAAAGACAGATGGGCAAATATGTGTAAAAATAAAGAAGTTAATTTAAGCTGCGCTTTTCCAGCGGTCCTCCGGTGCTGCAAATGTATCATGCTCTAGCTCCCGGATTTGCTCATACACTGTAATGGCCTGAAGATAAGGAAAGGTTGTGGGGTTTTTTGGTGTGTGGTGTTTTGTGTTTTGGGGTTTTTTTTGGTTGTTTTTTTTTTTTTAACCCCCCTTCTAGAAAGCAGGGTCTTAAAAACTCACTTGAGCAACTCAAAAATTCCTGATTTATAGTGTAGTGAGGAAATGTAAAGAAAAGGAGTGAATGCTGGTTCCTGTCTCACACAGCTATATGGACATCTCTAGGATTCTGTGCAAAGATGCAGAGAATGTATGTGCCCTTAGCTGAAGGACAGACGTGGTGCGTATTAGCTGAAAGTTGTACTGCAGCTAGTCCTAGATGTAACTACAGCTCTGGCTTGTGGATCTTTTGGAACTCATATTGGACATGTTTTTTTGCCAATTTCCTTTTCCTGTCACGTTGATGCCTATGTTGCTAGGGCAGTCAGCGACAAGGCACCTGCAGAAGAGTCCAAGGGGTGGGAGGTTGAGGTGCAGGAGCTGAGTGAGTGGTCACGGGCGATTTGGGGAGGCTCTGAGAAGCAGCATGAGTGAGACTCCTAAGCAAATCTGGTTTTGTACAGATCTTTTACAGGCTGTAAGTTACTGAGATGCCCTGGGCTTAGGTGCTGGGTGGACCTGCTCTGCAAGGAGGGGTCTGGATTAGAGAGTGGTGGTACCCAAACCTTCAGAATTTGGCTGGTGGTGGTGGGTGACAAGGAGAGACAGGCGATTCTCACGTACTGTGTTTCAGCAACTGGGATCCTACAGGAGAGAGGGGGTGGGAATAGGGAAAAACAGGCTGCAGCAGGACGGAACGGTGTCAGACGGACTTGCTGCTTCAGGCAGGTCTGTTAGGTTGGTATTTTACAGAAATAGGTGCTGCCTAGTGGTGGGGACCCCTCTAGAACTGGACTGTGTATCTGGCTCAATCATAACTGGATTAGTAAAGAGCTTGTGTGTCAAGGAAGCAAGCCAGCTCCTAAACGAGCACTTTGATGGGAGGAAGAGTTGACATTTGAGCGTGAAAGCTGTCAGGCTGAGAGTAGGAGTTGCTACCAAGTGTAAAAGAAAATGGGTTTTGCATTCCAGCTGTATTCAATGGGGGAAGCACAGGTACTACTGGGGTTTTCGTTATTAATTTGGTATGTTCAGGAGCAAGGCCAGGAGTTTTTTTTCCTAGGCTGTGAGGGATCCTTGCTGCCAAAACTAAATAAAAATAGCTGAAGTAGCCCAGGACGGTGTGGTTTTAGGCACCTCCTGCACCAAACTCTCAATTCTGCGTACAGAACTAAAAATCTCGTGCTCTGAAGAGAAGCTGTGTTGTCTCAATGTTGTCTCACCGATGGGCCTCAGCTCTCAGAAGAGGAGGTAGCACGTGTGTCTGAAGTGCTGCTGGGCAGCCCATACAGTACCTGGCTTGCTCAGGTGAGACGTGTACAATATGTTAAGCTATCTGCATATTAATTAAAAGATCACAGAATCACAGGGGTTGGAAGGGACCTCTGGAGATCATCTAGTCCAACCCCCCTGCGAGAGCAGGGTCATCTACAGCAGGTTGCACAGGATGGCAGGGATGCAGGAGCTTAGTCTTCCATTATACTTATTTGTTCATGGCTCCAAGAAAGTTTCTTTAAACTTCTATTAGTCATTTTTGTGGAAGAGAAAGGAGGGGAAGGTACCCGTATCCTTACGCAATGCTGTAGCTGTAATTTAAAATGATGTTAAGTTGCTCATAGAATGAAATAAGTGGGAGTTTTTTTACGTCTTTTCTATTTTTTTTTTTATACTACAGAGATCATTTTGGAGAAGGTATACAGCCATGGCCGATTTCCAGTGCATTAGGGAACTAAAAATCTATGAGCTGCTCCCATTAATGACTTGGACTGAACAGAGTCATCAATACTTAAACACACAAGATAAAATACTCAATTACAGTCTTGTACATTGGGAGTAACTCTGGGAAAGGTTCATGTGGGTGTTCTGCACCTGTAACACCAGATCCAAATCTGAGCTGCCGTTGCTGGTGAGGTGGTGGAGGGGCTGAGCAGCCTGTGGGTAAGTCATCCCAGGGATCACGGAAAACGGACACGTACACTGTGAATAAAAGGCAATTTCAGAAAACCCTCTGCTCTCC
The DNA here is from genome assembly GCA_008921705.1 of Burhinus oedicnemus. Classification (NCBI taxonomy): domain Eukaryota; kingdom Metazoa; phylum Chordata; class Aves; order Charadriiformes; family Burhinidae; genus Burhinus; species Burhinus oedicnemus. The sequence continues at coordinate 1,120,815 of VFFE01007101.1, read as the reverse complement.
TTAAGCTTGTGCCTCCTGTGGTTGTTCTCTGCTGGGTTGGGTTTAAAGCATCCAAAAGATTAACTGCAAAGGCAAGTGGTTAAAAAAAAAAAAAAATATATTTTTTTTCTCTTAAAACTTGTTATCAGGGAAATTACATAAAGAAGGCAATTACAGTTTGTACCAGTGTACAAATTTAGCTTCCCCCCCCCCCCCTTGATTTCAAAATCCTGTTGTGTTGGTAATTAACATCCAAGAATACACAAAATCCTTTCCCTAATCTCTCCACGTTTATTTGATAAAGTGCAAATGCATAACCTGGCTGGGAATGGATGCAGCGCGCAGCTGTAGCTCCCTTCCCCTCCCAGTGCTGAGCCTGGTGCAGCTGGGACAGAGCTGCAGCTGTGGGATGTGGTGGGCAACTGAACTGGCCTGGCTGGAAGCATCCAAAGAGGATGTGTAGAAACGTGAAGCGGCAAAAACCCGACGTTGCTCTTTCTTCTTAATCATCAAACGTACTGCAAAGACACCGTGCTTATTGTGTAATGAAGGATTTAATGGGACTGATGTTACGGAGCAGCATAAAAGGCATTCATACTTTTATGGTCCTGGAAGCTGCCAGGTGACCTGGAGCAGTGCTGCTTCTGCACAGAAAATTGCAAGGAGCACCAAAAACTTGCAGACTGGTCTGCCTGAACTTGGCTCGCTTTTCTGATCTCCAGGAGTTTGATTCATTCCGCTGGACAAAGCGGGACTCCAGGTTTAATTGGCTTTGTGTGGTTAAAGGCTTGTGCTTTCATGCAGCTGAACTTAGTCTAAATCAAAGGTTACTGCCAAGTCACTTTAGGCTCATCTCTTCATTTTGTGAAAACACTTGTGACACAACATTACGGTATTGTTGGGGTGAAGAGTTATTACTTGCAAAGCTGACCGCAGGCAACTGCTGGGCGTGCTGAGCTGAGCGTGCTCCCGCTGCCAGCTGGCGGGATAGTACTGCTTAACCTTACTGCCCCACAGCCCTGTCCTTAGCTGGGGAGGATCAATGGGTTTTTTGCAAAGTTTTTGTAGCAGTAAAAAAAAAAAAAAAGGGAAATAGGTTAGTTGTTATCATCACTTAGTTGTCGTGAGTGTGGTGGGTTTTTTTTCTTTCCCTGAAGTAGCAAATGATGCAGGGTAACAATTCTGTAGTTCAGGTTTCGTTTCTGATTTAACTATCAAAGCTCAAATAATCAGCTCCGAGTGCCAGTCACCCTCCCCGTTTTAGTATAAGCCTTCATGTTTTAAACAGGAGCTGGGCAGCTATGTGGGTATTGCAGATGTCACTTTGATCTCTCAAAATTTTTATCAAAAACTTGATTACCAAAGGGAAGGCGCAGCCTGACCTGTGCTAGCTGTGCGTGTGCCTCACTCGCACAAGAAGCGATGCCCCGTGCGTTCGGGCTTACTGCTCGGTTATGAATCCCCATACCAGCAGATAAATGGCAGCTTCTGGTATTCTGCTTTTCCCCATATTATACAAATTATATAAATTTTCTGGTAATTGTGGAGATAGAACCAGAGAATATGACAGCACTGAGTTCATGGGATCCAAAGCTGTAGTGCTTGATATAGAGAACATAACGCTGATATGGTTGAGAAAAGAAAAAAATCAAGTAATTATTTTTTTTCTTCTCTTCATGAATTAAAAGAAGTATCAGGAAAGGTGTATTGTTTGAAAAGAAGACCAGCACAGAAGAAGCAATTTGCACTTCCTTAAAACCCAGAAGACACTCTGCTTCATGGGCATCCAGGACAATTTTTTTTTAACATCTTGAGGTTGTTCCAGTTTTTATAAATATTAACTGGAGCAGGGGCTTAAATGCATCTCTCCTTCCCAGCTAAATGCCCTGGCTGCTAAGCTGTATGGTAAGTTTTCTCCCTCATCTTGTTTGGGTTGACTAATCCTGGGAGAAAGTTTATACCTCCCGATTCAGAGCCCCGGGCTTGCATCTCTCTTGGTTTTGAACTGGGCAATTAATCGCTTTTCATCATTGAACCGGGGGACCAGCTGCTGCTCCCGCCCTTCCCCGGCTGGCTGGGGTGAGCGGCTCCCTGCTCTGCTTGCTGCCTTTGGGGGCCTCAGCCTGGCACTGCCAGCAGGGATGGATGAACCTGGGCAGGTCCTTGGAGACCCGAATTCTCCTGCAGGGTGGCATCTAAAAGCTCGAGCTGTTACTACAAGAGCAGTTACAACCCACAGCTACTCCATTTGCTGCTTCAGTCGCTCCTCTGCTTGAGACATGAGATGTGCAGCTGGTGGGAGCCGCTCTGCTGCCCTCCCTGTGCCTGCTGCTGGTACCCCAGCCTTGCCTCCCTGAGCTGCAGAGCCTCGCGTAGACCTCCTCCTGCTTGCACAGCTGGACCCTGCTCCCACTGCGCTTCCCAGCTAACCTCCACCCTCTTTGGGTCGCATACGCTGGATGCCGCCTCTCTCTCCTGTAAAGCATTGCTGGAAATTCAGTGTTTTAGCAAGTCCTGCCAGCCTCTGATGGAGACTTTGCTGAACGCTCAGCACGTCTGCGCTGTTCGTTGGTGGGATCATTTAGTGCGTTTTACTTGTTGAAATGTTCCAAGCATAGGTAGGTTCAAGGTTTAAATAAACATGGAGGTCAGTTTAAAATAAGACATCCTCCTGATCTCCTTTCAGATGGAAATCCCATAGACACAGGCTCAATACTCTGCAGCAGTGTAGAGGTATCGAGTCTTATGAGGGGTATATTTGATGTACCGATGTCTAAAACTTAGTGATTCAAGGTGATATATTTCCTGAGCTGTGCTCAGGGGAGGAGGACTTCCTAAATTGGCTTGGTTGGGAAGACAAAAATGTGTCCAGGTGTCTGGCTTTGCATACGGGGCATGCGTACCAGAAGTCTCCCCATCCCTCCCTTGGGGCAGAGCCCCAAGGATGGATGCTGCCGGCAAGGGGTCTGTCAGCAGCGGCTCTGGTCTGAGATGAAAACCCCTGAATCTCTCCAGTCAGCAGGGTGGTGATTAGTTTTGTTTTCCTTGTTTTCTCCAACTTCCAAACCCCAGGATTTAGTCAGACCTTGTTAGCGGTGAAAAATAACAAAAGCTGTGCCCCAAAGAATAATAACTAACAGATAACAAATACTAAGTGCCCATGTGAAACTCCAAGGAAGCCAGAAAATAAGGAAGATGCAAGAATCTATTATAATGCAGATTTGCTGCTGAAACACCATGAGGACGGGAGACGGGCAATTGGCCTTACTGCAGCAAGACTGTGCTGATATATGTATTCATTAATTATATTATAGTTGTCTGAGGTGGCTTTTGAGTTTGCAGGCGTGGTGCAGTCAGGATTTCACACTTAGCCACGGGATGGCACTTTCCCACAAGAAATCTGGCTTTGCCGCAGCCTGGAAAACCTTTTGGCACAACCTGCCTGGAAAAAAGCATCTAATAGAGGGAGCCCAACAGCAAACCTTCATGGAAAGGGTGATGCCTTTTGGTCACGTGGAAGAGGATTTGAGCGTTGTCTTCCTATTTGGAGCCAATAAATTAGTGTCTCCCTGCAGATGTGGGTGATTAGATGCCTGCAAGACGCTCCAGCCACCAGAAGTGTGTGAGATGACCTATGGATGCTGAGCTGGACCGAGTCTCTCAGCACAGCGGGTGTCAGAGATGTGTTGGAGGGGAATCAATGCATGGGGAGATGTCACACACAGTACATGAAGCCACTTCAGGAGATAACTATGAGGATGTTTTTGTACTCTCATTACAATTCGCTTCTCAATTAATTCAATGTTTCCTTGCACCTGGCCGTAGGGAGTGCACAGGAGGGAACCTGGGGGTGCTGTGAGCAATGCTGGTGTCTTGTCAGACCTGATGCACTCGCAAGCAGAGATAAAGCCAGGCAGAGCTCTGCTCTCTCAGAGTCTTGATAGAGTTCTGTTGTAACTAGGTGCCATTAGTGTGTTGTACTTGTCATCCACAAAGTGTAGATAATGATAATATTACCCTAATGTGATGACACTTGCCGCACGGATGTCACAGCGTTGTTGTCAGTATAGCTTATCAGGCATTTCTGAGCGAAATGTGCCTTTACCTGAGAGTTGGTTTGTAAAAGTAGAATGTTTTTGCGGAAGTTTACCATCACTATGATTTTTTTGTCAGGAAGGTTTCTCTGGTCCTTGATGAAATTTTCTGCCAGCATCCACCCCCCGCGCAGCCCCCAGTCTGGGGTCAGGGCACTCGCAGGCCCAGATCCTGACCCCACGCTCCCTAATTCAGGCTGATGACCAACGGTGGACAACCTGTCATTTCTACTTTTGTTCCATTTCTGACTAAATATCTTCTCTGAATGCCTGAGATGTTTCGTGGGGCAGCTGTGAGGCTGCCCAGGTTTGCACAGGCTACAGAGAGCCTCCCGGGGGCTGGGAAGTGCCAGCCCACCTGCCTGCACCTTATCCCGCATCCCCCAAATGCAAATGGCACGGTGCAGCGTAAATGCGTCCAAACTGTGCCTATGCCTAAGCCAGCTCAGTTATTTTTGCTGGAAAAGACGTCGTGAGCGTGATGTGTAAGTATCTCCCTGCCTGTCGCTTTCAAACCTGTTCTCTTGCTGCCATAGCCACTGCAAAGCCACAGCTAAACCTCATGTTCCTGGTGGGTGCAGGGAGGAGACATGGCAAGGGGGAGCCAGAGCTGGTGGCCCCCGTGCGGCTGAGCTTGCCCGGCTGCGATCACACGAACCTGGGAACCAGCCCAGAGCAAAGGCATTGGAGTCACAGGGGAGGGTAAGAGGGTCAGAGGTCTACAAAAATACATTAGGAGTTGCTCAACAAGAAATGCGGCATTAAGGAGCCCCATGCCACGACAGTCCTCACCCTGCAGCCCTCTTTTGGGGACTTGAGCCGCAGTCAGGCTGTTTTGGTGTAGTTGTGACTCTTTGCCTGAGGAAATGCCATGGAGATGGTCCTGGGCTGGGGCTGAGTGCCAGCTGTGTGCATCTCTCACCTTTAACGGATCTCTGAGTATTTTTAGAACTCTTCCTCTAATTATTGCCTAATGCACTTTGATTTTATCAAAGTCGTGACCTGACAACCTTCAGCTCCTCTCCCACCTCAATTAACTCATGTGACTTACAAAATGTCAAACATGGTTTATTTGCCAAACTGTGCAAGCTGACAGCAAGGTCCGAAACTGAGAATACACCATCCCTTGGCTGTGAAGCACCTTGAGGTGGGGGATGATTTTGCCACATCTGTGCCATCGCATCCAGCTGATGGTCCTTCTGCTCCCTTTTTCCCTGCTCGCCCTGCAGGTCCTCCTGCAGGGGACAGCTTGCTGCAGCACCCTGAAAGCTGCTGAAATCTGTCCAAGTCAGACAAATGGGGTCTGTCTCTGAGGTTAAGGCAAGAGATTGCCTGATGCCTCAGGAGCAGAGAGCTGGAGGAGCTGAAGGTGGGTTAGGGAGCAAGTGAGCGGGAGCTGCAGGGACATGTTGCTGACAAAGCTGCATCCGTGGCACAGCCCGTGAGTTTCCCTGGGTAATGCCGGCTGTGCTACACTGGCAAAGGCAACTGAGCTTGTGCATTGGGAAACTGCAATAACAGCAGTTCTCTGCTGGCACAAATACTGCCCGTTAAATACCTCCAGTCCCTCACTCCTGCTCCTTCTCCCGTTGTACTTAGGGAAAGGGTTTCTCATTTATTGTCTTTGCCCTGCAGAGCTAAATAGGTCAAAACTAATGATCGAAGGGACGACAGGAGGCGATGCTTCACAACCTGTGGGGTCGATGTCTCATTTTGTAGCACTCTGCAAATGCCTTGCTCTACGGTTTTCTTTTTCTTCTTTTTCCTGTGTGCCCATCAGTCCTTTAATGAGGGAGGTGGGTTTGCTGTGGCAATGGGACTAGTGCCAAGCACCAGCTGAGAAACCGGAGACAGTGCTGGGGACCGGGGGGCTCTGTGCCATTTGTGGTGAGGTCCAGGCCACGGTCAGCGGCCAGGTACAGTGGCTGTATGCAGTGTTCCCCTTCGTGCCTGCTCCCTGCCTCCTACCCCAGCTAAAAACCCCACTGGGTAGCAGGGCTATTTAAATACTTTCTCCAGGTAATGGCTGTCAGAGACCACATGCTGTGACCCAGTCCAACCCTAATGAGAAACGCAGCAGAGATTTTTCCAGCCTCTAAAAGACAGAGAAACCAAACGACACGCTATTTTCCAATGCCCTGAAAGTTTAAACGCGTTGTAAATGGGTGCGTTAGAAGGACAGATAAAATGTGCCTGGTGCTTGTGTAGAGAGGGAGGTTGGTATGCAGTAAAGGGGGATTTGAATCGACAGCCCCACAGCTGCGCAGCTCCAGTGATCCCTGTTTTGCCGTGCCAGCCGGGGTTTCCACAGTTTTCCCAGCCGCAGCCCCTGTGTGCCGCCCGGACCCCTGGCTTTCACCTGAAAGGTTAATTATCCTTTAAATGAGAAATCTGTTTGGCCCCAGCGGTCAGAGCAAGGTTAAGAAGTTGCATGGAGTGATTGCACAGGGCTGAATCCTGCGGATCACTGGAGGCAGGCGTCCGGGGCCAGCCTGGGGAGAAGGGGACAGCTTTACTCGCTCGCTCCTCAACCCATCTGAGCATCTCGTCTGCTGGCTTTCATAACCCAATACATGCTTTCTGCTACATATGGAGGCTGTTTCTCCTTCAGAGTGGAATTTAGTTTAGGTAAATAAATAGCTGAGTAACAATTTATAAAGCTTCATGTGATTCTGGTTCTTTAGGACAGGTTGGTGTTCGAAACTCAATTAACCGAGTTGGAGCAGCTTAAATAGAAAACCTAGGGAATACTCACTGGAAAAAAAAAATTCTTGTTAAAAGTTTCATTGAAAACATACTGGAAATCTGAAATGTTGTTGGGAGAAAACACTTGCACCTATCTGATGATAGTATCTGTAGGAATTTTCTCTCTCTGGTGGGCAGTGCTGGCTGCTCCTGGCAGACTTGGCCCTGAAGTGCGCAGAGGAGGTGCTGACGCTGTAGCAGGACCATGGGCCACGAGTCTGGCATGAGACCCCTCAGCCTCCATGTAAGCATAAACTCTGCCTACCTGCTTGTGTGGCTAAAGCGAGAAAGTCATGGAAGTCACTCTGCTGTTTTGTTTGCTTTTTTCCCCCTAATGAAAAATTATTTTACTGTCTTTATAGTTGGAAAACTTCAGGGCAATTAATGAAAATGCAGGATATTTTTTCCTCCATTGTGAAACTTTTTTTTTTAGGCATGGATAATATTTGAAAACAGAGAATTTCCTTCTCCAGGAGCAAGGCTTGTACACATGTGTATATTTGCCATATGGCTTTCAAAAGGTGGTATCTATGCAAACTGCAAGCCAAGGAAGCGGCACTTAAAAGGATTTTAAAGCTGCCAGCTGAGCAATCAGTTTGGGGTTGGTTGGAGGGGCAGCAGCACACACCAGGAGCTGGAGGCTATCTGTAGGTGACTTATGCCCTGATTTGGGGCAGGGACATGCCCTGTCTTTTGGCAGAGTTGAAGGGAGTCCCTGGGATTTTCTCTCTTCAACCTTTAAGCCCTGATTCATATAAAATATTGGTTAATTAGTTGATTGGGGTTTTTTGGGTTTTTTTTTCCCTTGTTCAGCGCAGGGATAACTTGACATATCTTGTTTTGGGTGTGTTTGAACAGCAGAGGAGAGAAGAGGGGGACTGGGAATTCCCAGAGAACATCCTGAGTGGGGGCGAACAAATGCCCAGACATGAAGAGGAAAGTAGTCATGGTACAGGGACCTCTGCTCACCCCGACTGGGATGGTAGATCAAGAAAGGCACTTTACTACCAGAGAAATGATCAATACTTTCTGAGCAAGCAGAAGGCAGGGATGGCGCAGCCGGGAGATTCCTTGCTCCAAACCACACGTGCCAAGCTTTCGGACAGCAGGTTAGCACAGCACCACCAGCCCGTCTGTCCTGGTGACTTCCATCACCTTCCACCCTCTTGGCCACCACTTCCTTAGCAAGGTCCACAGCCGCCCTCTTGGGGCTGTTGCCTTTTCTGCTGCAGTGAGGTTATAACTAGAGGTGTCAGTATTTCAGCAGGGGAATGGTGCTTGACATTCACATGGGGAATAAAAAAGGAGCAGGGGAGTATAAAAAGAGGCAACTGCAAAGACATAAAAACTGAATTAAGTTTTTCTATAGTACTTGTATTCATCTTAATAACAGCTTTGGCTTGCCTGTGAAATAGCGTGCTGGCTTCAGTGAGCACATAAAATGTGTGTGTTAACTAAGTAAACAAAACTGACTTTTCAATATTGTCTTTATATTGACATGAAAACAAAACTGCGTGCAGGCAGTATTAAAGTGAAAGGACGTTTCATTCATCCATGGCTGGATCACACACCATGAGGGTCATCACATATATTAAACATTAGACAGCAGTGACTCTAATAACTTTATATCTGCCCTTTTAAATTAAATAATTAAAATGTGATGGAAAAGACCATTAAACAACCAGATCTTTACATGACGAGCTTGAATATTCTGTGACTTGTTGCATAATGTTTATTTCAATGGTGCCTCTCTACCACAATTTTTTAGGTATTGCACAGAAATAAGGTGATAATTAAAATCCAGTATGTTTTTTGAGTAAGATAGAGGACCGGGTCGCTTATGGCATTAACATACCTGAGCTCTTGATAGACGAGTGGGGATGCTAACGCTGCAGTGCGGATGGCTCTTGGCCCCAGGGTTTACAACCTGTGTGCCTGGGGGCTTTCCCCACAGATGGCTGCTGCACGCCTTCATCCTCCTCCTCTCGCCCAGCCCGTGGCTCCAGCAGGGTCTGCCCGAGGACCTGCTGCTTCCCTGCCTCTGCACAGGGACCTGTGGGGGGAAACGGGAGCTTTGTCGTGCATGAGTGACAGCAGAGACCTGCTCCCCGCTTTGGCGTGTGCCCCGGCCCTGGTATCAAACAGCACCTTGAGGTCTTTTGGGAGGAAATGCTGGGAAAAACCCAAACCAGGTCATTGGTTCCTTCTGCTTTCTTTCCAGTAAGAATTTTTGGATAACTTTTTTTTTTTGTTTCGGTTTACTTTTTGGTAGTTCAGTGCAGAGGTTAGATAGTGGTGCTGCATATCTTCAGGAGTCCCAAGAAATTCATATTTCTCCAATAATAGCAGCACATTTTCCTGTGTCCAGCACCACCGTTGGAAATTTCTGTAACAGCTCTTACACTGCATCACAACTGGGTTTTGGATTTTGACAAAGCAGATCCGTCCAAGGAGAATGCATTGTTGGCACCAACACTTCATCTGTTTTCATATTATCGCTTTTGATGAAATTTTTAACTAAAAAACTAGGGACCATTGCCAGTGACATGTACTAGTGATAAAGGAGAGTTCCCCTGGGTTCCCCATGCTTGCTGCTCCACTCTTCCACCAGCGGGGAAGGCGCAGCTTCCCAGGAGTAACTCACCAGAGGTACCGAACAGCCCAAGGGCTCCCAGGTCAGCTGAATTCGAGATGGAGTTTCAGGTAAGCAGCTCCACAGTAAAATCGCGAGGGCAATCAGGAGCAAAGGAGAGGAGGGAACTGGCTGTTGTTGTTCTTAGTGGCTGTAAAACAGTAACAGTAAATAAAAATTCAAATTAAATTACTCCCCAGGATCACCACACAATGATTGGTCAAGGAGCCAGAAATCTAATTTTTATCTTTTATGTCTGTAAAATGTCTAATGATGCAACTTCTCTCTACTCTTCCCTTGCAGGAGCACAGACTATTTTATCTGTTAAGTCTTAATGTCAGACACAGACACTAACACTGCTTAGGTCATTTGTCTCTACGCATTCATTGAGGCAGCACCATTTTGGGGAAGACCGCAAAGCCTTCAGGATACCACATGCTGCAACAGCAAAACTTCCTCATCCCTTCCTTGGCTCACCTGAGTTTAAAGTACAGTCTTCTCTTAAAACAACCCTGTAGACAGCTGGGTGTAATTCAGCCCACAGCTCGTCCTGCTGTAATTCACAAAGATCAATTTACAGAGCCGGAGCCTACAGCTAACCTATTTCAGGTGGTGGCTTCCTGAAGGGGGGGAGTGACAAATACAAGTGGCCTGAAACAAATCAGAGGATAATGCTGTGCCGCAGAAGAATTTTGGATGCCTTTTGTCTGCGGGTATCTAATACGGCTAATAAGCAACTAACATAACTGCCTGATTTGGCAGAAATTATTACCTGCTGAATAACTTAATAGATTTCTAGTCCCTATGTGTCTAATTTTCACAAATCCCCAAAGGAAAGCTATATAATGCTTGCCATAGTTGTTTGTGGAATTGTGATGCACCACAGGTGTACTTTGAACTTCATAAACTGCACTAGATTACGTCCCATTATGCCTCTTGTGGGGCTGTAATTACTGTGAGCTCTTCTGGGGCAGCGGCTGCTGCTTGCGATGTGATTTTCCGAAGCAGGACCTTAACCTGCCTGGCCTCTCTTTGTCACTGCACAATTCACGTTGATTAGCTGTAATGCACGGCCATTGTTAAATCTGCCCAAATAACTCCTGGACAGCTTTGAAATATGTTTAGTGTTTTTATAACGGCGATGTTTTTAAGTAAAGCAGGATCTTGAAAAACGGTCTTGAAGAGATGTGGACCTTTTTCAACAGCTTTTAAAAATAATACATTTAAATAAACCACATGGTCACAGGTTTAATCATTTAGGTAGCCTACCTTATAGGAAAATGATTCACTATTTCAGATCCTAGTTCAAGAGGAAGAAATAAATTCTAGCAGTTCTTAGAAATAATAAATTAGATTCTGACAAGACGCCATATACATCCGTCCCTATATTAAAGTGGGAATAGCGTGATGTGGGTATGAAATGAAAAGAAGGACCCAGACATTGAACAAGGAGGGGTCCCACTCACATTCATTAATCAAGATGATTGCAGCAGCCAAACATTTGATTAAAAGGATGTATAAAAATAGCCATTGGAGAAAATAAGCCTGCACGCATCTTTGGCTGCAGTGTCTGGGAATGGCATAACCCTGGAACCACGGCATGTAAAGTGAGTGAAGACTCTTTTAAGTGCCCACCTAAGGGACCGGTGAAAATTAATGGCACAGCAGAAAGGCTCTTTAAAGGTCAGCCAGAATTATACATGGAGGCTTGCATTTAGAAGTAGTCGTTTAGCACAGGACTGCCTATTGCAATTGTTTTTCAGCAAAGGGGTTTTAATTACAGTAACACTTTGCACATCTGGTAGTGCTTTTTGTCTGAGGAGCTCGAGGAACTCTCCACCTAAGGAATCATGCCCACTCACTGCCCGCTCGAGGTCGGTGCGTTGCCGCTATTTACCGGTGGTTAAACAAAGCCGCATTGGGACTGATTGACCCGTGTAGCCTCACACACAGTGAAGGAGGGTATGGTTGCATTGAGGTGGATGCAACGGGGGGAATTTGTCTGTTCCAGTGTCACCTTCTGCAGCGGGGCTGGGACATCAGTGTGCCCTGTGCCAATTCCCTTTGCAGCCAAGGGAAAGAAATGGGACATAACTCATCTGATCCTAAAGGAGCCATCTTACACCACAAAGCGACTGTAAGGGAGGGCGAGGGGCTTGGTTTGTGAGGGTACCTTGGCTGCTGATGGCACGCATGAATCCTACATCTCACACCCAGCTGTCTGACCAGGCTGTGATCCCTGTGACCCCAGGCTGCTCCAGGGTACCGCCAGGTACAGCTAAAACTATGTTTGTGCAAAATGGATACTGCCCGTGACCTGGGGATGTTGCTTGTGAAACATCTCCTTGAAAATATACCAGAAATAGTCCTGAAAAATTCTGCCTTGAAAAAACAGATAAGCAAAAACTTTGATGCTCTAAGGGTAGAAATGAGGAAAATCAAAGAGCTGTAAAAGGTCTTCCAAAGCTCCATTTTCATTACTACTGCTACGGTCATTGCTAGAGGTAGCTTAAAAAAAATGCCCATGTCCAATGGTTTTTGCAAGTAAGAAACAGAATGAAAATCCAAATAGCCATTTAACAGTGAGGACAATCACTATCTCTTGTGAAGAAAAGCATGTTTTCTTGCTATGGACAAAAAGCAGAAATTGCCTAGAAAGCTGTCATTTCTGTAAGGATTTTTTATGCTGAAGCTTCACCAAAACTACAGAAAAGGACAAACAGGAATGTTTTCAGTGGGAAACTGCTGGAGCAGCGTTGCCTTGGTGGGGCAGGAGGTTATCTCTGCAGCAGCCCGAAGGAGGCAGCTGGGCCGGGGCAGTGGCCGTGCCTGGGTGCCAGTACCTGTGGGGAGACAGCTCACACTGGTCCAAAATGGGTGCATGGTGCTCCCATCCTGCCTTTTGGAAGCTGCAGGACTTCACAGACAAATTGATCTGGCTGTCAGGGAGGTTTTTGTGTTTTTCCAGCTGGCTATTTTACATTCCCTCCACATGCACCTATATTGAAACCTGCTGGCATTTCTTTGGGTACTACCATCTTGCAAAATCTTCAAGCATGTAGCTGTCATGTCTCCTGCGTAGCCCCTTCAAGGCTGTTCTTGCTGCTCCTCAACAGTCCTTGTCACCTTCCTTCCCAATCCTGCTGGTGTATCCATCCAATGTTGGTATCACCTGCCTGTATTCTCAGCAGGGCAGCAGAGCCTGTGGCTATTCCAGGGAACAGCCCCAAGGCATGGTCACGTTTTGGTGACATCTACCACTTTCTGCTTATACTTACTTTATTTTTTGTCCATTCTTGGACCACTTCTGTGTGATTGCTTTCCAAACTTCACTTTCTTTCTGAATAAAAATCCCATATTTTGGATTATATTTCCTATATATACAAGGTGGCCTTTTCCCCTCTCATTTAGCTGATATCTGTCTAACTTCATTATCCTCTCTGGACTTCTCAGCCTCTGAATTAGTCTCTTCTACAAATGTCATGAATCTGCCACTAACTCCCCTAGCTACATGGTGAGGGAATGTATTAAATAATGCTGGTCCTAAGCGGTCCCTTTGGTGCCCTGCTAATGCTTTAGCCAGTATTATTGCATTAAATAAGAGGCAATGAAACAACCTGGGGATGTCTTGCCCTCCGTGGGAACTCGGCAGGTGCTGGAGATGTGATAAGAGCGGCAAGTCTTTCTTTTTGGGGCCAGGGAGAGGAGGAAGCATATTGATGTAGTTCGTCCTGCCAGACATTTTCCTTTTCTTAAATAGGTAACTGAGGTCTAAAACCCGCACTCTGCTCAGAGACCTGGAGCAGGGTGCCGGGGGCTGCTGCCCTGGACAACATATACAGCATTGCTTCACAAAACCCGGTGTGCAGTGTGCTGCCTTGTGGCTCTGTCCCCACCACTGGGTGATACTCTGAGGGAGCTCTGAGCATCGCCGCCAGAAGGGAATGTTGGTTTCTATTTGCATCTTTAACCTCTAGGTCACTGTTTCTTGCTTTTCTCTGGCTGTTTCTAAAGATGCTTTCATTTAGCCCAGGTGAAAACAATGGGAGCTCCTGAAGCCTCATTAATTCTCTTGGAGGAAAGGGCCAAATCTGTCCTACCAGAGAGAGAGAGGAGATTATAGCATTAAGATGAGGTTAAGGGATGGGATATCTGAGGCTCATGGGGGGTGGACTGCTCTTCTCTGCGTCTATTAATTGACTGCATTTCATAGGCAGTTGAGGTAGAGGAGAAACCTTGAGTCTAAACAATAATAATAATAAAAAAAATAATAATTCAGCAAGGAATACAAATCATGGGAGCGTGAGTAAAATGTAAAGACTTTTTGCTAGATAGACTGCGAAGCCTCAGTGCGTCCTGGAGAATTTCATAAATCTAATGAAGCTTTCACGCCTTCGGGGACAGGGCTTAGGCTGCTGGGCTTCCTATCCATCTTGGGATCAATAGTGCAGTTAAGTAAAAATCACCTGCAAATAAAGAACACAGAGCTGGGAGTGCAGCTCATCTCTCACAGAGGAAACAGAATAATAATCAAAAAGCCCAAGCCCATGATTTTCAAACTTGCCGCTTCATCTGCAATGGTGCTTTTTCTGCAAAGACCCAACAGTAAATCAGGAAAACGATCGTGGGGGTGCAGGTAATTTCACATGTGGTAGGACCCTCTACTGACACGTGAAAAAACTGAGTGTGAGGACGTGTATGAAACACAAAGACAGTTTGCAAACTCCCTGCTTCTCCCCTCTCCCCTGCCACTCGCTGCAGCGTGCCTATCCTGCAGTTCTCTCCACATAACTGCTTGGGGGACTGTCTTGGAAACCCGCTCCTGAAATTACGTAACTGAAGAGCAGTCCTTGCTTTCTCATTTTGGGGAAATGGGGAGTCAGATCTCTCCACCCCTGTGGCCTTGCCCATCTGGCGGCTGCCTGCTCTGGGAAACCCAGGGCTTAGCTCAGGTTTAGGGATAGGATTTGGCTCACATGTCATGCTTACCCGGTCCCAGATGTGCTTGCAAAAAGGTGCTTAGCTTGCTAAGATATTTGCATGGTGGACCTGCCTAACCCCTGGCTTTCAGGCTCAGCTGCTTTTCCTTGTGGCCGTGAGCCCCATCCACCCATCCGGCTGGGCAGAGCTGGCAGCTGCAGCCCCATCCCTGAGGGAGGGCAGAGAGAGAGGCCATGAAAGTGTCAGAGCATGGAAACCCTTTGAGATGGGACATGGCAGTGGAAGGATTGCCAGTGGGTGCCTAGAGACAAGTTTCCTTCCACCCTTTCATCTCCCTTCTGGCACCTCAAATTTGCGGGGCTTGGGCTTCAAGGCACTTGGTAAAGAGCAAGATCTCAACTGAGTCACTTAGCCTGGCAGAGCCGGTGGGGAAGTGAGAGACACAGGCTTGTGTTTGTTGTTACCTGTGTAGGTGCTAGGTGTGACCCTTAACGGTGAAACGTCTGCAGGCACGGGCAACAAATGTGGAGTATACAAACATCAGGTGTTATTGAGGTAGGACTCATCCTTCTGTTCCAGCCCAAACACAAAAATAACTCAGATTAATTACCTAATGACTGAGGTACCTTACAGCACAAATTATTTTCTTTCCTGTAACTGTACAATTGCTTTTCTTTCTTTCACACCGTGCAGTGCGGCCCTGACAGTGGATAAGTGCTAACATAATGGAGTGCAAAGAGTCCTGCTTTAGGAAAGCAAATTAGTTTTGCTTTTGCCTTTGCAGGGGCTGGAGAGCTATAAATTTACTCACCTCTAAGAGATCATCACACGGCAATGCTCTGCCTTGTGCTGAAAAGAAAAAATAAAATAAAAGTTATGTTCTAGAAGGTAAAAAGTAAGGGAGCTGACTGTAGTGGTTAAATACATCATGCATCCCTGGGTTATCTAGTTGACATGAACCTGTGTGATGCCCAGAAGGGAAATCAGAAGATCCTGGTAAGGGAGAAATCAGCCGAAAAAAGGCACAGCAAAGTAGAGGACAAGTCCTGGGCGTGTACAACTTCAGGGGACAGGTAACCATGGGGAGGACACCAGCTGGGATGCAGGGAATTACCAGCTACCTCCAGGCCACTTGGTTTTATCCTCCGGGCTGGCAGCCTCCATGAAAGGGGATGTTAAGCTTCAACCTTGCTGGTGTTGGGGAGGAGGGAGGGAGAGCTGGTTGTCAGCCCACTCATGTGGGCTTTCAGGGAAGCAGACATGCTGCAGGAACGATGGTCCTGTGTCTGTTGGCCAGAGGTAAGAGCTAGCTGGGCTGGGGAGGGCTCAGACAGCTCGAAAATGAGACGGAGGTGTGAAAGAGGGCCCTGCTCAGAGACCTTGGAGGTCTCACTCTTTCCTCTGCATGCTTTACACCCCAGAGGGAATGAATATCCTCATGCTTTCTGCCTGAGTAATAATCTTGCGTTGCTTTAATCATCTCTCAGGTCCTGAATCTCCATAGAAAAAGAGCGGATGGGTAAAAAATTGGCTTTTTTGCATTAACACTGGCTTTGTTTCTGTTTGCTGACTGCAAAACCTGTCCTTTATGAATTACATTTATCTGGAACCGAAGGATGGGAAATTAAATGTATCATCGATACAGGCTCAAATTTCATGGACCATCAGTGTCCCTTGGTGCACAGGGCTGCATGTCTAAGGTTGTCAGTGAAGTGGCTGTTCACAGAAGGAAATGGGGCTTAGCCATCACTCCTGCCAGGCTGGGTCTGTCTGCAGGCAGGATTTTATCTTAAGACACACAGATTTATAGATAACTTTTTTTCCCCCCTCCTTGTTTTTTTATTTCTTTTTTCTTTTGCTTTGGTTTTCAGTCTGGCACCAAAGCTAGAACATCTACAGCTTGTCACAACATACAGGCAGAGCTTGTAGAAGACTAATGACCGAAAAGCACAAGATCTGCCGGTAACTGCTTAATAACAGAGTGTTTTAAAATGTTTCTCTGACACTACCATTTTTTATTTATAGAATGCTGAGTACATGCAAATAGAGTGTCTTTGGGATTGCATGCTGAGCCCTGGGGCATTCACAGATCCCCGCTATAAATCTGGAATAAGGCAATGCATACCGACTGCGATATCGTTGCTGTTGTAATAAACATGATATGTTTGCTCTTTTCATTCTTTTCCTCATTCAAGATACTGCAGATTTCTACTGTCCAGTCCAGTACAGGCACCATTTGAAGACATCAGGGCTCCCAAACTGTCAGGTCAGTCCTGAGCTGCTTGTTTCCCCATAATACCGGTGGGAATTAAGGCTCAAGTATTCAACGGTAGGTAATCATCTAACCCATGTTAATAGCAGGTGGTGGCGGCAAGAATTGACACCAAAACCCTGCCAGCAAAATAGATTAAAATGTTGAAAAATATAAGAACTGGGGAAAGCAGAAGGTGAAATGTAGTGAGTAGGATGATCATATACTCAAGTCAGGAGGATAATGTAAAATAACGGGACTGACAGAAATGAGAACTGCCTGGAAATACAAAACAAATGATGTCAAATAAAATGAGAGGATAGTATGAGAGGAGATGTGTAGGACCATGTAAGGCATGATGAAGTCCTGTGTAGCAAACTTAAAGAGACAATAACATGTAGGCTGGTGTAGACATGACAGAGAAGACAGACGGGGGAAGATTTAAAGCAGGGATTTCTTGGGCTGCAGTGATAATGAAGAGAGATGCTGTAGCTGACAGAATGAGACAGAAAAATTGTATTATGCAGAATTATATGGAAAGCGGTATATTATTCTGCCCTCTCCCAACTATGAAACAGACTCACACCTCCAGAATTTGGAAAAGTTGTCTCTAAACTCCCCTCTTTACAGTCAGCTGAAATAACATCCAGAAAATCCCAATAAATGACTGTAGCATTTAATAGCACTGCCTGTGGCATGGGCTGGCTCAGGTGCAGGGTGTGGCATTTTCAGTAATTCCTATTCTGCCTCCAGGTTTTTCTTTCCAGCCACTCTTCCCCAAGCCTGTAGCACTGCATGGGGTTGTTGTGACCCAAGTGCAGGACTCGGCACTTGGCCTTGTTGAACCTCATACCATTGGCCTTGGCCCATCGATCCAGCCTGTCCAGATCCCTCTGTAGGGCCATCCTACCCTCAAGCAGGTTGACACTCCCACCTAACTTGGTGTCATCTGCAAACTTACTGAGGGCACACTTGATCCCCTGGTCCAGGTCGTTGATAAAGATATTAAAGAGAAACAGCTTCAATATCAAGCCCTGGGGAACACCGGTTGTGACCAGCCACCAACTGGATTTAACTCCATTCACCACCACTCTTTGGGCCCGGCCTTCCAGCCAGTTTTCACCCAGCAAAGAGTATGCCTGTCCAAGACATGAGCAGCCAGTTTCTCCTGGAGAATGCTGTGGGAAATGGTATCAAAGGCTTTACTGAAGTCCAGGTAAATGACATCCACAACCTTGCCCTCATCCACTAAGTGGGTCACCTTGTCATAGAAGGACATCAGGTTAGGCAAGCAGGACCCGCCTTTCATAAACCTGTGCTGACTGGGCCTGATCACCTGGTTGTCCTGTACGCGCTGCATGATGGCATTCAAGATGATCTGTTTCATAACCTTCCCCAGCACCCAGGTCAGACTGAAAGGCCTGTAGTTCCCTGGATCCTCCTTCTGGCCCTTCTTGTGGATGGGTGTCACATTCGCTAACCTCCAGTCCACTGGGACCTCCCCAGTTAGTCAGGACTGCTGATAAATGATGGAAAGTGGCTTGGTGAGCCCTTCCGCCAACTCCCTCAATACCCTTGGGTGGATCCCATCTGGCCCCATAGATTTGTGTATGTCTAAGTGGTGTAGCAGGTCACTCGCCATTTGCCCTTGGATTATGGGGGCTTCATTCTGCTCCCTGTCCCTGCCTTGTAGCTCAGGGGACTGAGTACTCAGGGAACAACTGCTCCTGCTACTAAAGACTGAGGCAAAGAAGGCATTAAGTACCTCAGCCTGAAGTAGTGAAAATGATTCCAGCTAATAAAAAACCTCAGGAGACAGACTATATTCAGGAATCTATATAAATAAAATGTGCATAAATTAATAGCAATAAATATATGTCATCTTGTAATTCTTGCTGTTTTCCTTCAGAAATGAACAAACTGCCAACAACATTTCAGAGAAAAGGAGCGTTGTGTCTTTGAATGGATTACTGCTCCTGCCTTCACAGTGTGGCTTGGATCATCAGAGAATGCTTCAGCTTAGAAAAAAGTGCTCAGAAATGTCACTTGGCAGCTAGGTCCATTGCTGAAATCCTAAAAGAAATTACTTCCAGGCAGTAACCAGACTGGGCCTTAATTGGTGCAGCTGAAAGGTCTTGCCTGGGAATAGTGACAGGCGAAGTCATCACTTGGATCTGTGATTTGTATTCCAACGTGACTCCTGAATGATGTTAAGGTACAAAATGTGCATTTTTGGGAACTGTGCTCCCATGTCACAGTCCAGTGGGGCAGACATCTACAAGGTGGCCGCTCAGGTCAGCTACTTCAACACCGGTATCTGGTGCCATTTGAGATGCCCATGGGGGACCCTGCTATGCCTTCAGCTGGGTGGATATCCCTGCATCCTGTGCCACATCTGTCTTGAGGATGTCTCAGGTGCCCTTGAGTCACCCCTCAGGTGGCACTAGCCCTTCAGGCAGCTGAAGGGAGCCCTTGATATTGTTGCTGCACAGGGCAGCCTCCTAAGATGAGAAGACACCAGTGCATCATATGCTGAATTTATTCACACTGAAACGAGAACAGCGAATTACTGGCAGAACTGAAGAAAGCAGGTTCAAGCCTCTCTGCACCACCTCCCTTGGATGCTCCCCTTTGACATTGCTCCTGCTGTCCCCAGCACAAGGTGTTGAGCCTTCGTGGTCAGCCCCCTCTCCATCACCAAACCACCCTGCTATCAGCCAGGGAAGTGTTAAACCTCCCTCTGCCTCTCATCTTGAAGGAGAAAACAGAGGAGAAGCACCGTTTGAAATGGAAACAGCACACAAGGTTGCTCTCTTGCCCACTGTGAGATGTACATTATTAAAGGCCCAAGTCGTGTTTTTCCCAGGGCTCTTCGCTGGAGCTGCAACATGGATAGAGATGGGAATGAGGGCACAAGAAACCCTTCCCTGAGGCAGCCCCAGGGCTGTGTGTTATCTCCTCAGTCAGCCTCTGCCACAGCACTGACAGGATGTTGAATTTCTCTAGTGCTTTCCATGCAAGTTTTTCAAAACCTTCATCTGAGCCTTACAAACACATCTGTGGGGGTGAGGAAACCCCCTTCATTTTCCAGCGCTGTGTGACCGACGCATCTGAGGAGCAGGGAAGGCAGCAGTGGGGAAACACAGGGGCAAAGAATCATTGCTGCTGCCTGCTTACTGGCCCACCTTCAGCAGTTTTCAATGGCCAAAAATCATTTCTTCGTGTGATTTCTGAATACTTGGAGAAAAACCCTTAAGTAGGAAGAAGCTTATATTTGTGTAACTACTACCCTGGAGCCTCTCCTTTGCTGTGCTCTGGCCCTTGTGAATGGGTCTGGGAAGTGTAACTGAGGAGAGGAGGGGAAGATATTTACCCTTTTCAAATGTAGGTACTTGCCCATGGCTCTAAGTTAGGCAGAGTGTCCTGGGACTTGTAGTTGGAGGCACATTTTGGAGCTGGGACCCTCCAGGTGATCATTCAGAGCCCCTGATGTGGTTTCAGCTTGGAACTGCTCACCTGCCTAGAAACTTACAGGAACCTCAAGCACAAACATGTATTTAATTATAAAAGGCAATTAAGACAATATACCCCATAGCCCATTGAAAATGTTCCACTTGAGTCAATGACAATTTGGGGCTCAAGGGCAGCAAAATGGGACTATGAATGAAGAAGTTGCCATGCCCAAGCTGAGGTGTGCCTACAGTTTGTGCACATGGTCTGAGCCCACTGGAAATACCAGGTAGTTGGACTTTGCTCATCCTTCCCTCTTGCAGACAAAACTAAATCAATATCTTCCTGTTTGACTCATGCTAAAAGCATGGACATAGACAGTTCTCGCAGCCCAGCTGCTCCTTGTAAGCTTTCCAAGCCAGGGTAAGTTGTTTTTGTGTTTGAACGTCTATTTAAAGTCCAATGTTTTGTGCTTACTTCTGTTTCTCTAAATCTCAGCATGTTGTGTGAAAGGAATCAGTCTACTAATCTATAACTGAGGTCTACAGAGTGAATTAAATGTGCTGTGTACTGGTTGGATCTTGCTGAAAGAAAAAGCATAAAAACATAGAGAGGATAAAGAATGATCAGACTTAGTATTTTAAGCAATTAGCATTTTGAGGCCCTTTAAAATGGAATAAAACATCTGTTAATAAAAGAAGAAAATGAGAAAACCAACCCCTCTAAAAACAATTATGTGAATCAGCAGCAAAGGCTCAGATATGTTACTTTGAATTTTCTAGTAACTTTTAAAATCCTGAGTGCGAAGCCACAAGTGGATTTATTAGCATGTAAAGCAATTTCCAAAATGTGAAAGGTGACCAGCATGTATAGAGGCAGAAGAATAAATGGGAGCTAGACAGCAGAAAGCAAGCAGCATTTGGAGAGGCAGAGCTCTGGCCATATTCGAAAACAAAAAAGGGAGAAACTCCAAGTTCATCAGGTCAGCAGAACTGATGGAAAATGGAAATTTCCATCCCAAATGGAAATCAGATTTTCATGGAAAATCTGAACTGGACTGGATTAAAAAACCAAACAAACAAAAAAATGAAGTGGAACTATCTGCCTGAACACATCAAAATGTTGATCTGACCATTGCAGCCGAAGGGAAACAACAGCAAATTGGTGTCTCTGCAATGTGGCTGCACCTTTACAGACCTGTTTTCCCCTCACTACAGCCATCTTCCCGCATCCCAGGGACCTCCCCAAGTTTTGGCCCTATTAGCTACAAACAAATGAGCCTCCCCAAAACACAGCAGTGGGGCACCAGTGCACTCCCCAGGCTTTCTGCCAGGGCTTTGCTTAATGCCACTTTTTGCTTTTCTGCTGCACAAGATGTGCATTTCTTGTAACCGCTGCTCTTCTGGGAGCAAAGAGACTGAGTTTCTATAGCTGCGAAATGAAAAAATATGCTCCAAACTTGAGAAGTCAGAAATGTAATGGCTGCACCTCTCAAGCTGACAGGATGACCTGGAGGTGGAGTAATTTGAATTAAAAATCAATTCCAGTAAGTATCAGACAGAAGAAGAGTCCTTGTCCGGGAAAAAGAATAAAACCAGAAAGAAGTTTCCAAACTGTTAAAAAAACATGTTTCATTGGTATTTGGAAGACTAAAAGTGTCCAGGCTTTTCACGCAAAGTGATAGGGAAAAAGAAAATACATTATCTGTCATCCCACACGTTTCTAGCTGAAGACGTCAAGTTCACTGCACAGGTACTTTACAGAAAGACCGACCTGACTTTCAGTGCTCCCCCGTGCTGTTTCACACACTCAGTGCTCTAGGGGAGGTGCGTTTCATCGAGCATTAAAGCTGCTGCTCTTGGTTGCTCTGACTCCATTAGCAAATAAAGCAGTAAAATTATTACAGATGTGTGGTTGGAGGGGTAGGGAAGGAAAGAAAGAGAGTTAAAATGCGTTACTACTGAATGGAACTTCAGACCATCTGCTTTAAAATTGCTTGCCGTACCGAGGGCGGAGTTGACAGAGTTGATCATGTATCCTTTGGAGCTGTACCAGTGCTTTCCCCACATGGCAGGAGCAATGGACCCCACGCCTGCTGCACTGTGCCATACAGAAATCGCATTAGCCAGCGAAGAGGCAAGGAAGAAAACTTGAAATTTGGTGATGGTTTCTCTGATACTAAGTTTGCCTCCAAAAAAATAACTCTTAAAGTATTAACTCCCTCCCAGAAGGTAAGGTGTGGCTCTTCTTTAATCTTTAGTTACAAAAACCTAAATATTAACTTGGGCTTTGCTTAGTGTTGACCCTTGTGCACCACAAAGGACAGTGTGGATGGCCAGAAACCAGCCACCGCTGCCTATTTTCACACTTCTTGTTACCTGCTTCTCTCTCAGCCACTATGCACACCCGGTCCTTTATTTGCCAAATTATAAGCTATGGCAGGTCCCTGAGTAATGTCTGCCCTAACTTAAGACAACACAAGAAACAAGGAGCTGTAGAGAGCTCTTTTCCAGATGATTTCAGTGATGGAAAGATGCTGTCCTGTTATTTCCCTGAGGAAGCCCAGCAGGCTCTGCCTGGCACTCCCATTTACAGGAGCTGCCTTCTGCTCAGAATGGCAATAGTGTCTTTCCGGCACTTGTTTTATTTTTATTATTTATTTTGGCTCTAGTTTCTAATTCTGCAGCTGCAGATCCCATAAAATGTAGAAGCTAAAACACATTACTGACTCCTGACTCAAGGAATGCATAAAGGTGAATCCTGGGCAGGCATTTCTCAAGGTGCACAGAAAATACAAACAGATCTTTCATTGTAGCCCCGTTTTCTTCAGTTCCCCCAGAGATGATCAAAACTCCATTGAATTATAAATACAATCTACATCAGGATTATGTATGCAGCCCTGGAGACATCAGGGCATGGAATCCACATTTCCTCTTTTACATAGTTGAAGTCCAGAAGGTCGGGCTTGTAGCCACGGCCATCACTGGGTCTGCAAAAGCCACAGCCCCAGGTGCAGCAAGCAGAATCACATGAGGTGGTGGGGCTGAAGGAGAGATGGCAGCGGCAGAGAGCAGCACTTTCACTGCCATCCATCTGCCATTCCCGGCCTTCATTTTCTTGGTATCACTCTTGTGTTGTAAATAGCAATTTTAGCTAAGCTATTAAAATTAATCTAGGAGCTATTTCTGAGCTTTTCATCTTGAATGAGCTGGACACACCAATGCTACTGGAAAAAAAAAAAGATAAGGTACCTGCAGAAGTACTCTGACGAAAAAATATGATACCTCTGGTATTTAAAAAAGGAGGTCTGTAAAATGTTGAACAGCTGAAGTCGGTCTCAGCTTTACAATTGCTCCTTTCATATCTCCTCATGGATGAAGTGGTACTGGTATACAGCAATGGGAGCTCTGACTGTGCCAGTCACATCAGCAAAAACCCTGTGTTGCGTGCCTTGCTTGTTTTATTTATTATGCAGGCAGCATAGAAAATACCTCAACAAATGTAGAGGAGTGTAAATACCATTGTACTACATACACCTAACGGCTCCCGTGAGGGAGGAGGGATGGCTGGAGCTGATCCAGAGGGGTGCAGGGGCTGCAGCTTGCCCAGCCCAGTTGGCTGTACTCTGCAGGGTCAGGTACAACACCAGGGGGTCCCT
The DNA here is from genome assembly GCA_008921705.1 of Burhinus oedicnemus. NCBI lineage: Eukaryota > Metazoa > Chordata > Aves > Charadriiformes > Burhinidae > Burhinus > Burhinus oedicnemus. The sequence continues at coordinate 1,097,065 of VFFE01007101.1, read as the reverse complement.
CAGCTCACTGTCATGGCAGGGATAGGTCACAGCTTCCCAGAATCAGGCTGGGAAAAAGGCAGATGTCACGTGGGATCTTATTAAGTGTGCAATGCAATACAGCACTGCATGCAGAGCTGCCACCAGCCCCGAGTGGCTCTGGGGTCAGTGGAGAGGAGCACTCCCCCGGCACTACTGCACTTCATCAAAGTAAATATACCAACATGGATTACAAACCTGTGGCTGGTGCGATGCGAGAACTAACACGAGGAAGGGGAAATCTATTAAAGACGTGCAGATCGCTTGGGAGGCAGGGCTTATTTGGGCAAAATGCATTTTAATCTGATTTTAATGAGACTGATATTTTAAGAAGGATGTTGAAGAACACTATTGGGGATATAGAAAAAAAGGCTGTACACAGAATTTCAGGCTGCAGAATTGTTTGGGCTCCATCTGAAAGTGGTAGCCTTAAAGAGTTTAAATTGTTTAGATTATCAAAAAGGAGATGGAGAGATAACTTGATTACGCTGAAAATCCACAGGGAAAAAGCAATGGTTACTACAGAGTTAAGTGGCTCAGGGGAAAAAAAGGTATGAAAAGAATGAATAGCTGAAAGCTGAAGCCAAATAAATTCAAATGAGAAATGCAGCACAGTTTTTAGCAGTGAGGATGATTAATCACTGGAACAAATTACCAAGTGAAGCAGCTGATTCACAGTCTCTCAATGCTTTCAAATCACAACCAGTTGTCTTACGCCCAGAGTGGACATCTTCGGTTAAACAAAAGTATTTGGCTTAATAGAGAGGTAACAGAGTGGTATATAATTACTCACAGCATGACTGGCCAGGCTGGACCTGCAGACTTCTGTAACCAGATGTGAGGCCACTTTCACCTCCCTCCTTCCTCCCAGCACCGAAATCTCTATGTGCCCAACCACACCGCTGACTGGGGATGACAGGATCGGGCTGCCCTCCCCGTTCCTGCGGGGGGTCCAGGGATGGGGGTTGGCACTAAGACCAACAGTGCTGGAAGCAGGCACAGAGTCTGCCAAAACTCCCCTTAAACCTTCCCTCTTGCCGTTCCCAGCCCTACCAGGGTTCCACACACCTCCCACAACCGCCCCGCAGCTCCCCATGACACCACATCCTGCCGGACATGTCCTTAGGCACAGCTCTTGAGAGCTGCTTGGCTTAATTAGGCCAGGGCTTGTCTGGAAACAAGTCTGGGCTTTGCCTCACTGTTGCATTGCTTGCCACTTTTTACTGGGTATGCTAAACACAATTATGTTTTAAATATTACACAGAAATTTGGACTGGAGCTCTCTCTGGCAGGAAACCCACCCAAATGCACTGAAAAAGAGAGATTCCCACATGCAAGGCAATAACTGACAACTTCCATCTTTCCTCAGTTGCAGTGCTACATTTATAACATTAGGTGAAGCTATGCGAGAAAATAAATGCCAGAGCCATCCTCCCACAGCCCGGCACAGAGTCCATTAAGAAATCCCGTTGGCTCTCTGGAGAACACTCAAAGCACAGGCACTAAGATGCTGCTTTTGGAGAGATAATGGATAAAGATGAAATCAGTTTTTCAGATGAGTCTTCCCTTTCCATAGGGGCTGTCTTTATGGTTTCAATGATGTAGAATAAAAGAAGAGAGTATTCACTTCCTAATGAAATGAAAAATTTCATTAATTTTGGGATATTCATTCCTTTAAGAGCTTCACTCCTTGAGTTCATTAACTCTGTGGATGTGGCTTGCGCTGATGCTGCCCTGCAGTCCTTGCCAGGATTTGCTTTCTGTTCTCTGGTCGGGGCCAAGATGTAGACAGTTTGCCAAGCCCCAGCGTAATGCCTGCTGTTACTGAGCAGATACGTAGAGATATTTCCTATTGAACGATGAGAGAAAAATCCTCTGATACTCTCAGCTGCTGTCAATCTCAACAGTTCAATCTGGCTGACTTCTTCAGCAATTACAGAGCTCATCCTGGTCCTGCAAACCGTCTAGAGCTTGGTAATTCGTGAAACTTTCAAGGAAAGTTTTGCAAGCTCATTTGCCATGAACCATGCAAGATGTAGCAGCAGTCTCAGCTGAGCAGCCAGGGAAGCGTATGTGCAAGTACTCTGCAGAGCTGGGGAGCAGCTCCACGGGGGTCCTGGAGAGTCTCAGTCATGCAGAGCCCCATTAGCAGCACTGAGCACTGACTTTTGGGTTATTTGATTTAAGCACCCTTCAGTGTGTGTAAGGTTTCAGCAGCAGCATGAGATTTGAAGAGTTTTTCTGTTTACAGCATCAGGCCTGGGCCATAGGATAAGCATAAATATTTCAATTACAAAAAATTATTTGTGAAACTGTTTTCTGTGTAGTTGAAATGATGAATAAGAACACTGGGGAAGAAGAAGGTGTTAAAAGTGAACTTCTGATCATCACCTCTCTCTCTTTTCTGTCCCATTTCTCTTAAAACACTTAGCATTCTTGGGGCTGCATGGTCCTTTCTTAGCATCAGTTCAACAATTTTTTTCTTATTCACCTTCAAGGGATAACAGATTTTCTGTGATAGAGATGTGTCCACTTGTAAGTTGATTAACAGGCTTTCATAGCTTTGCGTTGTGGAAATTGCCTTCACTACAAAATTCTGCAGAACACAATCTCTAAAAATTAAAGCCAATAAAATCCTGGACTGAAACCTGCTATTCTTCCTTAAGTAAAAATGTAACTTCATTGAGTGGGAGTTCTACTGCCGCAAGAGCAGCAGCATTTGGTCTTTTGTATTCAAAGTAAGTGTCATGTGATATGTATGTGAAATTTTGCAGTATTTTTGGATTTTGTTTTCGCAAACTAATAAATTATGAAAATGTGCTTCCAGGAAGCTAGTCTTTGATCTAAAGAAAGGCCATCTATAATGAAGCCACAGGAAAAATGCACTAAAGGGAATAGATTCTGATGATGAACAAATTTTTTTATTCATAAATTTATAACTCTCTGTTTATCCTGTCTATACATACACACAAATCTCTATATATACATATAGATGTTTCCTGTTCCTGTTCCATCAATGTTCAAAAACCAGGAATTATTAAAGTATGTTCTTCAGGTTCCAAAACACTGTGATTATTTGCTTATCACTAAACAACACATTTATGAGAACCTGCCTTCTTACATCAAATATCTAAAGTAGAGTGATTCAGCCTATGGAAAAAGATGGTCTAAAATCTAAATGTTGGAAAGAGTATGTTTGGTCATAAAGTTGCTAACTAGTAAATGAGATTTGGAACTGACAAGCTGATCCTTGGACAAAGACACGAGGGGAAGAGGGATGGTGGTGTGAATTTGCATAGCCAAAGTACAGCATTGGGAAGGACAAGAAGAAAAACCGAGGTTCATTTTTACAAGCACCTTAGGTATGTGCATACTACCCTGGGGGGCGAGGACTGAAGAAGGACCAAGAAAGGAGCTGTACAACTACTTTGAGGTCCAGAAAGTAGTAGGCAATAAAGCCATTCAAAGTCCCTAGTTGAATGTAAAAGGAATGAAAGAGAAGTGTGGCAGTGGTAGGTACCATGGTAAGCACATCAGGTGGATGGGACCTCATGTAATAACAAATAGCATCATCTGCAGGGAGGACTGGGATTGATGGGGCACTTTATGGGAGGGAACAGTGCTTAGGGACATAGGCCAAGGTTCCTGAAGTAAGCTGGAGACAACTTTGGACAGAGAAGCAGAGAAAGCAGAGAGAATGACTTGTCTAGCTTTGATCTGATCAGCAAAGGGGACTCATTGAGAATAGGATGTTGAAAGGCACTTTCATGATCATGAAATGATAGTGACAGTGTTCTTGGGAAGGCAAAGAGGGAGAAGATAATAAAGAGGATGAATTCAACACAGCACATTTTGCTTCCCTCCAATAATTGGTAAGATTTCCTCATGGGAAACAAATCTACATTGAAAAGGTACCTGAAATTTTAAAAGGAATTGTTATAGAAAGGGTAAAGCAGGTGACAAAGGATGTCTATAAAAAGGGGTTTTGAGCCCCACTGAGTTATCCTCCAGCTGTTCTGCTATGTCCGGGAAATCATGAACATCATGCACCTCTCCTTCCCTCCCAAAACCCAGCAAATACTGCAATATTTAAGGAGGAGTGTGGCATTTAAAATGTTTGAAGTAGTGTGTACAGAGTGTTCTGGGAATGTCTCACTTACTTATGGCACTGTATTTAGTACTGTCCTTAGTAATATGAAGTGGACCTGTCCAAGGAAGTTCAGAGCTACCAAAAGTGAGATGTATGAGCAAAGACTGAGGTGCTGTATCTACATCCTGTAGAGAAGAGAGGATCGATGGAAAATCTCAGCCCTGAAATATAGCTGAGAAAAATGTCGCAAAGAAAAAGAAACTGTTTCCAGGGGTATGACAGGTAAAGGAAGAAGTGCTGGACTTAAATTGCAGCAAGGGGGACCTAGGCATTAGGAAGACGTTTGTACTTCTGGCTTAGCTAAGCACGAAGGCAATCCTATTCTATGAGGATGCTCAAAATACATCATGACGTGCTAAAATATAGCCCAAATCAACACTTCTCAGACTGGCAGCTGGCTAGTCTGTCACTCTCCCTTGGTGAAAGGGTCATGGGCAAGGATTTTCTTCTTTGTCCATGTCTTTTTTACATTTGAACCCCGGTGAAAAAGGCTGTAAGATTTCTACTGCTGAGGTTTAAAGGACAGATTAGGCAGAGATTTGCCAGTTTTTTTTCTGCCTATGTGGGTTTGATAGGTAGTTTCAATCCCAAATGAAGGAAACCTGCAAACTTTCAAAATTTCCTACCAACTGGAAATTCTAGGAAAAAACCCTTTCCAACCTCAATCTCACCTCTGCAGGTATTTGGAAGCTGTCAGAGCCCAACTCCATTCAGCACTCGTGGGGCTTTCTAACTTGCAGAGCTGGAAGGCCATTTTCCTGAGTGCATGGCAGAAATGAAAAAGTCTTGGAAAGGCTGACAGGACTTGGAGATAAGATCCCTCTTCAGAGGAAATCTGCCCTGTGGCAGATCTGCCTTAGATCTAAGGATTTTGGCAAGGTCTGCGTGGAAACCAGCCCTGCTCCAGGAGCCAGGCTGAAGATTCGGCAAAAGTCCGCTGAGCTCAAGATGTTTAGAGGGAAATATTTCAGCCTCCACGGCCGTAGCTATCTTCTGATGAATGTTTCTGATTAAATTTCACCAGTTTATGGCATGAGCTGTTTCTCGCCTCTGATCTCAGAAATGCATTCTTTAACAGCATTGAATTCCCTAGAAATTTGCTGGTGTTTTTGATATGAGGAAAGAATCCTACCCCCTGAAGCGCTACAACACATGTGCTCCTTGGAGGTTTGCCATACAAGCACGCTCTGAGCTGGCTCCTGTCCACTTTGAATTCTGCCAGAACCGCAGCCTACGGTGCAGTGAATAAAGGCTCTCTGTAAAGACAGAAGGGCCAATAATCCTAAACAGTGTCTCTCTAACAGCAGGGAAGGGGGGATATACGAAAGAAATCGTGCTGTAAATGACTCAGTCAATGAACTGATGTAAGATATCCACCATTTTGGCACATTGAAGATGTACTTTGCACACGGGGAGGGGGTTGCAGTCAGTCCATGACAGCTCCTCTCTGCCACGCCTTCCTCCTGACACGTTTTCCCTGCTCCAGTGTGGGCTCTCCATTGCTCTAGCTCTTTTGAGGAATGTTCACCTGCTCCGGCATGGGGTCCTCCATCAGCTGCAGTGTGGGGGTCTGCTCCAGCAGGGTCCCTTCATGGGCTGCAGGGAAATACCCGTCCCCTCCTCCTCCTCCTCAGACCTGGGCACTCACAGGACTGTTTCTCACACTTTTTTCCTCGCTCCTTACTGCCTCTGTGGTGTTTGTCCTTTCTTAAGGGCCACCGGTGTCACTGATGGGCCTGGCTGTGCCCTGTGGTGGGGCCACAGTGTAACTGACTGGAACCGGCTGGAACTGGCTGTGTGCAGCATGAGGCGGCCCCGGCCTCTCCTCACAGCGGAGCCCTGGCAGCCAGCACCCAGACACGCACACCCAGTACAATGCTCGCTTAAAAACACTCCAACTTTTGGTCACAAGTGTAAAAAGAGAGGGTGATAGGCGAGCATGTGAGTGCCAGCCGCCCAGGAGCAGCCCCCCAGCAGGTCACCACCTCTCCATCCTCTGCTGTAAGTTGACTTTTTTTCTTTTTTTTTTTTTTTTACTTTTCCTTCTTTTTTTCCCTAGTTCTTTGATGATTCTCAGACATCCTCTTTCTTTGGGAAATAAGTTTAGGAAAGCAATGCTTCTTTCGCAGCTATGCCTGCAGCTGTGACTAGCTTGGGGCTCTTCTTCCCTGGTTATCCCTAAAGGGCTGCTGCCATGGAACACCCTGATGGGGTTATGGCCACCCCCTCAGGGCTGATCCCAGCTGGGTCACTGCCCATCTCCAGCAGCACCGGGGCTTGCCGGTGTGGCAACAGTGAGAGGAGTGTGAGGATGGCCAGGGGGTTTATGAGCCCCCCTCTGGCAACTTTGTGCAGCCAGGCCTTGGGAGGTCAGCAGCAGGGCCTGAGCCAAGGCTGGAGCCGCAGCGCTGCCTCAAAATGGAGACATGAAGGTATGTGTGTGCGCTCTGGGTGCCTCTGTCCCGCCTCAGAGCCTCTGAATAAATGTTGAACCATGCCGCTCCTGAGTTTTCTGTTGACCGTAGTCAACGGCCTTCTGGTATCAGTAAGGTTCTGGGAGGGAGAGATGTATCTGTAGCTACCTGCATGGTGGACAGTCACCAAATTCCTGCTCACAGAGGCCAGCATGGGATGGTGGCATGGGCACTGGAGAGAGCAGTGCACCAGTGGGGCCACAAGGCACAGTGGCCAGAGAGGTGTGGGGAGACTGGGGGAGGCTGGCCTCGGCAGGGCCAGCACGCCCAGTTGCCTTTAGCGATCTCTTTCAGTTCTACCCCTTCCTTCTAGTGTATCTCTGCACTAGAGCAAAGGGAAAGAGCTTGCAAGTCATTGAAGAGGTGACTATTTCAAGCTTGCTCAACTTGTTTCAAACTTGTGTACACTGCAGTGTTTCTCACTGATGCTAATGCCATATTCCCAACAAAAAAAGGCCACAAAAATGATTAGAGAATATCTTTGTGAATCAAATATGCTTGTCCATAATTACAAAAGATACACAGTTAAAATGACTGTGGAGAAAATATGACTGAAAGGTAGCAATTAAGACTTTTAAAATGTAAATTTGTATTAAAAAAATTATCTGTGGAAAAATCTGAACCTTAATGTATTTCATTAGCTGTATGGAAACAGAACTTTCAGATATTTCCTGTTTTATCATGGGGAAGATGGTACTGTTGAGTGCAAGGAGCTGGCATGATGTCACAGCTAGTCTAATTAAACTCGTCATTTCTTCTAATGTTAGATGTGGTCTAGCATCCAGACAGGGTAGTGTAACAATTTATCATCAGTGTGGGCATTTCCAGTAAAATAGCAAATCTAATAAACCATAATTACTTCTTGGCATTGGAACCGCTGTACTGAAACTCATTATAGTCATTGATTTCTGCCTTAAAAAAACTTGTAGTATTTGTTTAAAAAATAAAAAATTTGGCAAAACAATTTACCTGAAAAATGTTAGATTTTATTTCTATGATAGGGTGACAATTGTGGTACAAGAAGTTGTGGGTCTGGGTGTCTGCAGCATGGCCGCAGCTCTGCATAGGCCAGGGCAGCAACTCATTTCATGAAGCTGAAAAAAACAGGATGCCATTCAAATAGAAAATACTATAACTGGTAACAAGTTTCTAGCTTATACTTTTTTGTTTTCTTTAATTGGATAACTTTAGTCTTTCTTAGATGCTTAAATTCTCTAAATGTTCTTGTCATTGTTTGCAAAACAACTTCAGCTTTGATCAAGCGCTTGCTTTAGCTTCAGTTGTGATCTTATGCAGTGGGGCGGTAAATAAACAGTTTTAAACAAAAGCCAATGTGAAGATGCATAATAGTAAAATTGGTTTTCAGAATGCATGAATCTAAATATGCAAGCTATAAATTACAATTTCACTGGTTGAAGCGAAGCAGAGATTTTATGTTTAAGGTATCAGAATTTTTTTATATGTTATCCTAAAAAGAATGAATGTATTTAAGGTCTGCTACCATTTGAATGCTATTATACTGAGGACCTCAATTCAGCAAACACCTCTACCTGCCAGTGAGTACTGCAGGATTTAAGTACATACTGATAGCTAGCAGGTAGGTCTCTGGCACCTGCTCTAAGCCTTAACAGCCTGGGATTGCCTTTCTATCACAGCGATTAAGTTACCCATACCAAAATTCCCTCTTGACCATATCTTAACAGATAAATGTGTATTGTGTACTAGCCAGGTGCGATAGCAAAAGTACTTTTTCCTGTAAGACTCTTCTTCCTTCAACAAAAATGGTGTATTCATCCAAAAGCAGTTCTGGAGAGAAAAGCTTCTGACATTTCTTCTTTGTGCTTTCGGAGACTGCTGATAAATGTAGCTGTAAATGCTTTTATTTTGTGATTTTTAATGAAAGTAATGGCCTAGGTATCTGTACTCTCTGACAGGCTTCGTAGCTCCTTCTGGCTGCTGAAGCAGTTGGCTTTTTCGTGGTGGTGCAGCAGTCCTGGGAAGGCAGGACGCTAATGGGACTGCAATGGGAAAAGGGGTTTACCAGATTGCTGCAGAAAAATACTTTTCCTTCTGAAATTATTCACCAAGTGCCACAGCAGAGATTGAGAGGACCCTACTTATCCAGCGGGGACATGGGCAGCATCTGCTCTATTTTCCAGTTGTACGTGGGTGTGTGTGCACATATGGGTCGGCTTCCCAGTCCAGTTGGATGCAGCAGTGAGGAGCGCTGAGTCATCTGAAGAGACTTTCTCTGAGTTTCTTTAAAAATAGAAAGGGAGGGGGAGAAAAATATTGTTCCTAAGTGGTTGCTTGGAATTACTTCTGGTAGGGGCCAGATTGCAATTACAGATGTGCTGAACGCAGTGTCAGCTCTCTTGACAAATTCAGTATTTGTGCTGCTGTCCACAGTATCTATTTCAGACAGCTTGAGCCATAAAGTGTTCTGCCTGTAAGACTGAGAGTGTGAGTAGAGCTTGCAGATGCTGACAGAGCCTCGAGTTTGTGTTCCTGGCATACATTCACACTGATTGCTCTAACAAGAGGACCAAGCGATTTTAAAATCAGGGCACCATCAATTTGCACTTCTTTTCTGCGAAGTCTATGCCTTTCTGCAGTCTGAGTAAAAATTGAAGCTTAAAACTGTACCTTTCTTTCCAGCTAGGCTGTTCAGTCTTTCTTTATATTCTGAAAAAGTCTTTCTTTATATTCTGAGATTGATTGATCTGAGGGCATTATTCTAATTTCAGTATTTTCTGTCACATTTTCTAGGCATCCAATTGTTTGATTAGATTTTTTTGACCATTGCTGTGCCTGGGGCAGAGATTTTTATTGAGCTGCTCTGGAAGATGCTTCATGAATTTAGAGCTGTGCAACAAGTACAGGTAGCTCTTGCAGAATGTTATTGCTTGAATTAGTCAACACTGATACTTATCATCTGCCCTATGTGAATAAAAACAGTAGCTAAAAACTTGAAACCTAGCTTCCTAACAATGAATGCTTTTAAGCCTAAGATTTTCAGATATTTTAGAGATAACGAAAGCTGATGCTTCATAAAAGCCACTTAGAGAATTTTAACTAATCTTAACCCTGCCGACACCTCTTCTTTGATGTCTCCACTGCTTATTGCTTTATGACAACCTTGTCTTGCAATTACAGTTGAGATCTATCCATGGCAGAAAAAAGTGGATGACTTCATGAAACTTTGCACATGCTATTTTTTCCCTGAAAGTAGATTTTAAATCTTAATATGCTTAGAGCAGGAATTCTTTCTGAAAGATTCCTCAACACTGAGCGGGCTTTTCGGGCCTCCAGAAAACAATCCTCTAAGACCAATTGTCGTAGCTGTGAACTGGTTTCTTATGAGGAACTATGCATTCAGACTTGGCTTGTTCCTTGTTTCATTTCCAAACATGAAGTAAACGAAAGTCTTTGTTTGCAAAAGCAGTCATTGCTCTGCCGTGCAATAGCACCCTTTCTGTGTTACTCTTGAAATGGTTTACGCAGGCTGCATGACTAACAGAAGAGGATGAGACTGTATTTGGTGTCAGTCAATAGTAAATAACTCACCTGTTGTCAAGTGAGTTGCCGTTGAGCAATAAATAACAACTTAGACCAAATGCAGCCTCAGCTGAATTGCAATTGGAAAAAGGGAATGACTGGAGGGGAAATATCCATCAGAGGTCAAATAGGCCGTTCAGCAAAACATTTATTTTTGAATGCACTCAGAACCTCTAGGTGGGCTGATGCTGCTTCAGATGTGAAGAGAAAGATCTGAAATACAGAGAAGTGTTTTATGTTCTGGGACATTGAGAAGGATGAAAACCTTATCTTTCACTGCTTTGGGCTTCATAGGTGCACAATGGATCTCGGGCTAGCTCAGCTGACTTGAAATACGCTGTGCATTGTGTGGGTGAGGGCCAGCTGCCTGAGTCTGAGGAAGCAGATGCAAGTGATGAGGAGGTGCAATGACTCCACACCACCAGGAAGGGGGAGTTTGGCTTCTGGATGTGTACTCTCCCCACCTGCCTTGTACCTGCTCTGGTCCTTGCTACATTGCTTTCTGCAGAAAGACAAAACCAGGGTAGTGGTCTCTTACTTTAAATTAAACAGTTTGATGAAAAGTGAAGCTCTGGAGTTGGCAAAGGGACAGGGATGAGGCGGGGGAGGGGGGAATCTGCACAGCAGTCATGAAGCAGAGGGAGGTTAAAGAGAGTGGAGGGCAATGTTGCCCTGTCATGTCGGGGTCATAAACTGCTAAATGAGCTCCACTGCCTGTGAAACCTTTGCTAAGCACCTAGTATGTGACACTCAATGGGTCTGAATAACACAGAGGAGCAAGGAAAATGTTCTTGTTTCCATATTAAGTCCAGTCAAAGAAGTGAAAGTTAAAAACACTGAATGTAGCCAGAAAGGTAATGCTGAATACCAAGGAGGTCAGTTTCTACCTCTTCTGGAGGAGTTGGACTGGGTCTTTGTATGTGGTGGTAGCAGTTTGGAGTGAGGCAGTGGGCTTCTTGCTTCTGGGATGGTTCCTGATAGTCTCAGGGCACCGAAGGAGGACTCTTTCCCTCATGATCATTTTCAGTATTTACTTAACAATGCTATTGTAAAAGAGAGAAAATTTTCTGCTAAGTTTGTATTTGGGTTTTTTCTAATTATAAAACATAATGGACATGCATCCCATTAGACATGAGCTCTCTGTGAAAAGCAACTTTTGGAGTCGTATGCATTACTTCTTTTTATGACTGTTGATAATCTCAGCCACCTGTACCTGACAAAGAAGTAAAAAGAAGTTCTGATTTAAAATAAGTGTCTGTGAAGCTTGAAACTACTGAAACACTGTTTTTCCCCACCTTTTTTGTTAAGGACCATTTGCAAGTTTCATTGCACTGTTATCCTCAGGTTTGTCATGGTGTACAGCCTGGATGGAGTAGAAATTTGTGATATGCTGGAGCTGAAATTCCTAAGTCCTTCCTAAAGTGTCTTACCTAATGAGATGTACCTTTAAAGTATCATATATACTAACATGCAGAGCAGAAATGCTAACTGAAAGTCAGAGCGTTGTTATTGGAGATATAGAGATATTTAGGATATTAGCTATGTGAGTGACTAGCTGTTCAGTATATGGGTAAGGGTGTGAAATATAACATGCAGACCTAAAATTTTAGTTAAAAACTGCCTTACAAACAGCAGGTTGTTACGAACATTTTGTTAATTCCTCGTTTTCCCATAAAGCTACTTCACTTTGATCTTGTCCTCTTCTGCTTTCCTATTGGCGCAATGAAATGTCTTTCAGTCAAGTTGCCCTCAGCTTACACCAGTCAATATAGAAATGAACCACATTACTGAATTGTGTCTGCATGGACACCTTTTCCGCTTCTTTAGCTCTTAGGTGATGTGTGTGTGAGGTTAGCCTTAAGGAAATGTTTACAGTCAACTGTACACAAAGGCTTGTCCAAAGAAAGGTGTGTTGACTGTAGGCATGTATACTGGGGATTTGCCTTTAGAAATCACAGTATATCTTGATAAGAAACATACAATCTTGTTTAGTCATCAGAAAGTTTACAGTGAAGTTTAATATGAGTAATATGAAGTTGCTGAAGTGTTTTACTTTAATACAATCTTTCACATGACCAGAAACTTGTAAATATCTGCTAAATGCCACTAGTGAAGACACAGAACAAAATATTAATTATAAAGCCTGTGCTAGGTCTGACTGGGATGGAGTTAATTTTCTTCATAGGCTCTGTATGGTGCTGTGTTTTGGATTTGTGACTAAAACAGTGTTGATAACACACCAATGTTTTAGCTGTTGCTGAACAGTGCTTGCACAGCGTCAAGGCTTTCTGTTTCTCACAGTTCTTTTTGGTGCCCAGTGTGGAGTACAAGGGGTTTGATGAATTGACTGGAGTGTTATCAGCTGAATCTGTAGCTGTTATACCTGTGTAGTTGGGGTCCACAATCAAGAATGAGAGGGTGAGAAAGCCCAGCAGCCAGAATCTCTCACTAGGGGACAGTGGATTGGCAGAGGGATTGGCAGACGGGCAGCAGTCTGCAGCCTCTGGAGGTGGCTCCTGCTGAGTGTGAAGGCGAGGTATCCCCTCAGGGAAGCACTTGTGAACGACTGAGGCAAATGTACCTCCACTGAGGGAGGTATCCAGTGTCTGAGGGAACTAGTGGTGGTGAAGGTGTTCCAACTTCTTCTTTGTAACTTCCAACCTTTAGAATATTTTTTCTAGTTAGATAGAAAAAAGTAAGCATCATAGAAACTATGTAATTCCAGCTGAAGCTAGATAAAACTTGTGTTGGATAAATGCAGAATTTCAGAGCACAAAGGCTGGTTTGTGCTCTGAACCAGGGGTTCACTGGGGAACCCATAAGACTTGGGTTTCAGTCCCTGGACCTGTGACTGTTGCTGAAATACTTTGTGAGTGGGAAGTGCCTGGGAGATGTCTGTGAAGGTGAGGCCAGGAGAAGTGTCTGGCCATGGAGAAGCACTTCAGAATGTGCAGCGAATGTCGTGAAAGGCTAGGATTGTGGGCATGGCTCCTCTGCTGGTGGCAAGGTGGAGGGGCACTGTACCTCTTAGGTTTCTTCTGTGTGGTACACCTGGGAAATCCTATACAGTAGGTTTAGCTTTGATCATGCGATCTTAATCCGTATTGCTAAATTTTAATGGTCTTCAATGGTCTTCATCCTGTTTTCACCAGGGTGGTCTGATGCTATACGCAGTAGGTGGGATTTTTGGAAACCTCCTCTCCTTCCTTCCCTGCTCTCTGGCCTGTCTCAGCCTCAAGCCACCTCATCCCATTTCCCCAACTCAAAAATATTTTGCATTCCTGTGAAGTTGGTCTTGACTCCCTCAAACCCTTTCCTCCCACCAACCATTTTCTCCCGGGGAAATTCTTGCACCTTTTCAAATCTTTCCTTGTTGCCTACGACCCACTCTAGGCAGGGACCCCACAGGCTCAGGTGCCAGTAGGTTCTTCCCACTGCTTTCAAAGTGCTCCTAACCTCCCCAGGTAGAGGGTTGCTGATGGACCTGCCTTATCCTGCAGACAGGTTGCTGAGTGACCTCCTGGTGAGCCAGCTCCTCTCCTGGGAGACATCCAGGTCTGCCATCAACAAGCCAAGCTGGGGTGAAGGGGGAGATCTCCAGAGCATGCGTGTGCATGAAAGGCAGTGGAAAACAGGCAGTCAGCAGTTGAATCAAATTTGTCCTAGGCTCCTTGCAGTTCCCTTCTTACATCTGAGAATGTCTCAAAATATCAGTGAACTTTATTCCCTTATGGAAATATTACATAACAGTTAAAAAAATCTGTTTGCATTTTTCAAGCTGCTGTTTTAAATGCTGTGGAGAACAGACAAATGCTGTACGGATGGCCTCATCCATTGTGCTGCACTCTGGTAACTGCTTAGCCATGGCATGGTTACATGTCCAGTAAGGACTAATAAAACTTCCCATTTCTACCTCATAAATAAATGCATGAAGTTCACCTGTGTAGTTGCAGTTTTTTACCCTTGTTACTCTTATCTCCCACCCCTACTTCAATGCCTGTTACACTCATTTGCAATTACATTGCATAGAACTAATGTAATTTGCACAACTGATTAGTATCTAACACCTGCTGTACTTCTAATTTAAATAACCACCTTAAAATTATTCATGAGGACAGTATTTTGCTGATGCTTCTCTTAGGGCTAATCCTTCTTTCGGCAGTACAGGTAGCAGTGCCTGGTTATATGTTTGTTTCTTTCCTCAGGACCATACTTTCAATTGCTTATAACTTTGTCTAACTACAAAAGACATATTTTTCTTAGGAATGCTTCAACTGAGATTGTTGAATCAGAACAAAGTTGAAGGAAAAATATCTTATTTTGTTCATGTTAAAAATGTTCTTATAACAATTTTCAGCAGTGTTGCTAGGCTTCTTGGTCATCTGCAGGCAATAGACCACTGAAAGAGTCAGCCTTTTATATGAAGAGATCTAACCTCAGCCAGCAGCAGGGGAGATGTTGAAGCAAACCCCAGTGCAATCATAAATCTTCCCAGTATTTCAGTGAATTGATTTGTGCAGTGTAGCTAAGTAAGTGTTCCCTTGTCTGAATAAGCATTTCTAGCTGACGGGGTCCCACTCCACAGTACTGATCTCCTCCTGATTCTGCTCCTGCCATCGCTCCTCCCCAGCTGTCAGGAAGGATGATTGTGGGATGCCTGGCTCCTCTCCTGCTGTCCGATCTGGAGGATTTATCTGTTAAGTTCCGAGCATGCACAAACTCACATAACAAAAGATCCTGAAAGTTTGAATGAATAGGGATACATTTTCACTAAAATAGCAAGAAACACATCTGTAATACTCTTCTGTTCCCTTAATCAATGTTCCTTCAATACGTAAAAAGATTTTCTAGAGGAAAATATAACATGGGCAAAGATGTTGGGGAGACCTCCCAGTAATCTTCTACAAATCTTCTACAAGTATCATAATCTTCTACAAATTTGCTTCTCATTTTAGCGGAGAATCCTTAGGTGTTGATCTCTGTATGACTGCTTCTCAGTAAGTCAGCTGAAACATATCCATAATGTGTAAGGATTCGTTTTTTCCTATGTACCCCAACCATCTGTCTCTTCCAAAGATTAAATGTTTTGATGTATTAAAATGTCTAAATTCTGTAACTAATCAAATATACTTTGCAAATAACAAAGTTTCATTAATGTATTTCACAAGGTACTAATGCACTAATCTCCTTCTATAAAACAAGTGTTATTTTGGTGAATTTGGTACAATAACTGAATAGTGAGATTGAAATACCTGGATAACCCCATTAGACATAATATCATCTATAGGAAAGGTGATGTCTTTTGGGAGACCAAGCTGCTACTTGAAAATCTCCCTATCTCTGTAATTATTGTATTCCTAACAGGAAAAAACGATGCAACTTAGTCCATCTGAAAAGATGCCTAAATTTTGAGAGCAGCAAAGTACATTTTTCCCCATGCCAATCCCCTTTTTCCTGTTGTAAGCAAGTGTTCCAGTCACAGAAGTGAATGTGTCAGATGCCCTTTGTCCTGTCCCTTCTGAGTGAACATGGCCTTTGTGCTGCTGAAGGCTACATCTTAAACTACTTTCTTTTCCTCTTAAACCACTCCCTTTCCCAAAGTCTGCTTGACATTGGTTCTGAAATATTAAATGCTCATGCTTTACAGGTCTAGCATTACTGAAAAAGCAGAGTTAAGGCAAGAACGAAATGGATTAGAGCCTCTTCTTAAGTAGACTATGATTCTAGCACTGATGCACTGGAAGAATATACATTTATGCTAATTAAACCTCAGGAAAATTGTCATAGTGAGAGTTTTCATCTTTTGTCCCGCCAGATACGATTTTGCAACATGTATCAATCATTTCTGGATGTGTTTTTGGATATGGCTGTATAAGATATAATTTTTCTACTACATGTAGCAATTTGGAGTAAAACAAAGTGCTGCCACTTAAAATTTTTCAGTGCCCTTTTACTGAGCTTAGGCCATTTCAAATGACATTTCAGAGGTAGCACAGGGACAAATCATCAGCAAGGCAGTCATGTTTAGCTATTCATTAATGAAATCGGTGTTATGAAACATGGATTGGCAGAATGAACAAAGCTAAAGCAATTACTAAACTCTCTGCAGAAATGTGTAGAAAATTGAGGGTCTCATTTAAATTGTTAACATCTTACCAGTATTAGATTTGAACCCAGAAACAATTAATTTGATCATCTGCCATACATATTAATTATAATGATGCTGAAACAATTGATAAGAGACTTATCTTCTCATTTGGTGGGGAAAGGAGGTAGGAACATAGTGTAATCTGTAGTTGGTAGCGGCACTCTTAAACTGGGAAAAGCGTATTGAATCACTTTCTCTCTTGAGCATCACTTTACCCTCTTGGTGGGAGGGAGAGCACACAGTGGAGGAGCAAAGGGAGGACACACAGAAGATGCCACTATGCTGCACTTTGCTGCCTGCGCGTCAATTGCTGTCACTAGTGGTGATCTCCAAACAGCAGGGTTTGCTCATCAGAGCTAGCTAATCACCAGCAAAGAGCCTTTCTCGGGTGTGGGAGTTGCATCCTCACCAGTTACTAATCCGAAGTCCCTTGCAGGAGACCAGGGTAGGCATTACTAGTATCTCACACCACACCAGCCAAGTCATTAATTTTCTGATTAACAGCAGTTCTTACAAAAAGAGACTAAACTGTGCATTACTCTAAACATAAATCTATTGCAGCAGCACTAAATTGGGTAGGAGAGAATGAAACAGCCCAAATGAAGCTCATACCTTGCTAACAGGCCAGTTAGATAGACAGGCCATAACTTTTGAACAGCCTGGAACAAATCTGTGGTGTATATAGTTTCCAAAATGCCTACATTATCTATTGCTTAATCAGTAGTTGTGTAAGAAATCACTGTGGTTATCAGAGCATAGGAAACAGCTTTACTGCTTCCATTAAGAAATACCATTATGCTATAGCACCACATTATCTTCATAAATCATTTGTACTGGGAATATATTTGTCAGGTTTCAAACAGATTGTGTAATTATCACATAATCTTATTTCAAGGGTTCATAACAGGGAATTAGATATGACATTTGGTAATATAAACAGTGCACTTGACTTGCATAGCAGTTAGCCATAAATGTTTAAAGAACTTGGCTCTAAAGGATTTTTATAATGCTGTTTGACAGCAGGTTCTCAGAATTCATATTGTACGTATAACATATATAAGAGCAGCTTGTGAGTCATTGGATCAGCGATGATATGTGCTGAATGTTGTAGGGTGAGTACAAGTGCTTTGCAGCGTGTCAGAGCTGCCAACGTGGTGCCCACAGTGCTTCTGGTTTAAAAAGATAAAGGAAAAAAAGAAACCTAGGAAAGGTTAGAACTCTAAAACTTCCTACATTTGTTACAGAGAGCCTCTTAAATCTGGAAGATTCAGAAATATGGAAGGTAATGGACCGGTAGTACGGTGGCAGCGTTAATGATGTCTGTCAATGTGTTAATATTACTTTGTACGTCAGACCTGTTTTGCAGAAATACATAGACTGATATAGCAAAAGAACCAGTGATTTGTCATGTCTAGCTATATGTCACGTGCTGCTGAAACTGAAGTGTCCAGAATCTTTTTTCATGTGAGTATTAGGGTTTTTCATTTACTGTACCCTCAGTATCTTAAGGAGCTCTAATATATGGCATACAAGGTCCTGTAATTTCACTTATTTGCTGAAGTGTTGCAAAGTATCCTTTAGCAAGTTGCTTGATTTCATGATTACTCAATTTGTTCTTCTGTAAAATGAATGTGAAATCTTTCGCCTCCTTCGGGTGCCCAGAGAAGCTAAACTAAGTGAAATCTTCAGATAACTACAACATAAATGCAGTCGTTTTCACAGTGCAACAAAGCTGTATGGCAAGTTGACAAAGGGAAAAGTTATGTCTAGAAACAGTAAGCACTTTCCCCAGCTCCCAGGCCAACTATAAGGCTGGATATCCACAGTCATTACTAAGCACATCCTGCTTTCTGATATTGTATTACATTGCTAAGTCTGAATGTACGATCTTTCCAAAGTAACAGTTTCCCCATCTTATTCTCCTGGTACCCCTTTAAATCTGTGATCCACAACCAGGGAGCTGGGAGCTCTGAAATTGATATGTTTTTCTGAAATGTTATGATGAATTGGTTATTTTTTTAATAATCCTAAAGTAGGGATTGATGTCAAAATGGACATCTGTTGTTGGACTGCACCCACTGGAGTGACAGCAGGGTGCAAATAAAAACAAGTATTATTTAGCTTTTTTCCAGATAAGTTTGGATTGTAAATCCTCGCCTTTACTGCTTTTGAACTGTTTGTTTCTGCATTACATGGTAAGGGCTAGATGTTTCATACTTCTCAGCATTTACAAACTAAATAGCACTGACTTCATTTATTGCTATAGCTTTGAGTAATACAAGTTTAACAGAAGAGGCTTTTCCTCCTTTACATTTAGGTAGATGTTTTAATACCTTAAGTTATGATAAAAGGGTAGTGCATTGTGCAGCTGAATATTCCAAATACAGACTTTGAAGAGAGGATAGTCTGGCAGTGGTGTTCTGGATAACTTGCTTTTCACCTTGGTCCTACCTGATCTTACCTGGTCTTAACTTGTAGGACAGGAGTGGTCTCCTGCATCTGGCACAATGTGTCTCATGACACTGAAGCATAATAGTACCATTGTGATATAAATAAACAATAAAACGTTGTACTTTGTTTAATGCAGGTGCACAAGTTTCCAGGTAATATTCTTCACTGCTTGTCTTGTAAGTAGACTATGGTTTCTGCAGGCTAGCCATGTGCGCAGATACAGGCCATGCTGTATATCCAGATACACACGAGAGCCATGCAGCAGCACTTAGGGTCAAGTGCAATTTGGTATTTTAAGCCTTACCCACACAAATATGGCTGTGTTGCTTTGGGTTCAGCGGGCTGGAGGCAGTACAGGTAAGCTTGGCTTGGCCTCGGTTACATCTGGGCTGTGCCTGCTCTGATGTTTTCAGCTGTGCTCTCCTCCTGGTAACACTGAGGAGAGCTGCCCCCATCCCTCTGTGGTTTGGATTTACTTCGGGTTAACTGGGTCCTTGCTGCCACAAGCTGGCGGTGGTGTGGCTGCAGGGAGGGTGTTTGCTGTAGTCATCCTGTGCCCAGCTGTGTTTTGAAGTTGGTGAATTCTTGGGTGTGGGGGACCAGGTGCAGAGTTTTGGACACCTGAGCTGATTTGGGTGAGTTTACTCTGTTTCTTGCTCTGTCTATATTCTGAGGCTTTCAGTTTCCTGAGATACCTCAGTCCCCTGTTGCTCTGGATAAAATTACCAATGGAATTTGGTGGTTTAAGAAATACTGGGAAGTGTGCACACTGCCGCTTTCAGGATTCTTTGTGCAGCTTTTGTTATTTCAGAAATGCAGATCATAGCTGGCTGCTGCTGAAGCTTTTGCTAGTTCATTGTTTACCCAAGGCAATTTGTTTTTACTTCTGTCACTGTCAATTACAGCAAAATCCATTATACTCATGATTAACAAGTGAGTTTTATTTCCATCTCAGAAGACTAAAGGCTGCGGCAAGGAACTTGGGAGCTTAGCAAATTGGGTTGATTACAGGAGTGACACATGGGTGATGTCCTTGACACCAATATACAGATGGTGATACTGCCAAACTCTTTATGTCTGATTAATCGAGCAAAGGCCTTTAGAGAACCAGTGTATCCTGAAGGCACTATGACTTGCATCTTTAATATATTGTTCCAATCACCTCTCTGGAAAGATGGTTACTATTTTATTTTTGAAAAGCAAGTAGTAGACAACTCGATGGTAGAGGTTTTAAGTGAAATTGCTGCAGGCTCACAAGAAACAAGCTGTGGCTGTATAACTGGTCTTTCTATTTTTTAAAACTTATATTGCATTTAATTTTACATAAAATCACATAGTAGTTGGTAACCCTTTGTCTTTCAGCAATAACCAGGGGGCCAAAAGCAACTCAGGAAAGAAGTGTTTAAAAAGAGTGGATTCAGGAAAAAATTGAGAATCCTAATTAAGGAATACAATGCATAAAACTACTATAATAAAAATGTGTAATAACATACTTACAAACAAGATCACAAGCAGTATCTGTCCTGGGAATCTAAAATGTGAAGTCACAC
Source organism: Burhinus oedicnemus (assembly GCA_008921705.1). Lineage (NCBI taxonomy): Eukaryota > Metazoa > Chordata > Aves > Charadriiformes > Burhinidae > Burhinus > Burhinus oedicnemus. The sequence goes on along the minus strand of VFFE01007101.1, from coordinate 1,076,716 downwards.
TAATGGTTGGCCAGCCTGCTAGAGATAAACCTTACCTAACGTCATTGGAAATCTTTATTCATTGCACTCCAGGTGAACAGGAGTTTGGGGTCAGGGAAAAGGGTTGCAATGCTGAACTCTTCCTTCTTCTTCTAACCAGTGAAGTAGCACTTTGTTTACACAACCTGTTGTGTTGAAGGCAGATCCACCTAATCCTGTCCCTGTTTCTAGATGTATCAGGTCTTGTTTTGGGCTGACCTTGCTACCCCCCAAGCACCCAGACTGTGCTGATCCCATCCCTTGGATGAAACCAGCTTGTTCAGGTGTGAGACACTCACTGTGTCTGAAGCTTCTTAACTGCGAAAGGGGCTTTTGCCCTTCATCTTCCTGTTCTTCTGCTAAAGGCTTTGATCTACATTGACTCATGTTCTTATAAACCATGGTAAAGCCATCTAAATGGCGTACAGAAGTTCATTTGCATTACAGCATCCACACTGGTCTTTTCAGATACTTTATGTTTGTTTGGGGTGCTAGTATGGTTTTGCTTTCTATTTGCACAGCACCCAGAACAAAGCGCTCAGGGTCAGTGACTGCTGAAAAGTTCACAGGTCCTCTGTGCACTGTTAGCATAAGCAGCACTTTGTTTGTGAGGGGCGGTGAAGGTAACCAGTTTTCATGTCAGCCTCAGCTACGTTAGGTCACTAATAGGGATTGTATCTCTTCTCTCTGAGACATGCAGGGAATTATAACACCCCACGTTCTGCAGCACTTCTTATCTTGCATTACTTCCAGGTATTTAGCAAGCCATGAGAAGGACTTTGTGGTGTGTAGGAGGCACAGTACAGAAGGTGCAGCCCAGGGAGAGAGGGATTAAAGTGGCTTTGACTGCTCTGCCACCCTCTGATTATTCACTGCCCTGGGGCTGCACGTCTTGGGCCACAGCTGCCCACTGACAGCAGAGTTGTATGGAGCTGCTTGCTCCCAACATGGCCTTTCCAGCCGCTGCATTCCCAGCACATCCCTGGGTTACAGTTTGCAAGGCAGTGGCCTGTGAAGAGCCTCTGCAGGTCTCACATTAGGGCTCCTCTCTGCAACCCAGCACTTTTATGTGTTGTTCAGAGACTTGAGCATGGCAAAGACCTTGCCTTTTTTAAGTGTGCATAGTGCATAAATAACACATGTTCCTGTGCAACAGCAGCTGGCAAAAATGTTTGCAGGCCATCAGAAGCTAAAGGATATTGGTGTGAAAGACACAGAAACAAACATTTAATTGTAGTGTTTTGCTTTACTTATTGTGTATTTTGATGTGCACTGAGGGCAGAGAACCTTAACTTCTGCGTTATTTTGGCCTTATCAGACAAGATCAACATTTTATACATTTATTTGGCTTATTTTCTTAAAGTTCCAACACATGCATGTCTTGGAAAATCTCTGAAATCCAATATATAACAAATCTTTAGAAATTCTTCCCCACCCCTACTTTGAATCAAATAACCTACTACAATGTATGCACCAAAATAATTCCCAGAATTTCTGTTTCATTTCCCACCACTGTAGTCTTTTTCAGGGCAGTGGTGTAAAGCTATGTTTGGCAAAAGTGCCTTGAAGGTTTTTTGGTCTCTGGTTCATAGGGGAGTGGGTAGATATGAATTTCAAAGGCCAAGGACTCTAAAGGAGCATGTCTGGCTTTTTTCATACTGACAATGCTCAGCTCATGAAGTCAACTACAGCCCCAGCAGTTGTATTGCTAGGAAATAGAGAGGTGCGAGGGTAACTTAGGGCTTTGTCTGATAAACCCAACATCTTTGAGTCATTTGGGAACATGCAGGAAGCAGGCTTATACTGCTTGCCACATGTACTACCAAGTTCTTCAGGATCACTCTGAAAGCATTTAATATAGGCTGGTTTTAAGATGCTAAAGGCCTAGGTGTTTATTACTTGGTCTTCCTTTGTGAGAAGAGGTGCCAAGCCTTCAGGTGACCTTCGCTGGCAATAGGTTGCCTTGGCTGTGGTAGCTTCTTGGTCTTTCAGCAGCAACTGAGGGCATATCAGATGCCCAGGAGGCATGTCTTTAGTTAAGCCCTTAGAAACAGGCAGTGTCTGATTTTCCCTTATTACCAGGATAAGGTCATCTAGCAGCCTGTCTGTGCCATAGAAAAGCTATTAACTGGGTAAGCAAGGGTGAGGGAAGCACTGGACATCACTACAACCTTTACAATATTCTTAATCAAAACCAGAGTATATCCAGCCTAATCTTAATTCATATTTACTCTGGTGCTTTCATTTAGAGGGATAATGAAAGAGATGTGCTGGAATATTCAGTTTGCAAAGAGGAGTGATTTGCGTTATGATAGCAATGACAGCATGGGAGAATAGCAAGGGGATAAGAACAACATGCTGTTTGAGCGGCAGAGGATGCTCTAGAGGAACAGGTTTTCTGGTCTCTGACCAGGGGTGAATGTTTGAGCCCAAATTTACTGAGCATCCAAACTATTTTCAGCAAGTGCTGGAAGAAAGAAAACTTCATGCTGCACTTGCAAATTTGCAGCATGCAGAAGGCTGCGTAGCTGTGCCTGTTCAGCCCAAGGTGGCTGCTATGCACTCCCAGTGTCTTGGTGGGTGTAATGTGTAGTTAACACTGGGCAGACAAGTTGAACTGGACTATTCCTTCTCTCTCAATGTGTGCAGCAAGCAGCAAACCACTGTAGGATGTACGAGTTCCTGCGTTACCTATTTGTAAGGCAATGGGGAGGGGTAGAGAGCAAGCTTTTCTGTCCTTGCTCCCTGGCCTCCGCTCTTCCAGCAGCAGAGATGTAAAATCACATCTTCTTTCTTAGCCTGTCTCTTAAAGTAAGTGAATTTATTGCAGGTAAGCCTCCATGAAAGCTCTGCCAACAAACATACGGGAAGTTGAAACAGAATCCCCTTCCTCTGGAGAAAATTCAGTACAAAATGAATGGTACTAAATAATTCCTGCCAGAGACTATTTCTCCCTGCTAAGTCATAAAGCCAATGTTGAAGAACAGGTTTGTGTCAGATTGTACAGGGTATACTCTCTCACTGTTTTTCAACAAGATATTTTGTATGTAATTACAAACAAATCATCTATCCCATTACTCTCATTTGTGTTTAAAGATACATATTGGACCCGGGGCTTACTCCTGTCCTTGGTACATGAGCTTTCTTTTAAAACAAACATTTTTGGCAAAATTTACTCTAATTTCATTGTGGTGGAGGAGGAGGTTCTTCAGAGTGAGAAATTAGAGGAATAGGTTCCCCCATTTCTTGCTCTACGTTCACCCAAGCACATGAAACTCTGTCAGAGACTAAGGAGGGTTTTACAGAAGCACCTTGTAACTCAATTAAAGCTACCGCAATGCTTTGATCTGGGTACCTCCCACAGGACGTTAGGCATTGAATGTAAAAATCTGTTGAAAATGTGTTGAAAATCTGAAACGTCTATGGGCAATGACACTCCCACTGCAGACCAGAGGGAGAAGAGGTTGGGGTGACTACACTGGCATCACTGGGGTCTCAACTGGCTCTCTAGCATTATATGTGTCCCTTCCACAATGACAAGCAATCTTCTCAGGTGCAGAGTTGTAAAGGGAGTAATTGATATCAAAGGCATCTGCATTATTTTTGTTACTTTGGGAGGCAATACTGCTTTGCCATTACCTCTGGGAAACCTAAATGAGTTTATTGTAATTGCTAATCCTGAACACTGATGGATTTTTTTCAACAACTTACAGAGAAAACTGTTTCACAAACTTCCAGACTCTTTCTTTGAACTAGGGATTAATTTTTGTACGTGGATTTAAATTAAGACAATGAACGATGTATGACTTGGTCATTCTAATTTTTGTTCTAAGGTATCTTTTGAGTTAGCTGGAGGCATTTTAGCTTAAAACCAGACTGCAATATTTACTGTTGCTGTAAAGGCATTACTTCATTGATTTCCATATGCACCAAGTGGAGAGAGAAGCACATGCCTCATTATATACTAAGCATATTTCAGTTCTTGCATTACATGTTAGAACAGGAAAAAAAATTTAATGTGTCCTAATTTGCTGTTGGAGTGGTCAGTGCTAGGCATGTTAGAAAGCTGTTCTCAATTTTAAAATTACGCCTTAAATTCCTGTAGTTTGCATACCCAATATCACGTGTCTTAGTCACATTTTAACATACTGACCTGCTGTATACACAACAGCTGTTTCCAAATCCCCCCCCAAAAAAGAAAAGGCTCTGCACAGTGTCTCAGTGCCATTCTTTCCCCGAATTTGAAAAACAGCTCCAATACAGGCCAAAACATGGACGGGGTGAGTGGAGAGTGTCAGTGGAGAAACAGTCAGAGGAGGAACAGGCACTAATGGGAGATGTGGAGCTGCCTCTCCCCTGCTTTTTTCGGTGCTCGCTCACCCTGCTCCTCCTGATGCTCTGCCCTGATGCTGTGGGTGTGGGTGCCAGACTTGCACCCAGCCTCCCAGGGGGAAGTGGGTGCTCCTGGGAAGGGGGGGCTGCTGGTTGGTGGTGATGCTGAGGGACCTTAGTGCAACCTTTGCTTCGTGGGACCTGACAGGGCTTTTAAAGGACAGTTTTTGCAGGGACAATCTTAAGCCATATATCCAAGCAATACAACGTGAACTGTCAGTTTGTAGGGTTTCCTTTCTTTGACATGGTAATATGTATTTAGAAGCAATTGTTTCAGTGAAGACAGGAGAATATTGTTCAAATCTGTTTATGGAAATAACTATATATATAAAAGTACCTTGAGTGTTGCTTGTAACTACATTTACTCCAAAAACTGCTTTTAAATGTATTTGTTTCTAAGTAGATAGCATTAAACAGGCTAAAAGTCTATATTTAGCTCAGTTTATACAATGAGTTGCTACCCCCAAAAACTGACTGAACAGATTACTCAGGGACATATAATACAATAGCATAATGTGTAAAATACGTCTTGAAGAGAAACAGAAGCAAAGAAATAAAATTATGTCTGAAGATGAAACTTTAAATGATGACAACCTTTTACAAGAAGCAGTTTATGCTGAATTTCCATTCTTCTAATGGACTCCTGGTGGATGGCAATAAACACTGTCTATATCTATTTGTGTAGCAAAATCACACCAAGTGAAACTACGCAGAAATTTTTTGAAGGTACATTTCTTTGTCAGAATATGGCGATTTGTCATAAGTGAAATGTTTCATGGAAACATGTTGAACTGGATTAATCTTCCAATGCAGTGCAGCCTTTGTTGGAAACCCATCCAGTGCCCTGCCAGCAGATGCACCAGGCTGCTGCTCTGAGCCAGGACCTGGTGACTGCCCGGAGCTGGCCCAGGCTGCACAGGTTGCTATTGGGAATGTATTGTAGTTGAAAGATACTTGCTTGGGAAGATATTTTCTTTCTTTGAGAAATGTAATTTTTCTTTCTGGAAATGCTAAAACATCACAGAACTGAATTTTTTGGTTTTCATGTCAGTTCCATTTTCTAGACAGTTCTAATATAGAGCTCCTCAGAGAAAACAGATTTGGGGATTAGCCCAACTTGTTTGTCCTGACCCATGCAGCAGATGACCAGAGAGGCATTCTCTGGATATAGATATTCTCACATTGGATTATGTGTTTTGCACTGCCTGTGCTGCGGAGTAGTATTTACTATTGCTGGAAATCAAGCCCTACTGCAACATTGGGAAGGGAAGAAACATAATTATGAGATTCAGATGAATTATGCCAAAGAACTTATGGAAATACTCATTTGATTTGGCAATGAATCAAGTTTGTCAACGGTTGCGTAACTTCAGAATTTATTTTCTAAAATCATCCATAACATTTGGTTTATTGGCAAGATGGTGTTGGAAAGCAGTTCCAAGTTTCAAAGTTGTATGTTTGACTCTGGCGAAGTGGCACCAGCAGTGCCTGTTTGCAATTGAAGAGAAAACATTAGTGTATTTATCCAGTCAAATGTTTCATCTGATTAGTGCTAATCAAGCCAGCAAGGATGAACTAGTAAGAGGTGGTTAAAAGGTTATAAAGTTTCATTTAGAATAAAATGTAACCAGCAAATACATTAAAAGAAATGCTGTCATCTAATTTAGCAAATAGTTTGCAGCAAATAATTAATCTCTTATGTTTCCATTTATTTTCTCTTTCTATAATAGCATCTCTCAAAAAGTCATTGTACAATCCTTGTCTCTGTCAGCTTACTGAATTAAGCTGTATTTCGGCAAATAAGCACTAGGTTATTACTGCTTTCTGCTTGGTAGCTGCTCACAGACATGCTGGGGGGGAGGCTTGGCTCTCACCAGCCCGTAGCTGTCAACTGTTGTCACTGCATGTGTTGGTGACACTGCGTATCTGATGCCACCACACACCAGTCAGCTGAGTAACACAAGAATATCAAACAATAAAAAAAGCCACTCAGAGAATGACAGTTTGGCCGAACAACAAGTTGTTAGCTTGACTTATCTGTTTAGCCATGTTTTCCCATTTTTCCATGCTGCAGAGAACAAGGTGGAGGCAGCTTTATAGGGGTACTCATGTGGCACCCACCAGTGCTGCTGGAGGAGTCTGTCACCTGTCTGATCCCCGCAGCACATCTCAGCCTCAGACATGCTGTGAAACAGCAAAATTCAGTCTTGTCTCCTCTTCCCTTTCAAACTACTGAAACTGGAAGGTTAGCAAAAACTAGAGAGAAATGAGGGATTCAGTCTAGGCTATTTAAATGCATGGAGACATCGAGAAACCACTCATTACATTCCAAGAGTTTATGATTAGATGCTTTTAGGAATGAAGCCATGTGAAACTTTTAGAAACTCACAGTGAGCAGAGCTCTGCCTTGAGGAGCCTTAGAAACCCCTTGTCTCTGCGTTTCGACTTATGCCCCTCAACTGCCCCGGTGCAATGTGTGAACTACAAAATGGTGCCAACCCTGTGTGCACCTGGGACGTGTTGATATGATGTGTGATCGGGGTGTGCACAGCTGCCATGGTATTGCTCAGTGAGTGAAACTCAGTGTGGGGAAAATAGTCTCCAAACCAATTTATCTTTGTCTGTGGCTGACAGTCATGTCCTGCAGAAAATATGGGTCGTGGTCCTATGCCTCAAGGTAAGCATCCAAAAGTTTTCTAGGAGCATTCAGCTGAGGGTTATACGTGAGAGCAAAGGCTTTCAGGGAACAGCTGTATCACTGGGGCTTTGCTTTTGGCAAAGGAATCCATTTGCCTTTTGGGTTGTTGCTTTCTGTATCCAGGAATATGGCAGCTTTGTAAAAGTTGGAGGAGCACCTCCTGCACTCCTGTGCAGAGTGACTCCCCTGCGAGTGGCTGCATTGCTGAATGCCTCAATTTCTGAAAATGGTGAATTTTTTGGTAAGTGTTTCTTAAATTACCTGGCAAAACACGTAGACTAATAAGAGGTGAGCGAGGCATGTACTCTTTACTCCTGCAGTGAAACCAGCTGGTTATAGATTTAAGAAAATGAGTTGTTATGTTCTGTGTCTAAATCCTTGTTATTACTGTGTAAATGACTCCATCCAACTAAACTGTAATGTGTTGACTTTGTTATGTGATGGCAGATTGTGCTTATGCTCTAACAACCACTGTAGCTCACTAGAAAATAGGTGTGCTCAAAGCATGATAATGCTTTGTTCAAACCAACGGTGCAAGTAAAATTGCTTTCTCACTGTGCATATTATAGGGAAGATCTTAAAAGCCTCTTTCCGTTGGCTTGCCTGTGCTCCTGCTGCCATCAGTAGGAGCTTTGCCATTGACTTTAAAGCAAGCAGGCAGAGGTCAACAGTAAACACTTCCTGAAGTGGCACTCCGTGTGACACCAAGGGGCAGTTTGAGTAAGGACAGTCTTACTACCAAGGCCTTGCACGGGGCTTGAGAAGGAGCTGGCTCAGGTCCCTGCTCTGGGGGAGACTTCCCTTCTGGACCTTGCTCGGAGATTAAATTCTCCGTCTAGAGAGGTTAAGGCTTTTTCCTCATTTGTTTGTCTCTATTTAGACCATGCTCTGAAGTGGTCTTACTGTGTCTATGTGAGCTACTTGATCTTTTTTCCCAGGTGTGACAGAGGCTTGGTTGTAACATACATTGCTTGTAAGCCCAACTAATCAAAGCATCTTCAGAAATTTCTATAGCTAAAGTTATCCAGCTATTAGCCTATATCCCTATGGTATACATTAAAATTTGAAGAGTCATGAAAGCTATTCATAAATATAGGCTCAATTAATCTGTGAATGTGTCACTTCCTGAATTTGACAACATGCACTGTACTTAATCAGATAATGAAGTTGCAACTGCAATTTATAAAAGTGAGTACTTGAAAGGAACTAATTTCTACAATTGTTTAAATACATATTAATTTTGATCTGCTAATTTACTTAAAAAAGTAGCTCTTGGAGACAGCGTTTGAGTCCAAGTGGATACTCTCTCATCCAAATCTCTGCAACACTCAGTAGAATCAGATCAGAAACTTCTACATGTATTAAAATTGTATCCAGCTACTTGAATGACATTGCAAATATTTCCCAAATTACTGGATATTTACATGAAGTTGGAAGAGAATATCTTCAAAAGAACAGTTTCAAAGCTGGAGTTTTCCAATTTCTCTCACTAATCAATACACAAGCTTGTTCTCAAATCAGAACTAAAACCCCAGCAGAAGTTCAAAAGGAATAGTCATGGTGCGTAGAAGAAGGGTTCATCCCTCTGAGCAGCTGAGAGGCTTTGATGGGGACTGTGGGACCACTCTGCTGCAAAATACTACCTTTTCTCATGTTTGATTTAAACTGCTCACGCTTCTTCACAAAGCAGGCCATGCCCCTGTCAGGGTGCACTCTATGAGCAAGTAGTACAGTGGAACGTGAATACTAGGCAAAACAGGGTGATTTGAAGCCTTTCTGTTAAGATGCAGGTTGGGAGCTTTGGCTGTCATTTATGCTTGCCCGAGCGTCATCTCCAGTGCTTGCGGCTCTCTGCTATAGGAAAGTCTTGTCTGAGCAAATTATTTTTATGGACTGTGTGGGCCAGGAAAGACTGTGTAAATATGCTGGCAGCTGGTCGAGATGCTGGTTAACCTCGGAGGCTGAACCCCTGTTTGCTGTGGGGCTGTGCTGGGTGTGGGTTAGCCTGGAACGCGAGGGGGCTGCAGATGACAGTGAGGCCAGTGTCATTGCCTGGGACCAGGCACGATTGATCTCTCTACCTCTGCTTGACTGTTTTTCACAAAGCTTTTTAGGAATCTAGGCCACTAACTTCAAATGGGGCTGATGAAGACAAACGTTTAACTTCCATTTGATTTGACTTACTGCAGACTGATTTACATGTATTTTCTTAAGTAGGGAAGCAAGCTTTTTAGAAACATCTTTAGAAAATCTTCTTAATGGTGTAACTGATATTTACTAAGCTGGACAAATCTGGAAAACTATTTTTTAATGTAAGTTCATGCCACTATTTTCTGTGAAGTCTTTTTTCTTTTTTTTGTTTTTTTTTTCTTTAATCAAGTGGTGTATTTGAAAAAGAGCTATAAGACTTAAATGATCATAACTCCAATTCAAAAACAAAGTCTGAAGTTCATTTATTGTATGTTCTGGTCCTAGGTGGCTTAGTTACGTAAACTTTTATTATTTTACCTATAATACCTGTAATATTTGAATGGGTGTTGTAAGGCATTACTTATGCATGACTTTGTTTTAAATATCTGACCAGCAACTTATTAATATTTCTGAGTTCAAATGTACTTAATTGCTTGTGTTGCATTATGAATCACCATGTTCTTTCCTGTAAGTTTCCATGGCAGAGAGGGATGCTCAGGGACTACTAATGGTACGAAGAGATGCAGAAAATCAGAGCATGGAGCAGTTCTTCAAATTTTGCACAGATTCAAATGAAATATTCCCTATTCCTTCCAGGTCATTAGTTTAAAAGGTCCTTAAGTTAGGATAACTGTGTTAGTCAAGAGAAGGCTGTATTAAGCAACTTGAAAATTGAATTTATTATCAGTTTTATGAAGATTGCTTCAAGGGTGTGGAATTTTTAATAACTTTCTTTTATGTTGAACTGCCTGCTGCAGCCTTCTTGGGGAAATAGAAGGAGCTGAAGATGAAATGAATGCTAACGTGTCTGCTTCCTGGCTTTACCTTAGCAATTTTATAACTGGCAAGAAACACAAAATCCCTTTTCTGCTGTAAATCAGTGTCTTTGAAAAAGCCCTGGGAAGGTACAATGGGTTACAGTTATTCTGTACTGTACTAATGGAAAACAGAACACTAAGTTAATTGAGAGAGCAATCACACTGTATTTCTGAAAAGTGAAGATAAAATCATTTTTCATAATGAAAGAGGAAATAAGGAACATTTCTGGCATTTGACACCGTCAAGCTTTTATCTAGGTTTCTGCTGACATTAGTATTTGTGCACAGACTACTAAGGTTTAAATGTCTATCACAACTTACCCGCAGCCCTGCATTTCCCACAGAGGGGGGTTTCCGAGCTCGAAAGGGGCTTTGCTGGGAAGGAGTATGGGGGATGCAGCTAATGAAAGCAGCAGTTTTGCTTATCAGCCCAGGCTGGTGCAGGTGCAATCGCAGGAATCACTGAGGCTGCGCTGCAGCAGGCAGTGCTGGTCACAGGAAAGTGTTTGCTGCCCCAGAGCTGCCCTGTAGCCAGATCCGAAACATACGGGCTGTGAACTTGGAGGCTGACAAACACCGGTGAAAGAAGCATTTCTCCTGGTATTATTACTTACATTACTGAAAAAATTTGTTTCTTGTTTCTTCCAAAATACATTGTTGGGTTTCAGTTATTGTGAGTTTTCTGTTTAATTCTTCTTCCTGCTTTTCCTTTTTGTGCATGTTGGTTTCCATCCATGTGGCCTTAGCTTATACAAAGTCTTAGAAATTAGTGCTCAAGGAGCTACTGTTCCTCTCTGTGCTGGCTTCATAGCATTATTTTGAGAACTGGCACTACAGAATTTGCAGGGGTAATATAGCACAGTATTTAACAGTTGTAGATCTATTGCTGGTGCATTTTGAAGTATTCCTGCTTTCAACCCATCATACTAGGGGCTTTGAATAATGAAGTGGGACAGGATTCATATACAATTTGGGAAGTAGTGATGCTGAATGTTTTCTTGGACTCAGAACAAAGCAAGCTCTCTTCTTTTCATGGTTGGCTCTCACTGATTCTTCACTCTTGACACAACATCAAATTCACTCTGAGAATACTAAATACAGCTCAGACAAATGCTGTTTCTGAATTCTGACAGCTTTCTATATGAAGCACTTCTGTGTTATATACAGGCTTATGATGCCTGGCATATCTGAAGTGTGTTCAGTTTCCAGTGTTTGCTTAATTAAATGTGGTGGTATGAATGTTGAGAGAGAATCCAGGCAGAAACAAAACTAATGGTGCCTTTAAAAAAAGAAATGAAAAAAAAGATGTAATATGAAAGTAACAAAAGAATTTAAAAGATTTGCTTAGTAGCTATAACTGTTAAAATTTTCAAGGCCCTTTGTGCTGTTTGAACATTTTAACCACCGTGCAAGTAGTTGCAACTGCAAATCTAAATCCTCTTTGAGAATCTCAGCCCTTTGGTTGTCACCAAGGTGTGGCTCACAGAAAAGAGGTGACTAAAAATGCTTTGTTTTCTCTTTCTGATATTTAAATAATGAAATGGTTGGTTTTGCTGCTGACATCTGATAAGTATCTCCTAGTAGGTTTCTTAAAGAAAATACAGCTTGGGGAAAATCTTTGTATATTTATTGTATATCACCTTAATGCCCAGTGATAATGTACTCAGACTTATTTCTTTACATGAAGAACAGGCTTCTTTGCTCTGTCTGTGGCACTGCAGTTTTCCATCAGTGTGGGGACTTGTGCCTGCCAGCTGCACCTGCTGCCACTTTGTTTTCCTCTTCCAAGGCTAGTAGGGAAGCATCAAGATCTAATTCATGTTCACGTTTGAGGAAAGCCACAATGAAGGTCTTGATGGCATGTATAGATTAGATTTTAAAGATCAACTGTACTGGAATATCTGTAATGGATAGAACAGCCATCCAACAAATTCCAAACATCACTTTGAAAATGGTTGTTAAGCTAGTGTTAATGTTTCCTGATGGGTTTTGGATGAGTCTTCATTTGAGCTCATAAAAAATGCTCCTTTCTTGGTATTGCTACTTGTGGATTTAACCTCTGATTTCAAAAACTTTCCTACTTAACCCTGAGGAATTTTTCTTTCCTCCCTGAACAGGAGTTGCAAGAGCAGGAACACTAGGTGTTTTCTTCAGACAAAAGAGATTCAAGCAAGAAAATAAAGTACAAAACCTGCATGTATTTAAAAGGGGTTCCCTGCCATGGTCTTACAGATGAGTCTACATGCCACGTTTTTACATCTAGAATATATATATTTATATAGTTGTATACCACTATAGGTGTACAACACTGAATTGGTGCTTTGGAAGTACAAATTTTTGAAAGTATAGTTACACAAAAATAGTCTTCATACACAGCTATTCTGTCTGTTTCTGACAAGGGAATCTCTCTGAACTGCTGTGTCCTGGTTTCAGCTGGGAAAGAGTTAATTTTCTTTCTAGTTATTGCTGTGAAAGGGATGTCAATAATACCTGTTGTTTTTAGTTGTTGCTAAGAGATGTTTACACTATTCAAGGACTTTCTTCAGCTTCCTATAGAAGAAGCATAGACAGAACAATGGAATGGCCAATGAAATATTCCATACCATAGATGTCATGTTCAGTATATAAATGGGGGTTAGCTGGGATGTGGAAATCTGTGATCACTGCTCGGAACAGTGCCAGTTCACCGAGTGGTGAGAGTGACCTCTGTCATTATTATTATTATTATTTTTCCTTTTATGTTACTATTTCTATTAAACTGCCTTTATCTCAACCCATGAGTTTTTTTCCTCCCTTTCCCTTCTTTTTTTTTTTTTCCCCTCTTCCCCCCACCCCTCTTGGCGGAGGATATGGGGGTAGGGTGTGTAAGCGAGTGGCTGCGTTCTAGTTGCCAGCTGGGGTTAAACCATGACATACCAGAATAGCAAGCAGGTTTATACTGGCCCATTTTTACTGCAATGTGTAACATGTACACATGTGAATGTATGTACGCAGTCATGGCAGTATATATGCAGTGCGTACTCACCCCTGCAGGTTAGTAGATGACAGTCCTTTGTGACTGATTTGTGACAGAAATGCTTGATGTCTGTTTATCTCACAATCCACAATACTTATTAAATGCTCTTAACTTTAAGATTCAGGCTGAAGAAAATAACCCAGTACAGAAATCTGATAAAAGACTGCCGAGCCATGAAGTCCACAATGCCAAAGGGCAGCATTTGATCACAGGTTTCTCCTTTTTGGTGGTTATTGGCTCACATTGGATAAATACTCTGCATGTGCAGTTTGTAGCTCAATGGTAGATTAATGTGCAGAGCAATGAAAATTTAACTAGGAAAGCTCTCTCATCCTACAAGAGAGATCCTGCTGCTAGAGCTAAATGCAGCCTGTATCACTGTTGTTTTGGATTTGAAAACCATTACTCCATTCCAGGAATCTCATTTAGTTTTACCCCCTCTCCATGCCAATTTACCCAGGCTTTTCTACTCTAAGGTTGGCAAGCAGAAAACGAGAAGTTAGAAGTCAGCTGTCTAGTTACTACCAGCAGAGAAAAAAGACGGAAGTAGTGAAGTTCTTGTGAGAAACCTGATCTTGGAAGGCTTTCACTTACTGTTTAAGTCTCAAAGGTTTTGGATAACAACAACAGAAATGTAATTAGCGAATCAAGACTTGAAACTTTAATGTCTGTTTCATACTGTCAAGTGAGGAACCCAAACGACATTTGAGTGTTTAATGCTTGATAGACAAGCTTAGGATACTAGCAGGGAAGAAAAAAGGTGGAAAAGTTTGGATTAACTGAAGAAAAATGCAATATTAACAAATAATTTCAAAGCTATTATACAGCTTTTCTACCCTCTCCTTGGAGACGTCCTGCTACTTTTCTAGTTCAAAAAACATTGAAGACACAGGTTTATAGTTCCTTCCTATCCCAAGCTAGCTTATGTTTTTAAGCCATTTGACATCAAATCAAAGATTTTTGGGACCATTGAAAATAACTTTGTTACACGCTTTGTAGTTTAGACTTTGATACCTTTCGGTAAGGCTGCTGGATTTTTCTTTTTCTTCTTGGACTTCTCAGTCAAAGAAACAGAAAGCACTGAGAATGTGAAACAGCCTGGAAACGCTTTCTCTTCCATCAAGAAACACAACATGTCCTTTCAAAGCTTAATTGAGCAGCACAAAGCTAATTAGCTGTCCGAAGACATGCCATTTAATTCACAATCCAGCATTAATTTGTTCTACAGACTGAGCTTATCTCATATATAAATGCCTTTGCCCTGTGGCTTTCCAAACAGCTGCAATACACAAAAAAGACTGATAACTCTGTCATTTAAATGTTGCTTGCTTCCTTCACTTGTGCATAAAATACTGAACTGCATGTGAATTTAACTGGAAAGTTTTCACTGTCACAATGAAAAAATAATTTGTATTTTTATTCCTTTCCAGCTGGGAATGATGTTATCACTCTGGGATGCAAAAGCCATCATTTGAGGTTTGCGCTAGATTATCATTTACAACCTGCTAATCTAATGTGTAATTTTGATGGTATATTGAATAAATAGTTTCAAAGCTTTTTGTGGGTAGTAACTAATTGCCTTACCACTTTCTCTTTATTGTAAAAATCCTAAGTATATTTGTTAAGCTATTATAGCACAGAGGAATTGCTACAGTTAATATGAAAGAAGTTTTATGTTGCTAATCTTTGAAGCCTACAGCATCATTTTCAGAGACTGTTTAACAAATTCTCTCCCTTCTCTATCTTCAGTAAGAAAGTCATGATTTTCTTAGGATACGTAATGAGTGAGTTCATGAAGTATGACTTCTCATGCCCAAATAGTAAAGCCTATAATGTTACACTGGCTGTCTTGATGAACTCATTGTTCTAGCAAATGTTTGCAATTAATTTTCCCTCCTCTCAGTACAAGTTGATGCCTTTTTACATTACACTATTTGTGTAAAGTCCCATTAGGAAAGAAGTTTAGAGCCTTTTTCTCTTTGCAGAGGCCAAATGATACACTCGGTCTGTAAAACATGTTTGCAGTAAGGATTTTTTTTTTCCCTTATGAATTTTTCTTACCATCCACATCAGAGAATTTGGAGGTGCTCATCTGGGACCTTAGGCTTTCCCCAGGCTCTGAGGCATCCTCAGGAACTAGCCTCCAGTAGAACTTCCCTTTTAGGATTAGCCCTAAAGGCCAAAGGGACAGAGCTGCTGCTTACCTGGGCTGACAGAGGCTGGGAGTAGGAAGGAGAACATGAAAAAGGGGAGGAGTGAGAGAAAAAAAATTTTACGGAATGGGCTGGAAGAGACAACTGTGTTAGTAAGAGTCCTTTGGCCAGTGAAGTGACATGTAACTTCCCAAAATTTAATCCTAATCCATATCAAGTGACTAGGGATAGGAAAGAAAAATTTATTTCTTCTATTAACATTTTTTCATGCAACCCTTTCTCACAGCTGGAAGGAAAGTCAAATATAACTCCCTGTCAACAAGTGAAGTGGGTGGCTGCATGATCTTTATGTGCTTTGGGGTCTGAATTTCAAACTAACCTGTTTGAGCCTTAGTTGGATATGGCAACCTGGCCCACATTGTCTACACATGTCCGCTGAGGGGTTATCCCTCATCCGCTGAACTCAGGCTTCTGGTCCAGATGTGTGAGACTGCTACACAAGGTGGGAGGCTGGTCTGCAAAGTGGAAGAGGTAGAAAGGCAAGAAGCAAAACCTGAAAGTAGGCTCACATAAAAACATTCGCAAAGGCAGACCTCCAGTTGCATGCAAGCCGCATACTGTGCTTTATCCAATACACAAACCTGACAGTGTTTCTGTTGCATATGCAGGCTGAGCTTTTTATTCATAGCTATCCCTTGATTTTTTTCAAATAAAGATGAGCTGAAAAGCTATTGAGCTTATTATTGGTGTAAATGAATGAAAGGTAGAGCTGTGATACCTAAGGAGGTCAGGCAATTTGTTCTAATAGTCCATTCTGGTTGGTGACTGAGAAGGAGTGGATATTAATCTGGTGCCTGTGAGTATACTACATTGCATTTGACTATCCCTTGTATCCTCACTGGCATCCTCTGTGGCCCACGTGTATTTATCCTCTACTCTATGGAGTCTCTCATCTGCAGCTTCCTTGGCCTTGAGTTGGTCAGCTCTGTGAGGAAATAAAAAGTAATGAAATTGCATTATTATTTGCTCGTATAAATTGGTTTCCCAGTGTAGACTAATGGTGTGCCAGTGATTTATAAAGCTTATATATCAAGAAAAGGTATAATGGAAAGATATCTTCCATTTTTAAACCTTAAGCAAAAAAAAAAGGCATCCCTATCAATTTTATTGCTGGGTCATAATGCATCTTTCCTGTAGTTAACATATTTCTATATTTAGAGAAGCCAGTATTGAATTTCAGGATTTATAGGAAGCTATGGGCACTGTCCTCCCAACCTCAGCTTGCAGCTGCATGCCTGGATGAGGTCTCTGGGGCAGGCAGCATTCATCCAGCAACTGCTTCTCAGCATAGTCTGGTCCTGCATTCTGCTTCCTCCACCCCCTTACCAACCTAAGGTGAAGGAGCTTCCCATGGGGTTGTGCTCCCCTCTCTGCCCTTCTGCAAGTGGAAAAGTGACTCCCCGTCTCCTGAAGGACAGAAGCGATGATCCAGTTGCCAGCTGGCCAGTGTGCAAATGGAAAAGAGTATTTTTACCTAGCTGAAAGACAGAGGATGAATTATCACCTTCCCAGGATAACAGGTGGGAAGGCAATCAGTCCATCCACAGAGCAGTTTTCCTGGGAACAGGATCTCCTGCTCATACACATTGATATTGTTGGTTTATTGAGCTGCTAATCTCCTTTTCCTGCTGTGGAGGCAGCGGCAGCTCTGAGTGTGAGGCATGGGGTGAGTAGCTGGGAAAGGGCTTTTCTGCAGCTGGTGTAAGTGCTTTGGGGCAGTTGTACAGATTATGCACTTCGTCTTGTTTTGCAAAAAAGAAGTGTGATGAGACAATGTGAAATATTTATAGAATCCTGATATATTACAAACAAATATGGCACTTGTCACTTTGAGGTGTTAACGTTTGAAAGCGGTTAAATAATGCACAAAGGTCCTTTTGCTGTAGAGAAACTCGGGGATGGTATATGCCAGGGCAGAGCACTGAAAGGGGTAACCTGACTGGAATGAGAGGCGAAACAGTAATTTTGGTTAAGATATTCCATTTTGGTTGTCCTAGTTCCTAGAGCCGGTGTGCATGCTTTTCTGAGTAAGCGCTTGATCACTCCATCTAAATACAAACTGTCTTGCAGAGAGGTTCGTATCCAATGGTTCTTGCTGACCGTGTTTGAAAGCCTGGCTTTTCAGACTTTTCTTGTTGAATTTTTTCAGCTACTTAAGACAGTAACTTTTCATCTGGTATGTGATTTTAAAAACGTGGTGCATATCTGGCTGTGGTTGCAAGATCTGCAGACTTTGTTAAGTAGCAATCTTCATGTTGGTTGTTTGAAGTTGACATTTAGCTCAGCAGTAGATTGAAAAAATCTAGAAACAAAAAAATCTGGAAACAGCTTGATGGTCTGAGCTATTCAGGACAGGACTGAAAAAGAACACTTTTTTTGAAGATCCTCGGGGTTTCCTGCATGGACAGCTTAGAGCTACTTTGCAGGTGAAGTATTAAGAACATTCAGCCTTGATTTTGTTGGATTTTTTTTTTTAAATCTAGTTTGTGTTTCTGACCAATTTTTTGTCTTTGAAATACTTGGAGAATGAGTTAGGATTATTACTATTTATAGCTATTTATATTTCAGAGAAGTTGAGATTGTCTATTTTATTACAACTGAGTTAGTTCCTTTTCGTCGCCAGCTGTGTTATCTCCATAAATAACTTCACCGCACATCCTCAGTTGCAGCTACCCTTCATTTTGGCACCAACTTTAATATCATTGTTTATTCTTATCTATTATGTTCCATGTGAGATTAAGGAAAGGTTTATTTTTTTATTAAATGGCAACAGTTATTGCTGATGGATGATAATTTACAACTCTGCTACCAGTAAGAAAGAAATAAACCTTTTGTTTTTATTATGCTCTTGGAACTGATTACTGGTATAAAAGAAATAAAACAACTCATACATCCAGGAAAGCTTATTGCATTATCAGGCAATACACCTGCCTAACTGATGAATAGGACTCAGTCTTGCAGTTAATAAAAAGCTGGAGTTATTTCAGGCTGAAATATAGTAGAATAAAACAACGCAAATATTGTTCATGACAATTTCACCATCATAAGAGAATCGGAGGTCTTAGCCGTGAGTTGAAGGAAATCGGTGTTCTGCTCTAAGTCTAGGCTTCTGGCTTTTCAGATTAATCTTTTGTATTGTTTTCTAAATGTCAAAATGGCCACTTTATCTTTAATATATGTTCAATTTGAAGCTCAAAATGACTTCATACTAATGGAAGTGTTGCAAATACATAAAATCCTATGAATTTTCATTTAGCTTTTTCTTAAAAAAAACCCTAAAATGTCTGGATAACAGACTCCAGTCATCCTAACAATAGCTATTTGGCAATTACAAAGTTTTGCTCAGCAGTATTGTACAGTCCACCATTAGACTACCATCTCGTGAAAATAAATATCGCAGCAGAAGCAAATCGAACCATTCCCCTTCCAGGCCTCTACCTTTGCCCACAGCAGCAGCACTGTGAAACAGGCTACACAAATTCCACAGATGAGAAGAAAGGACAAGGGAGCTGAATGAAGAGAGTTCATAAAGAAGAAAGCAACCCAAAGCAACTGCCTCTCGCTTCCCATCCCCCAGGCTCCAAACCCCCTTTTCTCTAAGACAGAAATACTCCAACTCCTTGTGATACCTATTGACTTTACTGGCCTTTTGGCAAGATGTCTTTGCCTTGGCCAGGGCCTGAGTTTCACAGCTTCTCAGAGCTCCAGGACAAGCCTTGCATGCCCTCCTTTGTCTTCCTCCTTGCTGACTTCTTTGCCTTGCTCTTTAGTAACTGAATATAGGACCGGGCTCATGAGATGCAGTTTGAAATGATCCAAGTGTCTAGTCTCATTTAAATTTTGAGGGAAGACCAGGCATGTGGCAGTGCATATTATTCTATGAATGGGAAATACAAAGCCTTTTGTTATGCTGGTCTACAGGTATTTCATAAATGACAACTCTCAGCTCATGGCTTCCATAATTGTTTGAATTAAATTTGAGGGAGAGGATGACATTACAATTTTTAGGTAGCAGAAATTTATAAAGGCTTTTTGTCCTTGTGTGCCTAGGGCAAGATTTCTTGGATGATGTTGCAAAGGAGAGTTGGACTTGGCAGCTTACAAGTTCAATGAAAGTGTCTGTTACTTTTTTGCATCAGATACGTACAACTTGAAAATAAATTTTAAGTAATCTTGTGGGCTTCCCATGCCAATTATTCTTGTCTCCTTCTGCAAACAGAAAACCTTGAAAGTATAAATTCTTTACCTCCATCTAGTTTCATTAGATTTTATGTTAACTTTTCATGGTTCCCATTGGACACTACATTCTGATTCCTGTCTCCTCTGAATGGGTGAGAACATATTTACTTTGTAAATAGATGCTTTTCTCAGTTTAATGTTATTCAGGTCTTTAAGGTCAGAGCAAGTCAGCTCAGTGAAAGAACTGCTAGGTGACTTCTAAACCTTTTAAAAGCAAACTAAAGAAATTATTGGGAAGTAGCTGTCAGATTCAAAAGTATCTGCCTTCACATGGTATGTTTGCAGCCTTCCCAGAAGCTAAAACAATTTGCTAGTTATCAGAAACAGCAAACTAGGTCTCAACTCCCATTTTCTTTACATCATTCTGAAACATTAACACATAAATAATTGTGGAAAACAACCAGATTGACTATTCAATGAAACACAAGAATTATGCACCTGACAGGGCAAGAGCATAAAAATTACAAATCTTTTAATAATCTCTTTTCAAGAACCAGTCCTGTTACTCTACCTGACACATTCTGGCTTCTTTTTCAGTCTCCCTTAATAAAGAAAACATCCAAGAATGGCAAATACTAATGCATACAGGGTATTGGTATATTTGGGGAGCACGGTGCCCTCACAAATCAAACATCTGAATTACCTGAAGTAGTATTGTGGTGGGTTGACCTTGGCTGGTTGCCAGGCTCCCACCCAGCTGCTTTCTCACTCCACCTCCTCAGCTGGCTGGGGGGGTAGGAAAATAGGATGAAAAAGCTCATGGGCTGGGTTAAAGATGGGGAGATCATTCACTAGTTACTGACATGGGCAAACAGACTTAACTTGTGGAAAATGAATTTAATTTGGAGTTGGGCTGCAGTTCATGTCAGGAGCACCTGATCCAGCGTGTGCTCTCCACAGCTGCAGTTCCTTCAGGCAGTATCCACTTGTTCTGGCCTGGGGTTCTCCATGGGCTACAGTGTAGATATCTGTTCCATTGTGGTCCTCTCCACAGGCTGCGGGGAAATACCAGCTCCAGTGCCTGGGGGTCCTCCTCCCTCTCTCCTTCTTCTCTGATCTTGATGTTCAAAGCATTGACCTTGGTGCTCCTCACTCCTTACTGCTATGCAGAATGTCCTGCACAGGGAGCCCCTATGTGAGAAGAGGCTACCCCTGGAGCCTTCCTACTGCCAAAACCTTGCTACCTATATCCAATGCGGCTACCAAAAATAACTCTGTATATACAAAACAGTTCTCTGTTTGCAGGACTTTGCTGTATGAAGACTACTATAGTGTTTCAGGGCTTTGAGGGATCTGTAGAGAGCCTTCATGGGTCAGTTTCATAGAACTTGGGAACTGGACATGTTCACAACTGAAACACAAGCAGGTTTTAATGCTTTTGACACTAAAACACGTTTATTGAAGGTAGCATTGACTCTTTTATAAGGCTTTGTAGAAAACTGCCAATTGAAAAAGCTGTTAGTTTGCATCCCTGTCTTCTGGATGGCATCTAAATTGTCCTTGTGTTGAACTCCCATCACCACCAATGAGGCACATCAAACATGAGCACAAAGAGAAGCTAAGTTTGTTTTATGCATTGGATGCTGTAGAGTTCGGACACAGGGCTGTATATCATTTCAACATGCAGTTCCTCTCAATTTACATTAAATAGGGTTCACTGAGGAGTATTCTGTCTGTTGTCATTCTTATAATGGACACTGAGTTTTCTAAAAGAAGTCTGACCTAATTCTCTTGGCACTTTTGATGGTATTTCTAAGACAGTCAAAAGAGTATAAATGAATATATCCCCTCCGATCATAAAAATCAATGCAAGCACCGCTCGTTAACAGCAGACTGTGACCCCAAAGTTTCAGTAATCTAAGAACAGTGTGCATCAGCCAGGTTTTTCATGTTCAAAGTCTTCAGCTAAGCCATAAGGTCCTGAGTAGGGTCTTAGGTTCTTTGTGAAGAGCTGACATTTAGATTTGACAGAGCAGGACACTGAGAATTAGAAAAGTCCAGCTTCTCTTGGTTCAATACCACAATGAGCAGCATCAACAAAATACTTGTCAAACCTTCAGCCGCTTTTGTGTAAGGCCTTCTCCTGTTTCCTTTTAGCTCCTCATGGTACCGCATGTTGACATATTTATTCTTGAGAGACTGTGATGAAGTTTCTTCCATAGAGAGAGGTTTTCAGCATCGCAAAATGGTTTCAAAGAAAGTAAATCAGCTTCTGCTAAGGCTTGGGCTGTTAAACAGAATAGAGGGGAATGTACTTTCTCGTAACACCTTCCTCCTGAGAAGATCAAAGCAGATGAATTTTTTTAATCACTAAACTCACGAGGTTTCTCTTTCCTTGTTTTGGAATTGCACGTTTTCTTTGATCAGAGGGAAAGAGATTTTCTGAAAGATGCCTGTTTTGTACAATGATTAACATGTAATAACCTCAATTGTTCCTAGCATGACATTTCTTAAAATAATAGTAGCAGCTTTAGTACTCACCAGTTTGACCTTTCCTTATTGCTGTATGGAATAGATTTCTAAAAGAACGTGCTAGAAATGGTTGCGTTTAAAACACTGCTTAGATGAATGCAAGTACAAGTTTTAAAATCAGCAGTGTATTGAAAATTCTGGAACTGCAATCAAGTTATTTCATACACTTAGGGAGAATCCTAAGCGTTAAACTGTACTTAAGAGCAATCCTACAGTAATAAATAATTCACATGCATATAATAAACCGCAAGAAATACTAGAGTATTTTTTTTAGATTAGAGAAGCAACAAACTTCCAGAGGGTTTTAGAAATAAGACTGGGAAAAAAAGAAAACATTTTTAAAATTGAGGAAATATACAGCACCTTGACAGTGTCATTTAAAACCTAGCAGGAGAACCGAAGCTGACTACATGTGCTATCTGTGAGTACTCCCCAAACAATTTAGTGAATTTACTGTTTTCTAATTTCAATAGGCAGTCTCTAGCAAGGTAAAGTGCTACAGCTTTTTTCATATATTATATCATTTGGGTCCTAATGCTCAGTCATGAGGTCATTTTACTGCATGTAAGAGTGAATGTTCTGAGAATCAGAAATTCAAGTAATTAAATCAGAAATCAATTTCAACCGCTTAATTGGCTGAACGTTCTTTGCCAAGTACAGAAAATGGCATGTGGTAGCTTTTTGTGAGATCTATTTATTTACATGCTGCTTCTATGGAATTACATTTACCCATTCTTGTGGTCTTGTATCTGCAATGAGCTCTTTCTAAACTGCTAACACACTGCATGCGTCTCCACATAAAATTATGTGACTGGTTACAGATTTCTTTTTCTCATGTTTTATTATTTCACCTCATATAATGTTGTAGACTTCCTTAAAAATTTGCAGCTGCTAAATGAGAAAATTCGTTCCAATGAATTTGTGTTACCTGCATAATGTGTTAAGGTTTACCAGCCTTCTGGACTTTGCTGGTTTTTCTTTGCCCACTAAGATTTCACTGTGAGCCAAAATATTGCCTGCAAAAGATCTGTTAGGTTTTTTTGTTTGGTTTTTTTTTTTTTTAGCTTGGTACATTTCTGTGATGTTGTAATTCAGTAATGTACTCCTTGTCACAGGAGCACTCCTACCGGAGCCTCAAGGGGCTATAAACCCTCAAGGGGTGTAAATGTTTTGTTGAACAAAATGAGGAGTGGATTTGTATTTTATATGTTTTTCCATTCTAAAAATTGCTGTAAGGATTAACGCCTACTCACATTCAGGACTTATTGAACTCGAGTAAGCTTTACCCAGAGGCACTAAACTCACCAGCTGTGAAGGGGTTACATTTTGTTGCGGTGGCTCTTGCAATGCAGCAATGCACAGCTCAGTGGTAAACTCAGCATTTAGCTTAACACCTCTACTAAAAGGCAAAAAATCCTCCATATGCACTAGAATTCTGTTTGGTTTAACTATTTTTCACTAATTAGTTGGATTCTTCCTGCCTTTTATACAATGGTACTGTTATTATCTCCTCAAGTTTTATAGTATACATTTAAAAATGTTCTAGAAATTATGGTCTTCATGTAATGTTTTTAAAGAAGGCATGGCCTCGAAGTCAGATTTTGTGACTTTCCATGGGGTCTTAGCAATATAATAATTTTTTACCCCATTGCAAGTGTAAGGTAAAACATATAAATGTAAAATCATGCATGAGGACACCTAGTCTGTGAAGGGCAAAACTCAGACTGCAGCTTGCATGGCAAGACCAAAGACAGCATTAAGTGTCCAGCAGCAATATAACCATGGCAGCCCACACGGGGGTCAGAAACCCACCCAGGAATTAGTGCAGGTTTTCCCAGCTGACACCCGTGCTGCAGCAGGAGTATCACTATCAGTACCTTGCAGATTTATCTAGCACAGAGATGCCTGTCTGAATTACAATCATATCTTTGACTGAACTGAAGACAAGTTCTGAGCATTGAAGTCACTTTTGAAAATGAGATTTAGCCGAGTTCGAAAATTGGATTTCCCTAGTCTATTGACAGGCTTCTAAAGGACCAGCCAAGTGGGACAGAAAACAGGTTTATAAATGAAATACGTTATTTACTGGCAGAACATTAGGGATGCCTCTGGTGAAGTGTTTTGAATAAGTTTTCCACTGAAATTATTAGTGAGCTGAAATCAGAAAAAAGTAATGGCTTCATTAGTTGCTATGATACAAAATAAAGCAAAAATTCTCACACTGTTATTACTGCTGGTATTGTAAAATAAAATGCTCTGCATCTTATAGATACTGCATATTTAACCCATATTTGCAAAACTTCCTAGAATATATAAGCAGCTATTCTGTTTTTCCACATCAGATGCCTGAAAAGCTTATTACAGCCTGTTTCTGGGACTTAGCAGCTTCTCTATAGTACAGTGACTGGTGTTTGATACGTGAATAAATCAGACAAGACACACCACAGAATATAAAGGGATCAAAAAGGGAATGCTCCTCATTACTCCTGATACGTGCTGTCAGACATGTAACAAATACCTGCCTAGCACTGAAAATGTATGCAAAAATTCATGCATCAATATATTTCTGTGACTTTCACCAGCGAGGTGTTGAAACTAAAGTAATTCTTTTGTACAAGCATATAGATCCATGAAAGTGTTTGTATCTTAATCTGAAATAAGAAAGTGTCACATGATTGTGCCCAGTGTCCTAAAAAATGACACATCTTCATGAGGAAAATTAATTTAATATTTGCATGGCAAAACACTCAAGGCCTCATCTGATATCAGAGGCCCCATTGTGCTAAGCTGTTCATAAGCAAAATTGTAGATATTTCCTTCTCCCACTTGTATGTGTTTCCTACCTCAACCAGAATTTCTAGACAAGATGCAAGAGCCATTTGTTGAAGTTCTCCTTTGGGTGTTGGACCCACCTTACCTTGAGCCAGGTGAAGATGACCTGGAGGAGGAAAGTAGTAAAAGTAGTTGTTAGCGGAGAAGTCTTAGAAAAATACTGTGTTCCTCCTTTAGAGGAAAAAAGAATTATTTACTGCATTCATATTTTAATTTGTCATTGTTATCTTCCCTATTGCATTTGTCTGAGATGGAGACATTCTTGCATAAAAGAAAATGGCATCATAAAATGTTTGTTAGTCTGTGGAAGACCTTAGTGGAATTTCCTGTATTTTAGCTGTGTTTAGGAAACCAACGACAACTTTTTAATGGATTCGCTGAGGGGGCCTTCAGGGAACTGCATAGGAAAAAAAAGAATATTTTTAGGCTTATATTACACTATGAATCATTCTCTCCACTGAATTTCAGGGTGCTAACCTTTGCTGGACTGTTTCTAAGAAGACGGGAAACAGGTATTTAGCTAACCTGAAAGGTAGAGGGGAAGGTAAACTCTCTTTAACACAGAACAGTCAGACTTTGATCTCTCTTACTGTGGTATAACTGCACGGCATCACCACTGCTATATGAAGTGAGTGATACTGTGATACCAGGTATTGTAACCTGGCTCAACATATTAAATTTGGTACAACAAAATCAACCTGTACTTGAAAGCAAGTAAATCTGTTTTAATGTGTTCAGGACTTGAAAAACATCATATCCAAGGTGAGTTTTTCCTGAACACTTGAAATCCTTGAAGACATGGATGGTGATGAGAAAACAGTGGGTAAGGCCTAGACCATACCTGCTTTATACTTTAGAAAATGTAATAGCACCATGAGACTGTGGTACATGAAAAATTTTTCTGCTCCTCCACCTACCCTGTATTTTTCAGATAGTGAATCTATATGAAAAGTAGTCAAAAAGTGATCAATTTCCAGATGAATTAATATTTTCCCAGTTTACAGGTTATTCCTCTACAGGTTTTGATGTGTACTGGAGATGAGACACTTTCAAAAGGTCTTAGGGATTCATGTTCCTGATGTGCTGTGCCTGGGTCCTCACTTCTGATGCCAGCTTATAGGGGTGATTATTAGCTGGATTTTGTTTCTCTTTTAATTGATCACTTGAAAAATACTGAACAGGAGCATATAGAGTGCTTAGATGGACTGGTCCCCTCTGAAATGGATGAAATCATCAGCATGGATGTCCGGCACCACTTCACTGAAGGTGAAGATTTCTAGTCTGTTGGTCCAGAAGTGATTCAGTTTTCATTTTCCTGGGATTTTCTGCAGACAGAGAGTAATTTCTGAAAAATAGTGGCATCTTGTACCAGAGGCTGCCTCGTCTCTTCCTCCTGAGGTTGGCTCCCATAGTATCGGGGAGCTGGATGACACACACAGGGTAGGACAGGCTTTCTGGAAAGCTGTGGCTGGTAGCAGCAAATCCTCCTGTCCCCTGATGGGTTCTTCCAAGGGCTCCAGGAATGGAAAACATAGCAAAAGTGATACAGATCTTTTCTATAGAAGGAGAGAAAACGTCCACTTTGTTGTGTGGGTGCTGCTGCTGATCCGCACATTATTTCAGTGAGATGTCTCTTTGTATCTTGAAACGTGGATTCATCTTTCTCTTATGAGTTCTCTCAGAAATTACTCTTCAAAAAAAGTGTCAAGACATGTAATAGATTTGTGTGGCTATGACAAATTACAGGAAAGAACAAAAACATTTTTTTCTTCTTACTAAAAAATAGGGCAATTTGAGACACTTTTCAACAGTAGTTCTAATTTAATGGCATCTCAGTAGTCAGATCTTTTCAAAGCGTATTCCATGACAAAACACGCAACCATTTGCAGTGGCCTTTGTGTCATTAAAGAAATTGAACATATTTAGTCTTCCTGATGAATACTCCTAAAATCATTTTTCACTGTTCCTAAGACTGCAACAATTTTCAAAGCAGTTACCTAGGATTTCATTTCAGAGAACATGGAAATTCTTCACTGTTACTTCAATGTGCCCAAAGATTTCAGCCGTTTATGATTTTCTTCACAAAACTGTGTTCACTGAGAGATGTCCATAGAAGTGAAAACATTATGGTCTGGGTGCAAAGACTTATTCAAGTACTTTGGATGGTACCACCTGGTAGAAAATTACCCTAAGCCCAACGGGCTGATTTCCCAGAGGACACCTGGGGAGCAGGTTGCTTGGCTGCTGGACCGGAGCAATCATATCAAGTTTTGTGCTGCTTCTTGTGGGTGGTGTCAGGAGAGCATCCATGACTTCTCCAGACTTCAGAACATCTTTGGACTGGAGGTACCTCTGACGGTGAGAGATGCCATGGCTGTTCCAGCTGCTTCTGGGGCGATCTGGCTTATGCACTCAGCTGAACTGAGGAAATGGCATTTTGTAGGTGGTGTTAGCAGTACTGATTTCATCTGTTACATGAACCAGCACCTAGGATTGCTTCTATCTCTGTATAAACCATCTTCTGATTAGGATGGACAAGTGGAACCTCTTCTGGTGTTGCTGATGGCTGCCCATTTACATCTCTGCTCTGGGTGGCAGAGCGTTGGGCAGGGGACACAGGGACGCTGGCATTTCTCCCAGGGCACGACAGAAACAGGGCCCAGACGCCGTGAGCAGAGTCTACTTGCTTGTGCTGGGTTAGCAATGAGGCAGACAACCAGGAGGCAGGAGGCCTGAAATGTGTAGTGGATGCCTGCAGGGTTACTCACAGGCTATGGCGAAGATGCCATGGATCTCCCATGAAAAAGGGCAGCAAGGAGCAAAGCCAAAACTACCTTAATCCCCCTCTTTGCCTGCAGCCCTGAGGAGAAGCGGGCTCTGGGCATATGCGTCATCCCTATGGGCCAGTCCCTGCCCGTCGGCCGTGTGGGGCAACTCCCTCCTCTGACATGTGCTCTAGCAGACAATTATATTTGAAAGATTTTCCAAAATTGGCTTTCCTCTCCTTGCCACCCTGTTGACCTCAGCTCCTGCAAATGGAGGGAATTGTTATTCAGCTATTGGCCAGCACATCACTGATATGCTGCAGGGAATACTAATTGGGTGAGGAAACATAAATTTTTCCTGGGGATGAATAAATTTCTTCTGGTCTTTTCCTGCTACTGCTGGCAGTTGTAGGAGGGCGCTGAGCAAGAGCGAAGTATTTCTGGTGGAAATACTGATACTTGGGTGGGCTGATCAAGCCCCTCCAGAGCAGGCGTGAACACATCTCAAGTTACGGGACCTTCCTCTGGTCCAAGGTTTGATCGAACAGAGACTCTGACCGGACTCCAGTGAGTCCATTTGCTTTTCTTCTGAGGAGAAGAAAGCACATGACAAAACTTTGTGGTTCTTTTGAAGGAAATTGAGAGACCGCAATCCAATCAAGTTAATTTAAAAATGAACAGACTTGCTGGAAAGGAAATTGCTGGTCTCAGAAGAGCACCTTATGGAAAATCCTGAGGGTAAAACCATATTAGTTTTGAGAATATGCATATTCACAGGCTAAGGTAGTTCTTGCCAGCTGAAGACTTCATCTTAGAAACACTTCCCTCCTACCTGCCAAAGAGGAGAATTGCTCACATAATGATAAAAAATTCCCTCTTAGCCCCCCAAAAGACCTGTACGTATTTCTTAAAAAGTCAATATGGCCACTATCACTCCAGTTTTAAACACTTTTTATGAAGGCTGCTACTAAAACATCCTAAACTTAAACAAAGAAATACTAGATGTTACCCTCCAGTCCTTTATTCCCGAGACAACTGAAATTCTTTGATATTGTTTTCTGGTTTGGGAAAGATGAGAATAACGGATCGGCGTGTTCTGCTCTCTCTGTACCATTTGTAAGCCTAAACATGTCAGTGTCAAAGGATTTGAAGATTTTTTCCTCTTGATTTTCAGTATATTCTTGAAAAAAACAAAGCTAAAAGATCACTGAGGCAAGCTCTGACATACATATATTCTTAGCAAAATTCCTATGCCTTGAATACTGATTTGTTAGTACAGGTTTGCTTATAATCCTATACTTGCCACTGAAATGTATTCTTATCAGAAACATGACAGAGAAAATGAGCCTTCTTTAAAAGAAAACACAAAAAGTAAATTGGTAAATGTTTGCATCATGAATTCTGAAAGCTTTCTTCTTAAACTTTATTTTTTTTTTAACAACTAGACTCAGTGAGAACTCTTAATTTCACATCATTAGCTTCTGAAATCTGTTTGGTAAACCTGGCTAGTTATTGGTCCTGCCACTTTTCCAGCCTAATTTACAAAGGCTGTCAATGCCTTCAGCTCCCTGTGACTTAAATGGGACTTGCAGACACTCAGCACTTTTAAATATCAAGCTAATAATTTTTTCAGCAATTTATGTTACCCTTTGATTTTTCTAGTCTTTTGTGAAATAGTATTTTGGCTGAAGATCTTCATTGTTGGCTTGGATCCCCTTTCCTTCCCACGGCAGAGAACCAGTTTTGTAGCCAACTTCAGTTATCTCATCCAAAAGGTATATTTTAGTGCTAAGAATAAATTAACTTAATTGTCATAATAAGTAAGAAATCTATCAGCAGCGCTCAGTTTGTTATTCTATGAGTCTTGTTCTTTTCTTCTTTATCTTTGTTCCTCTTTTTTTTTTTAAAATCACAGTTCTTTTTGTTATTTTTTTCTTTTGGACTGTTTTTGCTACTACACAGAAGTGTGACTGGAAGATGTCTGGAAACCATACAATGTCATACTTAATGCTGTATTTAGTATGTGACACTAGTTTATTTAATATCAGGGTTGTAGATTTTGGTACGCCTAAAAAGACAGATGAGTCTCTAATGGATTTTTGAACTGTAGTTATCTGCATCCCTACACCCGTAAATAGTTACAAAATCAGAAATTTGCAACTTTTTACAGAAAATGAATGAAGTAACTGGAGTCCTGTTCATGTCACACCAGGCCAGGAGCTGCCTTGAAGTGCAGAGATGTGCAGTCCATTAACAGCTCTCTCAGATTTTATTTCTTGATAGAAACTTTCCTATCTCAGCCTGAGTAGCAGTAGGAGCAGACTGGCTGCTTGCTGAGATTTCCTCTAGATGAGTACTGGGTCCCCCAAACTGTCTTTTGCTCCTATTGCTTACACTGTTTCGTCCTTTCCCATGAGTGGTGCAGATGTGCTCATCACTGGAGGAGTAAAAGCAACATCGCTTTTTATTTGTTCCTTGAAATACCCCAGTTGTAAAGCAAGCTTTGGGTTTTCAAGATGTGCTCTCTCTATACCTTTCTACAGACCAGTGCGTCCATGACAGACTTGTTTCTGTGTCATGACAGATATGTTTCTTATATCAGTTCAATATCAGCAGGGTGAGCTCAGATCTGCATGCAGCCACCATCATCAACTCATCCACAGTCACTTCACTGTTCTTTGGATTTTATTTTGACTTAGTTTCTTTACTTTCTATGTAGATTCTTAAATTCCTTCTTCTTACCCCAAATTATTCAGCCTCACACGTGTATTATTGAGTTTTTGCAAAATGCTTGGGGGTGCAGTTTAATGAAAGGTATATTAAAAAGCTTTGTGGGATTGTTCAAGTAATGGTCTCCCTGAAGTGATACTCAATTCACTCTCTGTCTACTTTGCTAATGATGGTCTGAGATACTGGTAATTAGATCTGTGTCGGTTTAGTTTTTCAGAGGAAGAGGAAACCAGGAGAAGCTGACCTGAGAAAAGGAAAAGGGTACATGGTGGCCCTAGATTTGAGGTTTTTCAAAGTGTATGCAGACAAATGTCCTTGTCTTGCTGGTCTGTAATGTAGACAACAGCAGTAACAGGAAATCTTTAGAAAACCATTTAGTGGGATGTAAAAAAGCCTCAATCAGAGCTCAGCAACTGCAATCTATTAATAAACACCCAATTGTCATTGCATATGCATTCATGTCAGTAACAGATACTTTTATGCATGTATGTAGCAGAAGGAGAATGTGTGAAATGGATGCTGAAAGGCCTCAATTCAGAGATGACGGTGAAATGAAAAGTTGGAGATGAGAGAAGCAGCAAGGGAAAGTGAGGACAAGTCAGGAAAGAAAGATCGACTCAGATATGGGTGTAAATAGAACTGGGAATAGGAAGCTTAAAGCACAAGAAAGGCAGACAAGGAAAATAACACTAGAGGAAATGAGAGAAAGAAAAATTGCAAAGAAAGTGGAAAGAAAATAATGGGAAAAAAGAAAGATAGGAGAAAATAGGGCATATTTGTGTTGCTGCCAAAAAGCTGTGCACTGGCACGCTACAAAGATTAAAATAAAAACAACCCCCTTTTATCTTCTGTGGGGAAGGGCTTTGTGAGGCTGAGGCTGGAAAATGGTGTTCCACACAGTGATTTTGGGCACAGTGAAAATTACTATTTGGCCCTAAAAATTTAGATGTGAGCAGGAGTGACACGGTGGAAGAAGCTAGTGGGAAAGCATGGTCCTAGTAATGTAGTTGTTGCTCTAAGGAGCCATGTTGCCTGTAGATTAACTTCATTTATGAACAGATAAAACACCAAACTCTTATTTAGTGTTGCACATAGGACTGAATGATCAAACCTGCCAATGCTTTTATTTATCTATTCAGGATTTCTTTTTTTTTTTTTTGGTGAGGCATCAGGTCCCAAACTCTCTCTAGCACTTTCAGCAGTCCCAGTGCGCTATGTGGTGGCTTTTGGCAGGAGGCTCTTGCATAAAGCAGGTTCCAGCTCCAGAGCCAAAGTACAGAAGATGCTACTGGAGCCCATCTCTGTGAGGGAGTAACAGGAAGCAGACGTATTAGACTGCAAGTGGAATTTCCTATTTTGGGCTACCAGGAACTGCATTTTGGGACACATCAGGAGGCTGCATTGTTTATATGGCAATTGTTCATCAAGAGCAACTAGGGCATGGCTGTGTGCCTGTCTTTGGTGGCTACTTTAATATTGGGATCTTGTATACTCTTACTTGTTTTTCCAGCTGTAGGTTTAAGTCTGATCAATCATCCTGATGTTCAGATAGCACCATATGCTTAAATGGAAGGCCACCTCTGTGACGGTGTCAAGGATTTTCTAATTTTTATCAAAACTGTATTTGTCTTTGGTTTGTTTTGAAACTTACTTATTCATGGTAGAATTTATTTTTTTACTTCCTAACATATGCTAGAATTGGAAAGAAATGTTTCTTTTAGCTTTATTAAGATATGGAAATCTACCTGTGATGGTTGGCATGTAAACAGTCTGCCTGGAAAGGCATGTAGGAAGGGAGCATGTGAGGAGTTAACACACTTCACAATCCTGTGGTTGTCAGAATAATTAATGCTTCCAATAAACATGCTAATTAGTTGACATGGAGAAAAATCTTCCTGCGTACATGTTGGACTTTTTCATATTATCCTGAATGCAAACACCACCTTATCATATCCTTACCTTTGAACACTACCTCTACATCATTTCCTGGGTTTAGACACTTGTTATTGACTATACAAAGAACAGCAAAAAGACTTAATAAAATCTGACAGCAGGCAGCTTTTCCTGCCTGGAAAGATTAAGTGCTTAGCACTTTGCATTTCAATTACCTAAAACTAATGGAAAAAATATTTTACATTTTAGCCCCTTATTTGGCAAATTGCTTGGAGGAAAAAATATTTCTGATCTAGAATTACGTTATTCTTTTAAAAGTGGTTGAAAAGTGGATTAATCTATTGGCTGCAATATATAACACTGCTTTTTTAATTAAGCAGATATTATGCAAATTTTAATCAATACTATTGTGTCTTCTCTTTGCTAATGCAGCCACTGCCAGAATTTTAGCTCTTTCCTGATCTAAAAGTATATTTTAGAACTGCTTATATAAATTGTTTCCTATAAGTCATGACTATTCTAATCTTCATAAATTAGCTAAAATAGTTTCTTATCCTTACCAAGGCCCATAAATGAATGTAATCAGTAGAGATTTTTCTATTTGAATGGTCATTGTATGGAATAAAACACCAACTTGAATTCCAGTTCTTCATTTCTTCTGTTTGAACTCAGAGTTTTTCATGCAGAAGGATGGTTATTTAAAGCAGCACATACAAATGACTTGAATCAAACTGTTTACTGAATACACTCTCCATAAATTATAATTATATCCTTCTTTTTCAGTACTGCATATTTCAGTTTTAACAAGTGCAACGAATCTCTTATGGCTTATGGATAAAGGGCTTGCCAATTTCAATATTTGAAGTGTTCTCTTGCAGAGAAATCATGTATTTCCCTGCAGGTACATCATAGTTTAAATATTGTTAAGAGTAAAAATATCATTTTTGATCATGAAATGAACGATGCAGAACATGGCTTGAAATTATGTATGAAGTATAGTGTAATTTTAAAGGCAGAGATCTTGATGCTTCTGAGTTACTTAGTCAAATGTTCCCACTATATCTGACGATGATATCTCTTGAGTGATATTGCCCTTTTAGCTTGGGCAGTTGCCAGTGTTACTCTCACTTATTCTCAGCCTTTGGGAGAAGAATTAATAATATGGGTCAAGTATTCCTTTGGAGTAGCCATGTTTATTAACACAGATTACACAAAATTCTGTATGTCTGAATGCAGTGGAAATGGACTGTTTTTAGGGATGCCTCTGCAGCAAGGAGAAGTGACAAAATTCACTCTGCCCCACACTTGCTGCTGCCTCTTTCTTACTTCGCTTTGGCACGTTCTTCCTGCAGAGGTCAGTTTATCTAACAAGAGCAGAGCAAAAGCTATGATTTTGGGAACCCACCAGACATTTACTTAAACAATAGCCAGACAGAGCTCTTAGGTTCAAACAGGTTTTCTCAGCAAGAGAAAAATGGTTTTAAAGAAACAGAAGTTTGAGAGAATATGATTATTTTGGAAAAATTTCTGCATGGAGATGAAACTCTCCTTTACATGAAAAATGATTGAGACAGACGCCCAGTCCAGTGTATCTGTTAGCTGTGTGGTTATGGAGCTTGCTGAGGATGTGAGAAAAGGCTCCAAATCCTCTCGGTTTCCTGGTGAGTACAGCCTTCAGCTCGCCCTCATTCAGGTCTTGTGAGTGTGCATCCCTGGGGACGTCTTGAGGGTCTCCCACATCTTTGCTCATAGCTGTTCCACCTTGTGTGTGTTGTTCACCAGGAAGGATTTGAGGCATGTTTTCTCTTTTGAAGGTGAGCTGGTGTCCCTGTGGCCAAATGAATGGTTGTGTTCAGAGTCCTCCTCCCCAAGAGGAGACACCAGCTCTGGTGCAACAGTGAAGATGCCAGTGACAGGGGAGATCTGGGAGTAACTCCTTGCCCCTAACTCAGGCAGCGCAGAAACACAAACCAGTTTCTTTTGCCTCCTGGTTTCCAAGTGCAAGGCATGTCCAGCTGCCAGCAATTCATGCATTAAATCAAAAGAAGAGGCTTCCTTTAAAATTCCTGGCTAGCTTTGTTTTCAGTTTTTTGTAGAAAACCCGCAGATGTATTTTTGTAGCTAAGAATAATAAAATGATGACAGAGGGTAAAATAGGGCAGTTTTGGTATGTTCTGGTTCTATATAAATGAGAATTGAGAACTCCCCTCCATGGAGCCAGCTTTTTAAACCTTCTTGAATCAAAGTTTTGAAGATAATGACATGCAGATTAAATAATGTCTGATACCTCCACATTATTTCATGAAATAGAAAAGCGACTTCATATGTAAACAGTAATAAATGAAGATTTTATAAATTGCCTCACACAGATCCAAGCAGTAGTCTGTCAGGTGACAAGGCACAGTGGCTCATGAATAGCTTTGTATCTGGGAAATGGGTGATGGACCATCCAGTCTCCCTTAACTATCAGGTTATCTGCTACTATATATATTTAAGTAATTTTCAGTTAAGAAGCATGTAATCCGGTGATCATGATTGTTATAGGAAAAAATAGCATAGCACAAAGTGAGAGATCCATCCCAAAGAGAGGCGTTTCCTTGTGATGCAGTTGAATACAGATTTTGAACAATAATGGCTAAGCGGACTTCCACTTGAGCAAGGAGTCAGTTAACATGTTGTAGCACTGGCTGAAGAGAATGGTGAGAAAATTATAAAGACGGATTTTGTGAGTGGGAAGCTTCTCATTTCTAAGGGTTTTTTTCTGTTTAAACTGGAGATAGACACAACTCACTGGACTGTACTTCATGCAAATATTTTATACAAGCTGAAACTTTCTCTACCTCTTCTCTCTTACTGCACAATCTAACACAAAATATTCATTTTTATCCCTAAAATTTTAATCAGAAAGGCAAAGACATTCAATTAATAATTCAGTAGAAATGTTGCTGTTCAATGGAAAGGGCTGCATGCAAATTTGTTAGGCAGTGTTTGCTATACGTTTCCCTCTTGCTCAGATGTATTTACTTCAGAGCCTGCATAATAATCGATAGTTGGCAATCTGCAGTGTGAAAAAGATAACAGAGTGATTTGGGATTGCTGGTTTTGACTGGATTCCATTCTCTTATCATTTTTAAATATCTCTACTGAGATAGGGATGGTAATAGGAAAAAAGGGGTGTTCCTCAGGCAGAAGAGCTGTGGGCAGAAGCCGGCTGATAATCTCCTGTATCTCGTAAAATGCTCTCATTACTGACAAACAAAATGGGCAAAGAGTATCATGGAAGTGAATTACAGCTGCTGTCACCTACTTGTCATGGCAACATGCAAGTGTCACCTGTGAGACCACAGCCTTGAAGCAAACAGATAGTTTCAATTATCTAATTTTCACAATGAATGAGACCTGTTTATTGGAAATCTATAGGTGGCTGGCAATGGCAAATAGTAACTGTGAATATATCCAGTTCAGTGCTGGTTAATTTACAACCTCTTCTGAACTGTAGAGTAGCAATGTTATTTCTTGAAATGAACAGAGGCAGTGTAAGTACCTGGAGCAGAGTAAGCAAACTTCATCTTTCTCCTTAATAGCTTTAAGTTGTTTGAGTTGGTATTTATTTGCAAGTGAGCAGTGGCTGGAGATCCTCATCTGGGGGCCAGGGCCCTTTGTGCCACAACAAATAACTGAAGATAATAACTGTTTTTCTGGAAGTTCGGTCAAAGTTTATAACAAGATGCCACATGTGAAAAAGAAGCAAATAAGGGTCACATTTGCTGCAGTAACAGCTTGATAGAATCAAACAAATAAGTTGGCAGCAGCTCATGACAGCTTTACTATGAATTGTTCTCAAATATGCAGTGACATTTCACTATTAAACAGCTCATTGTTTTCTTAGGTTTTGCATGTGATTTTGTGCTATAATCCCTAAGTATCTCCCAGTTTGTTTTAGAATTGTGTGCACTAACAGGATGGCCAAAACCTTATTCTTGGCCTCTATTTGGCATAGAGGCTTTTATGCAGTGAAATATCTTGCTCAAGTCAGCGAGGAAGTTCTGCCTTGGCAGCCCTTGTGACAAGACGTGTCTTCTCACCTGTGAAACAGGCTTTGACAATGGTCTTCATCCTGAAGCTATGGAAAATCTCTGAGATACACAAAGCCATTGATAACTCGAGGGTTAGGACAGGGACATTTTCTGGGAAGCTGCTGGAGAATGGAAGACATCCAGGATGGCGCATAACAGCCTACGTGGTTGTGTCCTGTACTCCCCTCCTAGACATTGATGGCTCCATGTCCAAATAAATTGCCACACTATTGTACAGACAGGAACACGTCTAACAAAGGGACACAGATTGGTGCTAAGACAGTCTGATAAACCAAAATTTTCTAGTCTACAGGGGTTTATAGAAACTATTAGTCACTGTTGTTGCTGTCTGACAGGAACCGGGGAACATTTGTTGTCTGTACTGGTCTGGGTGACCATGATGGACATCAACCACGGGAGGGACCAAGCTATGTCTGCAAACGTTTTGCAACTTTTTCCTGCCCAGTGGTATAACTCCTTCCTTGTGTGGATTCAGCATGAACTGTTTGATCCTTACTGGTGGATTGATCTTCTGTGGCTCCTTGCAGGACTAGAGGGTATATCATCCCCATCTCATTGGCAGAGGAATTTTGGTATTGTCAAATTCACTTTGTGTGGAGATCTTGAATAGGACTCCATAAACAAAGCAAGTGTGGCATAAGCACGGTTTTCCTTCACTACTCCTAGGAAGGCAACTTTAAGGTTAGGAATCAGTTAAAGAAATTAGCCTATTCCCTTGAAACTGAGTTCAGGAAGACCTGCAGCATCTCCTGACCAGCAGCACAGACAGGTTAAGTATAAGCCTTAACGTACTGTGATCTGACAAATGCTGTGAGTCTGGCTTGCTGCCTGCAGAAACTTAAACCGTTAACTTGCTAGTTAGTTAGCTAGACAGCAAAGTGTATGGGACTGTGGCTGGTTGTGAGATTCAACATGGACATGGCTTTATATCTTATGTGTCCCTGTAGACTTAGGGACTTAAAAAATCTTAGGCAAAAGGCATTTTCTTATTTTCAAAGTACTTCTTTCCTCTCATGTGAGATCTTGCCAATATAAGTGCTGAAATCTCCCAGGATGAGTCTGCGGTATTTCACCAGCATGGCTGAAAGTACATCCCTGAGTGTCTTTTGTGGATTTGTTTACTCTTTGGTCTGTAAATGAACATTGAATGAGCATGGTACTCTTGTATGAGACTCTCGACTTCATGTCCCTTGAGTAGCTATTATTAATGCCTGCCAAGGAACCTATTTGAGCTTTGGTAAAAAATACAAAGGTGGTCAAATCCTTTGAGAAAAATATTAGAAAGGCAGATGAATAACATTCTGTCTCAGCAAGGTAGAAAACCTAGTGTAGGGGCTACAAGACTGATGAAAAACTTTGCAGAGCCTACAAAGAATCATAGAATGGTTTAGGTTGGAAGGGACCTTGAAGATCATCTAGTTCCAACCCTCTTGCGTGTCCCACTAGACCAGCTTGCTCAAAGCCTCATCCAACCTGGCCTTGAACACTTCCAGGGATGGGGCATCCACAGCTTCCCTGGGCAACCTGTTCCAGGGCCTCACTATCCTCATAGTGAAAAATTTCTTCCTGAGATCTAATCTAAATCTCTTCCAGTTTGAAGCCATTACCCCTCGTCCTATCACTACCTGCCCTTGTAAAAAGTCCCTCTCCAGATTTCCTGTAGACCCCTTTCAGATACTGGAAGACTGCTCTAAGGTCTCCCTGGAGACTCTCTTCTCCAGGCTGAACAACCCCAACTCTCTCAAGCCTGTCCTCATAGCAGAGGTGCTCTAACCCTCTGATCATTTTCGTGGCCCTCCTCTGGACCCGCTCCAACAGGTCCATGTCCTTCTTATGCTGAGGGCTCCAGAGCTGGACACAGTATTCCAGGTGGGATCTCATGAGAGTGGAGTAGAGGGGCAGAATCACCTCCCTCAACCTGCTGGCCACGCTTCTTTTGATGCAGCCCAGGACGTGGTTGGCCTTCTGGGCTGTGAGTGCACATTGCCAGGTCATGTTGAGCTTCTCATCCACCAATACCCCCAAGTCCTTCTCCTCAGGGCTGCTCTTGATCCATTCTCTGCCCAGCCTGTATTTGTGCATGGGATTGCCCTGACCCACGTGCAGGACCTTGCCCTTGGCCTTGTTGAACTTCATGAGGTTCGTACTGGCCCACCTCTCAAGCCTGTCCAGGTCAACATGAGTACTTGCATCTTTGGAAGCAACACATTCACACAGTGAGCACAAACCAGCTACACACAAATTGTCTCCTGCAAACAGCAAATGACCACCAGCATTTCTGTTTGCCTTTGCAGAGTGTCTAGAAGACTGTGTCTTCTGCTCTTTGTGGGGCCTTTTCTTCATGTCGTCTGTACAACTTAGGTATGATGAATGCACAGCTAAAGCAAGTATGCTGGTTTATCTTTTTCTAATTATTTTTAGCCTTAATGTGTACAACTCTCAGGATATTAAAAGAAACTTCATAGGTAAATCAAAACCAAAGACAGAGATTAGCTATCGGCACTTCTGGTTCACTGATGGCAAAGGTCAATTAGAAGAACTAAGGTTGTTTATTTTGTTGAACAATTAAAAAGAAGATCCTGGAAGCTGCATTTAATGTCCAGTTTCAGTTATGACGCTCCACGTATTTGATTTCAGATGTATTGATCTAAAACTGATCATTCTTTTTTCAATGGCAGATAATGACTGTTAAAAGACAGTGAGGAAAGTGATGTGTCTGCTAATGGCCAAATACTACCCCTAAAATAGGAGCTGCCTGCATTTGTGCTAAGTATAGGAAGTTTCTTATTGATATCTTCTGCCAGTTTAGATACAAAGATAATCAGTCTTTCTTTCAATAAAATAGCAGTCTAACATCCAGATCAATAACTGTGTCCCTCTCCATTTGGAAGACAGAACAGATTCAACCTTTTGCTGATATTTTGTTTACAGATATAGAAAATGCCATCCAAAAGAATTGCATCTGCCCGACTTCTACTGAATACTGATCAAAGAAGACCTAGTGTTTGTTAACCAGGGAAACGGGCTTGAAAAGAAAGAGAAATGTAAATGTGTTCAAGGCAGCAGAAGGCTCAGAAGTGAATCAGTCAGCAAGTGAATATCCCTCCTTTACTGGGGGCACTGGTGGCACAGGTCAGCCCTGCTGCATTTCCCTGGGTCCTGCCACCTGCCCAGAGTGGAGGGTGTGATGGGACATGGATCCTCTGCATGAACAGCAGACAATATCCTCTGTATAGCACTCAGCATCTCCTATAGGCATTTAGATCATAGAGAACTGTGTTCTCCCCTTGTGCATGCATTACAGAACAGATGAGGTGCTGGGAATTATTTTTTCAAATGTAAAATATGGGGGAATCCTTCTGTTCAGTAGTAGCTTGTCCATGATAATGACCTCAGAAGCATATAGTGACTAATGTATTTCCCCTAAGGATTAACCCAAGCTTTAATGTAGCAGTTGAGCTGCAAACTTTGCAGTACTTGGATCTGGTATTTCTAGCTTTGCCTTTTTTCTGCCTTATACAGGCCACAAATTTTATTAAAATTTGATATAATTACATCTTTGACCCATGAAAATCTGCGTGGATGATTTTAAAGACAAGGATGGTGCAGCCCTGAGATAAAATCTTTAAAGCTGGCTGTGAATTATATCCTTACTTATAAATCTTCATGGGATTGATACATGATGGAAGAGCGTAGTCTGCTGTAACACACTGTGAGACTTGCCACTCTTACTCAAATTTAGTAAGTACCATTGCATTCTGAGTCTGCTCACTGAAATCAGAGAGAGATGACGAAACTTGGCCCTTTCCAAAGAGTATCCCAGAAAGGTGCACAAATAAGTACTGGAACTCATTGGAAAATAGATGGGTGTTGGTAATGCTTAAAGGTTTATGTTGTGTCCTGCCAAAACACTGGATACTTTAAGATAACATGAGGGAAGAGGAGTCTGTGGTATTATGCATTTAATTTCATTTTTATGGTGCAGTTTTTCATACTGTACATGATAACTGAATGCAGCAGCTGGATTAAAAACATTTACATCTTGTTTCCTATGGAGGGAAATCAATCCTTTCCTTTCCTTGATGTATTTCCTATGGAAGAAAATCAATTTAATGTGTTTTCTTTTATGTGGGTTGGTTAGTGATTGTAGGATGGGGAAAATGCTATGTTTTACGTGAATGTCATGAAAGCAAATTCTTATGCCTGGCAATTAATATAATTAAATTTAGAATGAAAACAAATATCTTTTCAAGAAGGATCCAGGAATACAGTTTCTATGAGATCTGAAATGAAATTTGTAATCAGCCAGGACAGTCATGTGTCAGCCACCAGAATTAATTCAAGGACACTGCAAGGAAATGAGTTTTAGTGAAAGCTGAATTTGACAGGTGCCCAAATGCCAGTTCAGCCTCTTGAGAATGTTCCTCTAGTTCTAACTAAGGGATGAGAATAAAACCCACCCTTGCCAACAAACATCCAGAAGATCTTTATAAAAAAAGATACTGCTGTCCCTGCAGTGTGATTGTCTTGTTTTCTTTTTCCCCAAAGAACGTATAATTGAAAACAGGGAGATAACTCATCATGGTCCAGTTCAAGGTAAGAAGAGGGGATCATGCAGCTATGAAAAATGTAATACAAAATAAAAATAGCCTTATCAAAGCTATCTTAATCTCCAGTGAAAACTGAAACTCTGCACCGTGCTGAAGGAAATGAAGTATGGAAATGCAAACACCCCAATTGCAACCACAGCCTCTCTCCTTTACTCTGCACTGGTGAGTGTTCAGTTCTGGATGTGCACATAAAAACCAAGAAGCTGCAGCGAGGTGTCTTCCTATGGAGGACACTTGACATGGTAAACTGTTTCATTCTGCAGCAAACTGCTTAGAAGTAATACTGTTAAAGGATAGTAAACTGCAAAGAGAAATTTGTGTCCATGATGATTTAGTAAACACATGGCAGAGGCTAGAGACAGACTGGACTTCTGTGAGCAACCATTTATTTGACTGGAAACTGTTTTGAAATGGAGACTTTCTGTTGAGAAACTACAGAAGTTTCCTTGGACAAATGTCAGTATTCTGAAACAACCAAACAAAAAAATAGGCTTTACCAGTATATTCCTCTAGGACAAAAGTCCTAGAGTCCTCTCTTTATCTGTGGTGTTAATGTCGGTGATTTTTCAGACATTCATAGCCACATTGCTGCTTTTTTCACTGGTAATTATTCAGTTTTAAACAGCAAAATATTATTTACATAGTGAGGTAATACTCTTTAAAGTAGTTCCCATAAAATGGCATTAAACTTTTCTAGGTTTTAATATCTTTTAATTTCTTTGTAGCAAATCTGCTGAGTTTATGAGTAAACATTTTAAACAGTTTTCTTTGTGAATCTACAAATCAAGATGCATTCTGCCTGACAGCACCTCATTGTAAAGATGTCTTCAGCAACATCTTTCCGATAAAGCTGTTATTTTGGGGAGTTTTTAGTCAAGAGGAGAAGAGACACTAGAAATTAGAGCTTGGGATCTGCATATAGTATATGGATGGGGATATAACAATAGCCAGGAGTGCTCAGCACCCACGACTGGCGCATGTTAACACCTCCTATTAAGATAAGGCACAGTCACAGGTTTCCTTTTGCTTTCTTGGAGCTGCTTTTCTTCCTCCCGCTCCCCATTGGGGCTGGGGTGATGGGGCCGGCCTTGAGTGAGCAGGGAGAGGGGAGGAGGATTCCTTGAGGGGTCTCACTTCTGGACATGCCGCCTTCTCCCAGTGTGTTCCAGAAGAAAGTCTCTCCCAGGCTTATGCCCTGTAACTGTTGCTTGCTGCTTCTCAGGGTGAAGCTTCAAATACCTCTGCTGCAGTATTTCCCAAGGAGCCAGGAGCTGTGCCAGCCTTTGTGTGGCCCTTCTGCGCTGCTTGCTCTGGGTGCATTGATGATATGCTGCCCTTGTCAGCCTAAATCTGAAATACCAGCATGACAGAGGTCAGGAAGACTTGATAGGCTGTAGCTCAAAGTTCACAAGAGAAAATAGCACTTACAGTGCTTTATATCCTTAGGGCAGTGTTTAGCCAGGAAACCTCTTATCTTCTGGGTCCATCCATTCCCTCGGCTGGAAAAAAATTGCTGATGTTCATGTCTTGAAGTGCTGT
Source organism: Burhinus oedicnemus (assembly GCA_008921705.1). NCBI lineage: Eukaryota > Metazoa > Chordata > Aves > Charadriiformes > Burhinidae > Burhinus > Burhinus oedicnemus. The sequence goes on along the minus strand of VFFE01007101.1, from coordinate 1,034,194 downwards.
AAAAGCCACTCAGTGTTTAGACAACAAGCTCTGAATAATCTTTAGAACTGAGGTCAGGCAGTTCACAGAGGGGGATTTAGCAAGTGTGATGTCCCGGGCTGCCTTTTGGGCCTGCTTTAGGCAGTGTCTGTGATGTCCCCACCACTGTGAGACCCAGGCATGTCCCTGTGAAGAAGTCCTCTTCCCACTTTCAGTAGCAGGAGTTAAACCTGGTGACTGCAGGGGTCTCTTCCCTCCTTACCAAGTGAGTGTATGGACAATAGGCAAAGCCTATCTGTGACTTGATTTACGAGAAAAAAGTTATGAAAAGAGACTGTATAGAAAAGAAGAGATTGTGTGATTTGCTTTCTACTGTTTTCCCTGTGACTTGATGCTAGTGCCTTTGAGAACAGCCCACAGCGTGCAAAGTCCCCCAGATTTTTTGGCAAGGAGGAGGAAATAAAGAAAATACTGCATTATCCATGAGTTTAGTGGCAAAATTTTATTGTTCTCCTTCTCTCTCAGAACACAGGAATTTTTTCAGCACTCAGACACTTCATTTAAGTAATTACACTAAAGAAGATATGGTTCTCAGTGTTTCCACTAGAAAGTCTTCATTTATCTGGTACTAATGTTTTGCATAGCGTATAGAAAATAATGTTGACTTTTTTTCTAGCTAAAAAGGCCCCCCAGAGCTAGCATTAAATAACTGTGTTTGGTCATATGGAAATTTTGAGTTGTGTCAAGGTTATTGTTTCTCTACAGTGATAATAGAAATTAAATAACCTGCAGAATTCATATTTGGGGAAAAAACTCTTTCACACCTAACTTATTATTAATGACATTGTTCAGATCATTGATTTTACATCCCATATGGTTAGCTAATGATTACAGAAAGGCCTTCAAAGAATGTATATTAATGACATCAATTATCGCAAATGATAGACTTTATAGATTGTCATGAATACCAAGTGACACTTAGGATACGAACAACAATAGCATGTGACGTGTGAAGTTATGTGAAGCAATTAAGGTTATGAAAACCTAGCTCTGTACCTTTTTTTTAAAAAAGGTTACACAATTATAATAATGGTCAATTCTCAGCAGACAAAAAAAAATATCCTTCATCTGGCTTCCTCCTGGGGATTTAGTAATGGAGCTACTACCTGCTGTTTAACATTTTATCACGTCATTACCAGTGAAAACAATTTGCACTGGCAGTGCTAATTCAGTAGGAGCTTTCACACATTATTTTTATAGGAATAGGTACCCCGAGTTTTGCACTCAAACACGTTCTTCGCTATCAAATTCCTCGCTTGTAATAAGATCTTTTAAAAGTCTAATTTTACTAATTTTTTAAAAGAAAACACCAAAAAGCAGGGAACAGCTGATAAGGGAGTATGTGGTGCTGCACCATGGACACGTTGTGCCAGCCTATATGTTTTCCTTGTGTTTGGCCCCGACACACCACGGCTGTGGTGGCCTGGCTTTGCTTGGAGGAGCTGACCTTTCACAGCTTTTGTGTGACATAGTTGTACAGTGACAGTCCCACTGTCTTTTGCAGTGGAGGTGGAGTGAGAATTAGTGCTCATGATTAATTATCCAATAATAAGCATTTATAGTGAACCCACAATCAGTCAAATTTCCCAGCTCCCTGTCATCTGCCCAGGGAGCTGCCTCGTGGTGTCTCCACAATGGTGGCAGAACATGATGTGGCTGCCTCAAGGCTAAGGGCTGAGTAACTTGCTGCCCTCCTTGTTGGGCAGTGGTGAGGTTTGGGTTGCAGGAGGGTAGTTGTGGGGGGCACAGAGCTGGGCGAAGGGCTGGGGAGAGCCACTCCCCGCAGGGGCTGCTGTTCCTTTGGGGGCTGTTGTAGGCTTCCTTGTAGCAGGACAGGCTGCTTCTAATGGCAGCAGAACTGTGCGGGCATAATCTGCCTGCTCCTGGGTGGACAAAGGGTTTCTATGGACCCCGAAAAGTGGTGTAAGAGAAATAATGCAATGTGGTGTGTGAACTGGTTTGGTTGTCCTCCATACTGAACTCTGCACATGGGAGTGACCAAGATACCTCAGTTATCATCACTGTGGGCTTTGGATAGCTCACAGATATTATGGTATTTCAATGTGAAAAAAAAAAAGAAGTTAAAGCCAAGTCTTTTTTTAGATGAGAAGATGAACCATAAGAGTTTTGCTCTTAGGAGGCTTATAAATGCTTATGAGCCCCATGGATCTGTTTGATACTCTGTTCCACTGTGGTTTCCCTTTGAAGTGAGAGACTTTTGATAAAAGTGATGTACTTTATGCTTGGAGCAGGATTTATATTGTGGTAAGATGTGAAATGCCTTGGCTAAGGATATAGAGCTCATTGCAGAAGTTCCTGTGAACAGATAGATACAGGCTGTGTCCTGAGGAACACCCAGGCTATAAACCTTGTTATAAACCTGCTGCTCAACTGAAAAAAACCCAAATTGCGGTTAAGGGCTATTACACTTCCAAAGAGCTCTTGAAAAGTGGAGTTAATCTATTCCAATGCCTTTTCTCCATGGCCTAATAAGAATCCCAGCACATGTATCAAACAGGAGGTAAAGGGAGCTACTGTAGCGAAAGCAAGGTTTGCTCCAGTTGGGAGAGACGGACTGAAACCAGACCGGTTTGGGGAGCAAGAGATTCATGCCCCCTCACATGGGTGATGTTAAAATCATGTGCAGAGGTGAAGAACTGCACTGCCATTCTTAGCATTATATTATTATATACTCTGCACCTGGAGTATTGCATCCAGCTCTGAGGCCCGCAGCGTAAGAAGGACATGGACCTGTTGGAGTGGGTCCAGAGGAGGGCCATGAAGATGATCAGAGGCCTGGAACACCTCTCCTCTGAAGACACACTGAGAGAGTTGAGGTTGTTCAGCCTGGAGAAGAGAAGGCTCCAGGGAGACCTTATAGCAGCCTTCCAGTACCTAAAGGGGGCCTACAGGAAAGATGGGGAGGGACTCTTTATCAGGGAGTGTAGTGATAGGATGAGTGGTAATGGTTTTAAATGGAAAGAGAGTTGATTTAGATTAAATATTAGGAAGAAATTATTTACTCTGTGGGTGGTGAGACACTGGCACAGGTTGCCCAGGGAAGTTGTGGATGCCCCATCTCTAAAAGTGTCCAAGGCCAGGTTGGATGGGGCTTTGAGCAACCTCGTCTAGTGAAAGGCATCCCTGCCCATGGCAAGGGGGTTGGAACTAGATGATCTTTAAGATCCCTTCGAACCCAAACCATTCTATGATTCTATGATTCTATTACTAACATTTGCCTACAATTTCTGCCTTGGATCGATCCATTTGTCCTCTGTATGCCTGTAGGGATGCTAGCCTAGAGAATATTTTCTCTCTGATCTCCTTCTATGACAAGGTGAACTGCTTGGTGGATGAGGAAGAGGCTGTGGATGTTGTTTACCTGGACTTCAGTAAAGCCTTTGACACCATTTCCCACAGCATTCTCCAGGAGAAACTGGCTGCTCATGGCTTGGATGGGTATATTCTTTGCTGGGTCAAAAACTGGCTGGAAGGCCGGGCTCAAAGAGTGGTGGTGAATGGAATTAAATCCAGTCGGTGGCCAGTCACAAGTGGTGTTCCCCAGGGCTTGGTATTGGGGTTGGTTGTCTTTAATATCTTTATCAACAACCTGGACAAGGGGATCAAGTGCACCCTCATTAAGTTTGCAGATGACACCAAGTTAGGTTGGAGTGTCAACCTGCTTGAGGGTAGGACGGCCCTACAGAGGGATCTGGACAGGCTGGATCGATGGGCCAAGGCCAACGGTATGAGGTTCAACAAGGCCAAGTGCTGAGTCCTGCACTTTGGTCACAACAACTCCATGCAGCGCTACAGGCTTGGGGAAGAGTGGCTGGAAAGCTGCCCAGCAGAAAAGGACCTGGGGGTGTTGGGAGACAGTCGTCTGAACATGAGCCAGCAGTATGCCCGGGTGGTCATGATGGCCAACAGCATCCTGGCCTGTGTCAGGAATAGTGTGGTGAGCAGGACTAGGGAAGTGATTGTCCCTCTGTACTCGGCACTGGTGAGGCCCCACCTCAAATACTGTGTTCAGTTTTGGGTTCCTCACTACAAGAAAGACATTGAGATTCTGGAGCAAGTCCAGAGAAGGGCAACAAAGCTGGTGAAGGGTCTAGAGAGCAAGTCTTATGAGGAGCAGCTGAGGGAACTGGGGTTGTTTAGTCTGGAGAAGAGAAGGCTGAGGGGAGACCTTATTGCTCTCTACAACTACCTGAAAGGAGGTTGTAGAGAGATGGGGGTCGATCTCTTCTGCCAAGTAACAAGCGATAAGATGAGAGGAAATGGCCTCAAGTTGCGCCAGGGGAGGTTTAGGTTGGATATAAGAAAAAATTTCTTCACAGAAAGGATCATCAAACATTGGAACAGGCTGCCCAGGGAGGTGGTGGAATCACCATCCCTGGAGGTATTTAAAAGATGGGTAGACGTGGTGCTGAGGGACATGGTTTGGTGGTGGTTTTGGCAGTGTTAGGTTGATGGTTGGACTCGACAATCTTAAAGGTCCCTTCCAACCCAGGCGATTCTATGAGTCTATGGTTTTGCCTGAGCTAAGTATCTACAGAATTGCACCTGGCAAGTTCCCGCAGATGGCTCTGCCATGAGGATGTTTGTTCACTTCTACAGACTTTCAAAATAGTGATTTAAAGTGTTTGCTGACTTAGGGCTCAGTGGCACTCATCACGAGGGCACTGTCACTGTCACTGCTTAGTTTATAAAAGCACAGAAGTTAAATCACATTTCAGGCTCTGGGATGGTTTCTCTGTGGTTTTAGGAAAGCTGCTTTGCTGCTGTCTGTCTCCTTTCTTGAGGAATGGAGGGCAGTGATATTTGCCAGCTTCACATAGAGTTTGTGATAGTTAACGTTTGAAGATGAAAAGCTGCTTGATTTTGTAACACGATTTTGGCTTACATGTCTGCTGATGGGAGACAAGAAGAGCAATAGATGAAATTGCGCAAAGACAAAATCCAAATAACTTCAAACTCTACTGAGGTTTAAATAAAGCTGCTGTGGCACATTCATTTTTCTTAGGGATAAGTAATAACTTAGGAAAAGTATTATAATGGACAAATACAGATTTTAAGTCTCACTCAGCACTGCACTGCCGCCTTTCCTGTGCGATGATGTTATGAATTTTCTCTTCAGGCTGCCAACCACTGATTCATCTTCACATCATCTCTCGCCATTAAACTCTGGGTGAGTTCAGTTGTAAAGCAAAACTCTGAAGTGGGGGTTATAAAGCAGATGGACCTCTTGAATTTTGTGTTTGAACTCTAGTTGTCACACATATCTTTTTAATGTTTATTTCAACTACAAACTCTTTTTTGTACCCTGTGGTCCAGTATATCATCTTGGATCCAAATTAACAAAAGTGCCCAAGCTATCCCTAGCTCCCTGGCTTTGACGTTTTGGCACTGTCTCGTTCCTCATCTGAACTTAGTCCGTGGCTAAAAATTGTAATGTCATCCACAACGGTGAAAAATAATTTGGTTCAAATGGATTTCGGTCCCTTCAAGGATCAAAAGCATAATAGATGAAAACACAGTAAGTTAGAGGGTTTGAGTGTTGATTTGAGACATGTCAGACTCAAATTACCTGCTTCTTTCTTAGAGTTAAAATGAAACACAAAAGATAGGCCAGGCAAAATCTGAAGTAAAATAAAAGGTCTTCCAACCATGCTAGTAGAAATCTTGGGTCCTCTGATCCCTTCCCCCTGAGCTTGTGCTGATAGTTACTTAACACTTTTAGAAATGCTTTCTTTTGTGTGCACGCAGCTGATGTGAACTAGCCTGTAAGAGAAATCTGAGCATTTGAAGCTGTATGCCTTGACACAGCATGATGGTGCTCGTGCAGAAAGACACGAAGCAATTTAATGTTATTAATTGCTAGCTGGCTGATTAGATTTACAAGAAATTGTCAAACCTTAAAACCCCAAATAATCATTTCTTACAAAAAAAGAATTTATTATGCCATTAACTTTGTTCCTAGCAGGTTTTCCAAAGTGAAATCAGTAACTGCTATAAAACTTTTATTGCACATTTTAATTTATTTCTCCCTCCAGTTAGGAAATGTCTCAAAGACTTATTTTGGTGTTCTCTACTGTCATTATTGTTCATACATAAGAACAATATTTGTAGCTGCTTATTCCATCCATTGTGATTTTGAAACCCACGTCACTCCTCTTTCTGCTCCTGGAAGGTCAGAGATGAGAGGTATCAATAAAGAATTTAGTTTTTAGGGGACTGACTGAGAAGGACCAGATGCGTTCTGCACATCTGTGGCAATACTAAGGAAGAGGATGAACACGAAGGCAAGACAGTAGTGATTCAGGGCATTTTAGTGCTAAGATTACACTAAAGGGGTATGGATTTACCTCACCTGAGGCATCCAGGTTAGGAAAGTAATTGCACTGGGATCTCTGCATAGTCAGTGGAGAGACACAGGGGCTTCCAGGCAGAATGATCTTTCTCTGTAGATTACATGGGGTCATCAGCAACTACATTTCTACCTTGTGTACTCTAAGTGCCCAAAGCTAGGTAAATTCTTGGTGCTTGACAGTGTTACTATGAGTGATATATGCTCTGTTTAGCTGAAGCAGCTGAGGGCTTAGGTGCCTGTGCCTGAGCGCCTCCTTTCAGGTACTCCACAATATAAAATTTCACTGGGGTAAAAGTTTTCCCACATGGTGAGAAGCCATTCTGTGAGAAATACGTGGTGTGAAAACAAAGTACTGGGCTACCTTTTTATGTGGATGACTATGCGAGGGACCTGGGGAAAGGGATTAAATACTTTAGAGTGAGACCGTTTTTTGACCTCAGCATAGGTTTAATACTTGGTAAGAGATGCAGCAGCTGTGAATCAACTCCAGTACAGAGGGGCTGTAAACTATTGAAAGCCTAAACTTTCAGTAAGGATGTGAAATTTCAGCATCAAAAAAGCAGGCTCTGATACTTATAAGAGTAATGTAAAAGCTTTTGATGGAGAAGTACATAAAACAGAGATCTAAGAGTGGGTTTTGGTTGTATAAATAATGAATATTTCCCGAGTGCTTAGTGAAGGGTTCTTATTTCCTTCAGCATAAGGAGCATCTCTGTGGATAACATATCTCAGGTTTTGTCAAACCATTTGTCGTTCGCAATATTCCTGGAAGATTTCCATCCAGTTGCAAGTAGTAGTTGATGTAAAAGAATACAAAAAAGGATCAATATTAAAACCACCCTCATAGCTCAGAATATCTTGTCTTGGAGTCAGATTAACCTGAGCTTCAGAAATACTGAAACAGTGAAATGCTAGTTGCCTCTCAGTGGATTTGGCAAATGGACATTTCTGCTTTACGTTACCCAGGCTGCCAAACCCTTGAAGATTTTACCCCGTGAATCTGAGTTTGCCAGCCCCTGGGCAAGCATCCCAGGTCACTCCGGTCCTAGGCACCCAGATGCTTTGCCGTGTGTGGCTGTGGGCAGTGCAGTGGCCATGCATGGGACTGTTGTGGTCAGAGCAGTGGGGGAACCCAGTTACACGGCGCTTTCTATTTCTGCCTGAAACTTTCTCGTTTTCACTTCAGGCTCACTCATAATCCTAAAACACAGGGATGTATGGCCAGTCATGTGCTTGCCAGAGCTGTTATACGCTCCTGTGTTCTTCTGATAAAGATATGATTTAGTGGGCAATGGGAAGTGCTGCCGGAGCTAGGGACTTTCGCAAAGGGGTGAGCATCTCCAACAGCTGCTACTGTTAGACTCCAGCCTTACTGAGGAGAGTTTATGGAATTGCCTTTGAAACTTACTGCACAGGTCAAATTCAGCCTGCTTTCTCTTTCATTCCTGTCAAATACTGACTGACTGTGTTTTCCCTGCAACTGATTGTCAGTACGAGATACCAAAATAGGAAGAGTACACTTTCATTATTTACGTGTCAGACAGAGGGATGCGTAGCAAAAGGAGATGATGGAAAGTATTAAATCCTTCGAGCAAGGTGCTTAGGAAAGCATTAAGGCCCTGCTAAAAGCAGCTGAGTGCTATGCCTTAGTGCACAGCTCTGTTAACACCCCCTGCACCCACACGGCAAGCAGAAGGTGTTTGTAAGAGAAGATAACACTTTCGTGGGCACGGTGTTAAAAAGTGACACATCGTCTAACCTGTCACGTCCTTCATCCCATAATGGATTATATATAAAACATTGCTTTAGAAAGTGTAGCATTGCACTGCATTACCAGTGTGCCCAGTCTGGGTCCGTAATGCTCTGCTGCTCCTCTGCTTTCGCTGCATCGGCTCACATCCAGCAGTGTCACTGCCCCGGCTTACTTTTGCTGTTGGGCTGGTAGTACTGAGTGGGACATCGGTGGAGGAGGAGAAAAAGTAGAAATTGCAGCTTTTACAGATAATGATCCTTTAATGCTGCATAATTTTCCCTTTATGTATGTTAGTGTGAAGTGAAATTCAAGCAAAGTGATGGTTTAGGAACTGTATAATAGCCCTTGTGGAGAAAAAAATTGACCAAAGCTGCCTTCTGCAAAGGTACATCTGTAGCTGCTGCACCTCTGCCTTGCATTTCAATGTCTCTCGGAGGTGACAAACCCAAGTGATGCACAAACTGCACAGCAGGAGACAACTGCAAATAGGTTAAAGCCATCAAACTGTTCTGCTTGCAGGTTTGATTTCTGTCTTGGTAAACTTTCTTTCTCCTGACCAGCGGAAATGGGTTGTGTGGATGGATGGGTAGACGATGGCATACAGTCCCGGCACCTTGCATATGTAGCACATAGGTGCATCCAGGGTTTTCTGAATGGCCCCTTGGGCTGTTGGAAACGGATCCAAATCTGGCTGGACTATAGGTTGCAGTGTGAGAGTAGTTCTGGAGCCTAAACCTGGAAGACCTCACTTTTGTACCATGCCATGTTACTGTATGCCGGGGAAGAACTGAGATGCTGACATGTACTTGCCCCTGCGCTATAACCATTTTTAACAATTGCTTTGTTGCTATCTAGAGCTGTGGGTTTTTTGAGGGGACAGACTCAGAGCGTGCTGTGATGACTTTGCACTGCAGCACGACAGGTAAAGCTCTGTCCCCTCCTCTGACGTGTTCTTCGGGTTGCTTTTATAAGCAGATGAATTCTGTATGGGTTTCAGTTGTCAAAAAAAACCCAAGAAAAACATGACATTGAACATCATGCCACTCATGGCATCCAGAAGTTATTTGAAAAATAATGGAAGATTATTTCCTACTCAGCCCACACAGACAGCCAAATCTGGGGACTGTCAGCTACCGCAATGTTTCACATGAGAGCATGTGCAGAATGTTTTGAAAAGAAGAAAAATATTTCTGGATTTTTTAAAAAAAATCTTTATGCAGTTTCAGCACTAAATCTACAGTTCATGAGTACAAATGTTTAGCATGCAAACCTGCAAATACTATGAATTCACTGAAAGCTAACATAATAACGTGATAGAAGAAATACTTGTATTCCTTAGCAAGAATGAACGCATGTTTAATTTTCTCTCATCATGAGAGCTGTTTTTAATTTTGTTAATCTTTTTTTAAAGATGAAATGTTGAAAACACCATTATGTTACTTGCTATATGAATAAATGAATATTGATTAATGTAGGTGACAATTTAAACTGAATTGTCATGTCATGCCATTTCGATTTCTTCTGAATTATTTTAAAAGCCAGAGAAAGTTCGGTGTTACACAAACACATGGCTATTAATTTATTTTAAATTCTTTTTTCTAGCTGTCTTCTTCAAGGCTTTCTTCATCTGTATGCATGAACCTTTGAGCCTTGGTAAAACTCTCCCGTAGTAGCTTTTATCCAACTAAACTTGTCCTTAGTGTAATACACTAGAACGTATCATTATAAGTTTTATTCCTCTCTTTCTATATGTTTCCATATTTTAATCATTGCATTAACTTTGGCCAGACACTACAGGGCTTTCTGGGAGTAGGGTGGTGAAAATTTAGTTAAATTTTAAAACCGTTATGGTTTTGCTGTGTCAAAAGAATTTAAAAATTTGCATTTGCAATGCCTGTGCTAAAGTGAATATAATGTGATTCTGTAAATTACTTCTTCATGTGTGTTTATGTAAATGAAAAAGTTCTTTATTTATGTCACTTCTTAATATTTTCTTGTCTCTTCACACATATGAAAGAAAATAACATGCTTTGTCATTTTAAAAAAAAGTCTTCTAAGGTATAGAGATGGTGAATGTAGTGTGAAATATTGGTTTGTTCAGGTTGTTTTGAATTAGTCCTTTGTGGTGTCAAGTAATACTTGAAGGAGAGCACAAAACTGAGACACTGTTTATTAGGATTTTTAGAAAACTGTTATAAATATTACCATGGTGGAGAAGGTTCAGAGTACCTCCAAAGTTCGATAGCAGAAAGATTAGAAGGGATGCTGTAGGAAATGTTGTATAAATTCTCCATTTCCAGGGCAAAACTGGCAAGAGTGAGAGTATTAGCTGAATAAGAAACTTTAATGTTTCTGTGTGATAGGCATAGACAGTGTCGTGATGCTCTGTAAATCTGCCATGACAATGACTTTCTACATTTTGGGTTACATTTTCCAGATCCCGAATCAGCTAAGGAGTACAATCACATGCTAAGTCTGTCTTTATTCAAGACGCTTTTGAGGATGCTTATCTTTCAGAGAATTCAGCAGGACCAAGCATGTATTCAAAGATGAGCACATCTTTAAGTGTTTTTCCAAAGTGTGATGCTTTCCTGAACCAGTGATGCAGTGAAACTGCTTTGGTGCAGGATACAGCTCCCTGCTATCTGCTTCTGCCTGATCACATCCTTTTTGATCTGCAGCTGTCTGTACTTTTTAATGGACTGCTTTCCAGATACACCAGTGAAATGTCACTTGTCACTGCTGAGGAGCACTTTGGTTTGGCATTGTGGGGAGAGCAATAGTTCAGGAAACAGGAGGTCTGGGTGCCCCTGCATAGCTGTGCCTGGGAGGCATCACGTGGCTCGGTGTAACCCAGTTCCCTACACCTTTGATTCCTTTCCAAGCACTGTAATGCAAATAACTAATAATAACAGAGCTGTTGCTGGGGGAAAAAATCATCCTCGTATGGGTAGGTTCACATCAGATTGAGTGGGATGCCTGCAAACTTGAAAATTAGAATGGGGAGAACAAAGCAGAAACCATGAGCTTATTAGATTCGCAGAGGCAGTTTTGTATGAGTTTTCCCAGCTTCCTGTGAGAAGAAATATTTTCAAAATGGGTTTGATTGCTAATCTGATTATGGCAGCTCAGAAGTTAAATTGAAACATGAAGTAAATGAAAGCTTTTGGAGTTATGAATTAATTAGAAAACTAATTAGGACAGATAAAAGAAATGCAAGTCAGTGAATTGTTTTTCTTATCTTGGAGTAAGAACATTTAAATTGAAAAGATGATATTAAACAAAGCCTACAAACAACTGGAAATCGTGTTACTGGAAAGATAAGTACTAATAGGGGATTTTTTTTTTTTTTTACATCGTGATACAGCTTTTCAAAAATTATTTCCGAAGAGGGAACAGCAGTTTAGAAGAGTGGCTGTCTATAGGCCCTGGGACAGCTGGAAGAGAAATGCTGAATGGAGGCTGAGTAGATGGGGAGAGTGATTGGGTTGGTGAGTCTCAGCAAATACTCCACTGATGTCTGTAAAAGGAGTGCCTGTGGGCTGGCTGTGCTCTCACACACCGGGATTTCAGGGCAGGAGCATTTCAGCGCACATCATGTGGTCCTGACCCCCAGCTGGGTGGTGGGGCAAGCCCTGGCCCTGGGCCATCTGTGCCTGCGCCAGCAGTGCCAGTGCCTTGGGGGCCACCCCTGCACCATGGGCGGCTTGCAGGCACTTGGGCTGCCTCCTGCACCAGGACAAAGAAGGGGGTGTTTTCTAAGTCACTAGATTGGAAAAATTGCCTTAAGACATTTTCTCTTGGAGCAAGTCATACAGGAATGTACTGTAATTGCCTGAACCACCTGTCCATAAGACCTTTTGTATGAAAACGTTACTGGGTTTTTTTCATATATGGTAACAGTGAATATAAACTGCAATGGATGTTGGGATTGAGTGCACCCTCAGCAAGTTTGCTGGTGACACCAAGCTGTGTGGAAGTGGTCAACATGCTGGAGGGAAGGGATGCCATCCAGAGGGACCTGGACAGCAGTAAGAGGTGGGCCTGTGCGAACCTCATGAAGTTCAACAAGGCCAAGGCCAAAGTCCTGCACATGGGTCAGGGCAATCCCAAACACAAATACAGGCTGGGCAGAGAATGGTTCGAGAGCAGCCCTGAGGAGAAGGACTTGGGGGTGTTGGTGGATGAGAAGCTCAACATGACCTGGCAATGTGTGCTCACAGCCCAGAAAGCCAACAGCATCCTGGGCTGCATCAAAAGACGCACGGCCAGCAGGTTGAGGGAGGTGATTCTGCCCCTCTACTCTGCCTTCATGAGACCCCACCTGGAGTACTGTGTCCAGCTCTGGAGCCCTCAGCATAAGAAGGACATGGACCTGTTGGAGCGGGTCCAGAGGAGGGCCACGAAAATGATCAGAGGGCTGGAGCACCTCTGCTATGAGGACAGGCTGAGAGAGTTGGGGTTGTTCAGCCTGGAGAAGAGAAGGCTCTGGGGAGACCTTATAGCAGCTTTCCAGTACCTAAAAGGGCCTACAAGGGCGTGTAGTGATAGGATGAGGGGTAATGGCTTCAAACTGGAAGAGGGCTGTTTTAGAATAGATATTAGAAAGAAATTCTTTACCCTGAGGATGGTGAGGCCCTGGAACAGGTTGCCCAAGGAAGCTGTGGAGGCCCCATCCCTTCGAAGTGTTCAAGAGCACGCTGGATGGCACTTTGAGCAACCTGTTCTAGTGGAAGGCATCCCTGCCCATGGCAAGGGGGTTGGAACTAGATGGTCTTTAAGGTCTCTTCCAACGTAAACTATTCTATGATTGTATGATTCTATGATTCTATGAATGATGAAATATGAGTGCACTGATTGGAGGAATTGGAGATAACTTTCAGAAATCAGATGAGAAGAAACTGGTTGTGCTCAAGCACTGGAAAGCAGCTAGAGGAGAACAGCCAGGATACAACACACTGAAATCTCGGTGAGAGCCACAGTCACCTAATCTTGCATGCTGCTGTTGGCACTGTTAGCATCGGTACTAAATTATCAGGGAGGGCTGCTGGTGGTACGGGCAGCCTCACATGGTGAGTGCCCCTGTATGGGGCAGCAGTGCTATGGCCCTGACGGGCACAGATGGGCTCTGGAGAGCATCCCTGGCATGGTGCTGGGGGCAGAGAGGCAGTCATGCTGTGCTGCCCTTCCCTGCGGGGTCCTTTGGGTGCCCACTGGCTTGAAAAGCCTGTGAGTGCCTCACAGACCCTGGGCACCTCAAATTTATGCTGCTTTAGAGAGGGTACTAAATCAATTACTAATGCTTCCTTAAAATATAGGGACTACCACTGTAATACATTTTAAAACCAGAATGAGCTTTAAGCCCTAACTTAAGTCTAACCAGTAAGAAAGAGTCCCTGCTCTGAAAAGCTGGAAGCAGGATAAGTATTAAGGAAGTTTAAAGTGATCATTAACATAAATCTATTTCTCTCATCGCCTACATGAACATGAGAAAGAGAACCATAGAGGTGATGTATAATATTCATATTGCTTAATGTGTTACAGGAAAGTGTTCAACACTGCAGAGAAAAGGCAGATAAAAGGACCTGTACAGGACAATAAATGAGTATGTCCCTGAAATGTGTTGCAGTGTTGGGTGATCACTCAGCCTGGAAGACAGAGACTGCGTGGCAGCTACCTGGCTCTTATTTATTGAACTACCTGGATAGTAGCTTGAAATTCCTTGTTGAATTATATGTTAGCAAGCAGCTTAAAAAAAAAAAAAAGGGAAGAAAAATAATTTCCTGAAGTAGTTTCTCTCTAAGATCACAGTGAACAGTTTACAAACAACATATTCAAGGAATTACGAATAGCCCATAGATTATAGCTTCTAACAGGCAAAATTGTTGCAATGGTTTCTGGAAACAGATAACCTGTTTGTATGATCTATCAAGTATTTAGCAATGATTTAAGCCCAGGCCAGAAACTGTGATTAGGGTGGGAGTTAGATGCTTAAATAGATTTGAGGACCAGCACTTCAGCCTTTCAGCCAAGCCCATGCGTTCAGCTCACCGAGATGATGTGAGCCCTTGTGGGTTTTGTCTGTCTGTTCTCCTGCTTGGTGAGCTGCGTTTGTACTTACCATAGTGCAAACACATTTCTGCTGCGGGTTCCCTACGCAGAAAGGCAAATGCCATTTTCATGATGTGGATATTGCTGGAGAAGTGACAGAAACAGTCTGTGCTAATTCTCGTGAGAAAGTTTCCATTTGTTAATTATTTTCTCAGTGTTTGCCTGTACCTGCTGCCCCTTTACCCTCACGTATAGAGGACGATGCTGATTATCTTTATTATCTCCTCTCAGCAGCATCTGCTTTCCCAATTTCCACTGGTGACTGCTCCCTCACACACCTGAGCTGGCGGCCACAGCTTCTTGTCAAGGCAAGAGTCACCCTCCTCTCTACATAGTGCTGAAAAATAGCTTATTTTAATCAAGAAGAAAACGTTGCTTTTCAGGTAGCACATAATCATTTTGTGGAACTTACTGCCTCAGGATGCCAACAATTTATTGAATATATTTAAGCAGTATAGGTCCACTCTGGCTGTTAAACACAGTGGTCTTTATGCAGACACGGACTTGGGAAGGTTTTCTCCTGAGGCTGTGAAATGGAGAAACAGTCTATGTATGTACTGATCACTTGCTGCCAGCACTCATTGGATGGCATGGTCACTGCTGGTCACTGGTCTCACTGGTCTCACTGGTGTCACCCGCATCTTAGGAAAGCAGTGTTCAGTGATAGTTCAGGGCATGTACACGTACATACATGTGTATATACATCCATCCACTGCCTCTGCTCATATCACCCCAGCTCTTCTACCTCCATCCCCAAGGCTGATACCTACTTGCCTTCTTCATAATGTTTTGTAGTGCCTCAGAATCACAGTGCAACACACGCAGGAAACTTTTGCAGTGTGTTAAAGGCCATTGGTAGAACAAATCAAGGATACAAGTCAGGCAGGTTTTTGGGATTACTGCTCAAATTTAGAGAGGATCATGGGAGAAGCTGGAAGGCAGAACTGTGCAAACTGTAAATGTTGCAAAGATAAGTGCTGTTATACAGAGACTGGGCTTCCTGAGTCCTCCAAGGAACTTCAAAATGGATGTGTCCTTATGCCTTTTGGTTTTTAATGAAAACGCTATGTGTGTATAAAGGGAATATTTGTAGACCAGTACAGTACTTTGTCTTCAGTATTGTTAACTCATTATTAATTTTTCATCAGTAGATTCATATGTCTTGAGTTATTCCAAATGCCCTGTGCATCAGTGAACTCTGGCAAATTTGAATTTAAAACTCTTCTGTGTCTAGGAAACAAAAAACATCTAAAGTTCTAGAAATTTCTGTTCTCAGGGGTTGAAGGTGCATGGACCGGTAGCAGGGGTACAACTCCTGATCTCTGGGTAGATGATGTATTTTCTGTTTCATTTTCCTGTGTGTGAACAAGGGGCAGAGCTGAGAAGTTACCAGTAGCTCTTCAGACAGACAAGCCAAGCTGCCAGCAACTGGCTCCGGCTGCTGAACTTTTTGCTTTGCATTTGCTGGATAAGCAGTTGTACAATCAAGAGCTGCATCTGCTTCAGTTTCATCATACACTGAAGTGCCTCTCTTTGGCATTTCAAGTGCTATAAATGAATTACAGACAATAGTAAAAGGATCCTAACAATTCTCTCTGAGTTAACAGCCGAGAGTGTGCTCAAAATCTTATGTTATCATAGAGGGGAGTAACTTCTGACATAGAGCCCAAAGGGAGAGGGGAGTCCCATTCCCCAGAGCCTTATGCCTGCCCGTGACTTCAATCTGCGCTTCCTGGTGCAGTGCTTTGGGAGGGTAACCCTGGTACCTGGGAAGGAGACAGCCATGCTATCCTGGAATGGTCTTTGACTTGCTACAAGTGAAAAATGGGATGTGGCAGCTTGCCTGAGCAGAGCTGCAACATCCCTCTGGGGCCTTGCTTTTGGAGAGGGCTGTGCTGTGCTCCCTGCACGGCTTCCTCATTACTTGTGATTGTAGGTCCTTTGGCAGCAACTGCTTCAATTGAAAATCTCAGCAGGCCAAAGGAATGTCTGTAAGGGAGGAATGTAACAGGGAGTCACCAGGGAAATCAAAAGTTGCTCTGGTATAATAAATGTATAAGTGTTTTTCTTTCTTAGATTTTGTGTGAGATGGGGAAAGTTGTCCTTCCCCTGAAGGATCATTAATAAATACAGTCTCAAACATGCCCACAAAAAATGTCTTGCCCAGCAGCTTGAAGTTAATCCTCTTCTTTTGTTGCTCACTTTTTCCTCCAAAAAAGTGAGTTGGTAGTTAGCACCCACCATAGTTTACCTAGCACCAACATGATGCTGAGTCAGTGGCATTTTTCAGGATGGTTTGAATTTAGTTGCATTGGAAACAGAGGCAAGTGGTGTAGCCAACTCTTTAAAGGCAGGTACAGTCAGCACTGTCACAGGAAGGCATCTGAGGTAGCTTCAGAAGGGCTAGGCTGGATACTGGAGCATGGCCATAAAGTTCAGAGCTAATTTAACCCACTGTCTTTAAAGTTTATGACAGGTTGCTAGTTGCCATTCAAAATATAATTTTTCATCATTATAACCCATAGAGCTTTGTTTGGTTTTAGGAGTTTAATGGACACAGGAAGAATTCAGATAACTATCAGAGCGTTAAGTTATGCATCATGTCTGAATGAAGTAAATCCTACGACTCTACAAAGATATTGAAGGAAAATGTGATCAGAAACTATCTAGATCAGTAGGAGCAGTAACGACAGTCAATGTCAACTTTTCAATAATAAAAGTTCTGTTCAAGTTAAGCTCACTTATGCTTTGTGAAAGAATTCAAACACTATGCATATTGATTGGATCAAACAAAATGGGAAAAAGGAGGATTTTACTTCTGAGTTTATACTTTTAGCCCATGCAAACCAGTCTTTTCTGGTCACAATCTGCACAATAAGTTCACCGCTGCTGGAACTTCAAGCTCAAAAGCATGTAGAAGTGCAGTATGCGGAATAGTCAAGTTTTTAAGAATCCCTACAGCTCCCAAAACTTTCTCAAATGCTAATCTCCAAAAGGACTTTCTAAGTTGCATGCACTTAGTATTGGTTTCTAAAGTTAAAATACTGAAATAGCAAAAGAAAGAACATTTTTCTTAAATTTAGAGCTATTGCCTCCAAAACAGATTTTGGGTTTGCATTGGCTATGGGCTAGCCTATTTTATGTCACTTTTAGAGTGTTTATAACCCCTGGGTGACTGAGACGTGATTGGAGCAGCTATATGTGGTATTTTTAACAAGTATTGTCAAAAATATTTAGAAGGCATTTTTCTTTTTGGCCAAATTTATGGCCAGCAAGGCTAGGTTCATTGTCTGATAAGGGGTAAAACGAGAAAGGGTCTGCCCAGAATCTCTGATTTGCCTTCCTGCCCGACACTGTAATAATTACTTCAAAACTACTTAGAATACTATTAAAGAAGCCTTAGAATACAGTGCAGAGTAGGGCAAAAATGCTACAGCCACAAATACAGTTTGGAAATAGCCTCAAGTGCAACTGGAGATAATATAAATTACCTCTGTATCCCGAGAGAGTTTGTGAGTGCAGCTGGAAGAGCAGTATTGCTGTATTAGGGGAGCAGAGACATTGCGCAACACCGGTGAAGCTGCTGGGCAGCTTGAGTGTGCTCTTGAACTCAAAAAAGTGCCTTCGGTTGCCTTGTCTGAGCATGTGAAAAGAAACCAGGACGTGGACATGCTACGTGAGCTCCTGCCCTGCAGAAGCACCGAGTCAGAATCAGGGTCCTGGTCTAGGGCTACCTGAATGCTAAATAAATAATTAGCCAGAGCACAAGCTCCAAGGCTTGCTGAGTTTTTGCTGAGCGAGACGGGCAAATCCTTGCTGCACACAGCTTCCTGCAGGCAGGGGTTAAGCAAGCTGTGCTGCAGTCATGCCTCTCCCATGCCGGGACTAGCGCTGGGGAAAGTGCCTGCAGAACAGCACACCTGCATGTGGCACAATTCATGCAGCATAATGATGCCACGAGCTCTATTTTGTTTAAAAGGACATTGTTTAATTTTTTTATTAATTTTTAATTTTTTATATAGAACTATTTTCTGCTTTTTTGAGATCAACAGGGAGACTTGTCACCATTTTACCGTGGAGACAGAAAAGGAGAAGGGAACTGGCTTTTGAACCACTAGACAGTCACCTGCCATTGGTACAGGCTTACCACATGGTAAGATGCAAGGTTTGGATACAATTTTGTGAAGGGTGTGCTGCATAGGTGCAGACATGCAATTTCAAAATGATTTTTTGAGACCGTAGAATGATAATGCAGGAGATAGCCTTCGCAGATCCTTATGCCTTATGTGTGTATATATGTGTATATGTAAGTATGTATAAACACAAACTGTGTTTGAGTAAACTAACTTCTGCTAGAAATAAATGCTAAATCTGCTTAGTGTCAAAATAGCCAAAGCGATATTAAACCATGAGGAATCTTCATTCATTAACCTGATTTAATGCAGTACCAAAGGACAGAAACGAGCACTAACTGGATGGCAAATGCATTTAAAGGATCTGTGCTAAACTGACACAAGCAGAAACCGAGGATTAGGTGTTACGTTCATTTGCAAGTGTTCCTGCTTCATGCCCCAGCCTTTTCACTCTGAATCACTCCTGGCTCCTTGGAAGTTTTTCAGAAATAGGTTTCTGATTATCATGCAAGGATAAAATGCACCAGATACACACTGTTCTGGAAAGATTTGTTTGATAAACCAGATAACCTGCCTCTCACAAAACTTGGAGAATTCACAGTGATCTTTTTCTGAAGTATAATTTAGCTAATCAGCAAATGCCAACCTGGTAAGCAATGAATTGAGTCACTTGTATTACAGATGATACTAACAAAACCTGTATTAGTTAATAAAAGAGAATGGTTTGCTTACTCAGCTTTAAAAAGCACAATGACTAGTAGTTACCACTTGCTTTACTGAAAGTGCTGTATAATGCTTATGAATAAAATAGGACTCAATTTAGGAGACTGTTGCCAACTTGAGAAGTGGTGATAATAGAGAAACAAATTAGCTTCCATGTGTTTTGTGTCTCCAAAGCGAAGAGCATTTTGTACAGTCACATTTACTTTTCTTTCTAGCAGTTCTACACAGCAGATTAGTGTGATTGCTGATGATCTTTTCTGATAATGGTCTTTTCTATATTTATGTTATGTGTGTTACGTCCATTAAGTAATTTTGAGAAAAGATGTCATACAATTAAGATTTAAAAAACCCAGCCAGCATTATTTAGCTTGATATGGGGTTCATGTCCTTTGCAGCTTACTTCAAGTGAGTGAGTAAAGGATCAGGACTATTTCTAGGATCAGCTCCAAAGTAATAACAAATCTATCAAAGTATGCTGTGTGTAATCCTAAATTCAGAACCATGTTCATCAAAATCTTTCCTCAACTGTGGCCTTGCAGTGACGACATCTAAACTGCATGCAGCCTTTCTCCTGGTTAGCTACACTGAATTAATTCAGAAATGTCATAAACAATATACCATATTTAAATATTTAGAAAGTGCATTAAAGACAAATGACCTCATAAAGTCTGTGTTTGTTTCCCTAGGTAATTCAGGAGGTGCTTTAAAAGGCACCCAGAGATGTGAGAAGACCTGGGGTCTGAAATGGGCCAGGGGGAGTGCGCTGCATGAGCACACTCGCCCATGGGCTCTCTGGGGTAAAATGTGTCATGTGCTTTTCACCAGAAATCCCACTGGAAAGCAAAAAATTGCCTCTGGTAAATCAAAACTGACATGTTGCAAGACAAGAATTAATTTCTACAGACTGGCATTTTTTTATGGATAGCTGCTTTGTTGGAAACTTTATGACCAGCTGCAACAGCAATCCTTTAGCCTGTTTGGATGAGGTGCAAGGGCACTAACACCCCATGGGCGCTTGGGGGGAAATACATCATCAAAAGCACGTGCCATCCCTGTAACTGGGGGTAAGTATTGTACAGATGGATCTGACAGCATCTTTCTAAGAGGAGGTAATCCATGCTGCTGAGATGTTTGGAAATCTTTCTAATTACAGATGTTTCTGACAACAACAGCACTTGTAGCTGGCTTCTTCACCAGAAATAAAACTGCAGCATTAAGCAGCTGATCACTTTGCAAATCACCATCTTTTTGTCATCTAGTTTGGATATGTTATTTGATAACGTGGTAAGTGACTCATGCCTTACTTTTTGCTTTCAGAACAGGTACTGAAGTTTGAGTCAGAATGTCCCCAGCGGGACTGTGATGAAGTACCTCATTTCTGAACATTTCACAGGCTCAGCCCAGTCCTAGTGCTTGTGAGTCCTTCCTTGAGGATCCAGCCACCTAAGGGAAAATGCAACGATAAAGGACTTGCTTCTGCTGGCTCATTTTATAGCCACCCTTTTGTTGGCCTTTTGAAATGTAATATTATGCCAGAACTTAATTGCTGTGCTGTTAATTGCATGCAGAGCCATAAACACTGAGTTAATATATTGCATATGATTGTGTATGTGTAAATGTCAATCACAGATTACTTAGCTACCTTTTTAGACATTAAATTTGTGAAAGTTTCATAGGAAAGAAACCTTTGACGATATGAAGTCTTCCCAGCTACTGTGAGATTTAAGCCATGCGAAGAGCTTACTTCTCCCACTGCAAACAAATTAACATTGGCATGGAAAAATTTAACACATCAGTCAATGATAGCTCATCTCTGGGTAAGATTCAAATACATACCTGTCAAAATTAATAAGGAATATTTCTTATGGGTTAGCAGTGATGTTTTAAGAATGCTGACAGAAATAATTTCACAGAAAAGGTGTGCTGAGCTACTCCAAATCATGGCCAGATCTAAATATAGTATTTGTAGATGTTTGCTTCTCCTGCAATTTTTACTTCTGTCATCTTTGTAATATGTTAGTGTCATTCATTCAATGTGCTCATCTGATCATTGTATTTTCAAATGTAACAGCAATGTTGTACCTTGCACTGCCCAAACCAGGTGGAGTTTCTAGAGAGCTGGTGTTCACATCCGAGGTACCAAACTGAATGCACAGTGCATAGGGCAAAAGGAAATTTGCTTCACCCTGTAGGCAACGTAGGATTTTTAAAATCCATTTTCATTATGCATGAAGCAGGGTGGGGTGGGTCAACTTTTTCTGTCAGAATTCTCTTTTACTGGGAAATTAGTTTGCTAATTAAACAAATTTTTTTTTTGTGAGAAGTGTTTTCTTTCTGCCAAAACCAAGGTGTTCTGTTTGTTTTATATCTAGAATTGAAATATAAAATATTGAAAATGAAAACTTTTAATCCAAAACCTGGAATATTTTTATTTAGAAATGCTTCCTGTTGGAACAGCAGTACCACCAGTTTAGGACCGTCGGTTGCTACCTCCTGTTACTTTAGCACAGGTTTGTATTCAGTGGCTGCTGTTGCTCTTGCCAGCAGCCACCTGCCTCCGTGCTGGCCCCCGCCCGGCTGCCATGCTGTCGTCCTGGATTCCCCCAAAACCGACTGCCCTCCTGCAACAGGGGTTTGCTAGGGGTTCCCCTCCTTTTTGGACCAGAAAGGTGGCAGGCGTGTACTGGGCTCTCTGCTCAGGTGTCATTTGCCAGCAATGCCTTTTTTAGGGAAGTGCCTTCTAAATGATACACTCTATACACAGCTTTAAGTACTTCTGTGCATAGAGCTCACAAGCATTTATGCATGTGGCTTTTCTCAAAACAAAATGTTATCTCTTGGGATGGAATAGAATACATTCCACTTCAAGTAATTTGTCAGAGAATTTCTATTTTTCATGCAAAGGAGGGATGTATTTTAATAGCCGCCTTAATGCATTCAGATCATTCCCATGGAAAGATGGAGCCAAACCAATACAGCAAAACCCTGCTCTTAAATTTCTCAAACATTCTCAAATATTTGTTCACAATTCACTTTGATAATTTTCCTGGCTCATTTAAGAGCATTCAGATTTTATTTGGGAAGTGAATTTTAAAGTTAAAACTAAGATTTGGTGTTTGTGCATGCACATATTCTTACTCTAAATCCTTATGCTTGTCTAATATGGGAACAGAAATACAGAAACTATAGATTTCTCATGATTCAGGGGAATTCATAGTACAGAAGCTGGTCTAGAACATGTAGTGAATTTTGTAAAATACATAAGTAAAATGGACATAAATAGGAGAGTTGTTTTTCTCAGGTTCATCATAAAAAACTTTATTTATTTACCTGCTTTTATAATTTGCCAGTCAAAATCAGAGCTAATAAGGTATCTTTAAGGCAACCACTTGCCAAGTACTGGCATCTTCTGTATGGTCAGATATGGCCTGGACTTCAGAGAGAAGAGAAATCAGTCTTGCAATCATAGGATACTCACAAGATGTCCATAGGTAAAGATCAATTGAAGTACTTGAAAAATTAATTGATCCATGTTCCAAAGTGTGTATTTGTGGTGCAGGTTAGAAGATCATCAGAGGCATAGGCAGTGATGGAGCCTGTCCCAGTGCTCTGTCTGCAGCCAGAGTGGCAGCCTCCTGAGGCTGTAAACCACACAGTAAAGGGATGGTACAAAATGCACCTGGTGGTCATGCCCAGAAGGCATGATAAAGCTTCGAACATGCCAGCCCTCACATCCCTGTGTGGTGCCTTGCAGAATGTCCCAAAGCAAAAACCAGCTGTGCTGGGGCAGCGCCAGAGCAACAGCACAGCAGTGGTGCAGCTCTAAATGTGGGAATAATTTAGCATATAGATTAGATAATCTTATTGGAACAGAATGGAGGTGCCAAGAAAGCTGCTGCTTCTTGGAGGGAGCTGAGAGCTTTCTTCTCTTCTGACAAAAGTCCCGCGGTATTTAGGTGCAGTAAGTTATTATGGTGCTTGGAGAAAGGGGATTTGACAATCATGTCAATTATGCTTCATTTTGTGAGCAATTTCAGGAACATAATAGGGGTCAGAGAAGAGGACAAGTCTTGTTCCATGGTATGTTTAGTATGGTGGTACAGAAACACTTTCCTCTTTCCCTGCCCTCCCCTCAGTTAAAACAAAAATGCCTCATTAAAACCCAGTAAAAGACACTGAATTTTTTATGCACCCATAGATTTGCTATTGCTTTCTGTCTTCCTTGTGAGAGCTCAGACACACTGTAATGATTCAAATCTGTCCTTTATGTAACTCTATTTTCTTCAGTTAAATTAAAACAGGGGGGAATTAGCCCCTTTGATACTTCTTTTCCAAAGCTAGTTGGAAGCGTTGTACATGTGGAAAATGAGGTTTTAAATGGAAGGGGAATGACTCATATTAATTTAAAACCCAAACCAAAGAGATAATTGCATATACTATAACTTCTGTTATAATGAGGAGTTAGTCATAAGTGATTACATAAATTTTAGAGCTTAAATGATTTTTTTAAAACATGTTTAGGGTTAAATCCTGTCCTGGCAGGAACGGAAAGCGCAGAGGCATCCTGCCTCTTTGGCACGGAGCCTGCTGCTGGCCAGACTAAAATTTATTGGGGTGGGCTCAGGGATTTGCTGAGGAAACATTTTGTTGTTTATCCCAATCTGCTCACTTACCCAGCCAGTCTCACCACTTTTTGGCCAATATGATAATTATTGCTTCCTCCTTAGAGTTTCTTGGGCTTTGGGTTCAGATTTGCCCTCTGAAAGCTAAAAGGGTTTCCCTATTATTTCCCGCTCTCCTCTTCTTTTTGACCAAAGGTTATCTCTTAGATTTTAAAAAAGGAATTCCTAATGTGGACTAGCAATATTCACTGTAAATACCTTTTCTATATGAACTGCAGAAGAGAGGCTCAGTTCTGTGGAGATCCAGTTCCCTATTCAATTAGACTTACTGGATTGATTTGAACTACAGTGGTATGCTTAATTAGCAATAGCTGAGGAAAAAAATGTCATGCTTTGTATCAGCGAGCCTATATTCCAAATGCCTTGGCAAAAACAGATAGGTGGCTAAATCATCATATGGGGATGAATCATGCAGATGGCTGGCAAAACCATAGCAATGCTGCGTGCTACTATTTATTTTGAAATGTTGTATACGTTAGAGTCTCATTTCATCTTAACACAAATCATTCAGTCTTGCCAGTACTGATGAACAAGGTCTTTTTTGAAATGTAATGGTTTTTTGAATGCTTATACTTAGATCTTACCAAATTCCAAGTTCTGAAAAATAAAAGAACAAAGCAACATCTCTCCCCAGCCCAAAGCCTGATGTTTTGTATGTAACAGAGTGGTTTTGTTTTAGAGGCAGAGCTTAGATTTGAAATGTCTCAGTAGAGGGGCAGTTTCTTTTAGGGTCTTTACAAAGCTTAGTGTAACAGCAGCTCTAATATTTTCTTAGGTTTACTCATATTATTAGAAGTATCTCAGTGCTCTACTAAGTCACCCTGTCTTCAGTCTTGGCTCTTCTTGTTTGTGGCAGATACCTCAGGGAACGAAACAACTCAAAATGTTTCAGTAACTTAGAAGGGCACGTACCCATCATTTGGCATTCAGACCTTCTACTGACATAAAAAGATTTTGCTTTTAGAGAAATGTCAGTGTGACAGCTCTTACAAAATAAAACTGATAGTCTGCTGCTGCATGACTTTTTTTCCATAATAGAAAGATTTAGTTCAAATAAGTGTGTCCTGCATGAAATCACATTGCTCAGCTGGGTGTTAGGATGAAGACTCTAGTTTTTATAGTCAGGGACATTATGTTGCCACGTGTCCTATCTTCTTCTGAATAGGGTCTCCTTCCTCTTGTGATGCAACAACGGGTGCCTTCAGCCTCCCAGCCCAGCACGATACTGAGCTGAATGCCACTTGCTGCACCTTGGGAGATCATTGCTCTCTTTTTCAGCCTTTGCTTGGATCTGGGGCAAATGACGAGGCTCCTCTATTCTTGTGTTTCTGGATTTTGTTTTTAGGTGGTGGGATGGAAATAGTAACATCCTGGGGTGTGATGGAAATACCAGTTTGTCTGACTGGGTGTTGTGGTTTGGTCTGGGCTGGCCACTAAGCAAACGACAGATGCTCTCTTTTAATCTCTCTCTCCCTTCCCAGCAGAGAAGGGCATGGGGCAGGGAAGTTCCTTGGAACTAATGAGATGTGTCACCAGTACCAAAAATGCACACCACCTCGAGCTCTGATAGAGATGGTCTTATACAGTCAAACAGTAAATAGATACATATGTTCACCTCAGACATTTCTGTTTTCTCTTGCAATTTGTTATACACTAAATCGATTTTTCTTGCTTCTTTTTCTTGCAAATTCTCTCATTAAATTAAATAGCCTGAGAGGAATAGCCATTAAACGTTCATTCCTTATTAATTAAGTGGTCTAAAATCTAGGTCTCTGAACACTTCCCTAATTAATTGTGTAAAGCTGGGTACAAAGTTAACAGCGAATGAAACAGTATTACTTTGGGGAAGTGCTTTACAATAAACTAGCAAGCTATCTACCAAGTAGTGCAGAAGCTGTAAGACATTTGGGTTCTTACAGGCTAGAGGTGAAGAATTCTCTTTCCAACAGAAGCTGTGGTAGGAGTGAAACTTCTCACAGTTACGTCCTGATTATATACCAGGTGAGCTCCGAGTTATTCAATACTGATAATACTTCCATGTTTATTGCACAACTCGTATGTCCTGTTCTGCCTTCAGCCTCCTCTTCCTACCTCTCCTTCTCCAATATTTTCAACAGCTCCTTTAAAAACTGTGAAGAAATCCCTCTTAGGCATTTTGGATTCTGCATCTCATGCAGCCAAATATTTGGTCTGCCCTCTCTCGTGCACCTTCTCAGTTGTGGACATCACATTTCATTGGGGATTTTCTACGACAAGTCCCTTTTGTTGCCAGTGTGTCCAGCTATTCTATTTCCCACACTTTAAGGAACTTTAATACTTGACATTTTGGATTTTTAAAATCTATGTCACCCTGGCAATTGATTTACATAATTGAGCAGTTCCCAATATTATTGACTACCTCACTAGTTTTTAATGTTACTATGAATTTTATTAATGATCGCTTATATCTGCTTTTAAATGCAATGTACAGCAACGCTGAACTAAGACAGACACATTTAAATTCATGCTTTAAGATCTATCACTTCTATAATTTTAATCCATTTAGCACGAACTTTGTTGTGTAGTGTCATAGTGCTCTTTTCAGTTAGAGCATCATCTGGAAGCAAATCAAATGAGATACAGAATTTTATTCCATCAGCACAGCTACTTTTACAGCCAAATCTCTACTTTAATGGTAAGACAACTTGAATTTTGTTTGAGAAGACCTATTTTCCATACAGCCATGTACACTGGAAATAAGTATACTCCTAAGTCCTAATTCTTTATTGATTGTGTCTCATTGGATATGTTTTGATACTTGGATGTTTGCTCTTTCCCAGAGCTGTGGAGCATCATGTGTTTCATGGGCTGCTAGGATTCAGGATGGGAAGTGCGCAAACTCTGTCTCTTGAACCTCCCAGTGTGCTGGAGAACATGCACGACCTCCTGGCCTAAGCACAGCACACCGTGGCGCACAGATGTGGTTTGCCAGGTGAGTTTGCACCCACGCCACTCCCAAGGCACCACCCAGTGTCGGGCAGTAAACGCACACAGCCACTGAAGCAAAGCAGACTACAATCATATTAGTGAAAGGCTCAGATCTGTGTTAGATGTATATGAAAGATTAAACTTTTTCCCCTGTTTAGATGAGGTGAGAACTTGCATAGATTTGCTGTTCTAAAATAGGGCAAGGAGAAAAAGGTGTTTCTGAATTTTTAAGAATTCAGCTCCTTTTAAAAAACCTTTTCTCTTAAGGGAAACTAGTACAGTAAAGTTGTATCTGAGCTTAAGGATCCTCTTTGGGCCTCTCTCTTTTCTCCTTCCTTCCTTCCTAATGCTTTAATATTTCGAGACTGCAAAAGACACTTCCATCAAGAGTATGCCTGGCACTGACTGAAAGTTTCTGTAACTAGAAATAAAACTACAGGATATGAAATGTCTTATGACAGAACAAAGAAATCCATCAATTTATAAAATGGATTTTATTATTTGGTCACCTGCAATAGCAAGGGACTGGACTGAATACCCCAGAATGTCTTTCCAGTCCAGTGTACTATGATTAGAAACATAGGAAGCAGCAAATATGTACTCCCTGTTATCAGGTCTCTGCAATGATTCTTTATTGAACTCCAAAGTCAGTGTGAGACCTATTGTGCTGATAATCAAAATCCTTGCTATTTCCAGACCAACATCTCACAACGGCTGCACTCCACAAGAGCAGTGAAACCAGAGATGAAGATTTGTGGGACCACTAGGATCATCTAATACACTCCCTCGCAGTTACAAGCTCCATGTTATAAATCATTTTCATAAATATATGAACACAGAAGATAAAACTGAACTATGGAATTAACTCCTGTTTGTGGTAAAGGCAAAGACAGAACCTGTTTTATCCAGAATTTACTACAGAATCTTACTCCTTCGGTCCAATATTTTTTTGCCCTTGCTCCTACTCACTTTCACAAATCCAGTTTTGAAGTCTGTTCTGGCTTAGATGCTCTGGAGAGGATGGGAGAGAAAGAGGCAGCGTTACTGGTGACGCTCGGGTAATACATTTCCAGATCCAGGCTAGTCCCTTGGCAGTTAAATGTCAAGAAATGGGGATGAATGAAACAGATTAACACGGGGCGAGATTCCCAGGTGGTATAAATTGGCATAGCTTCTTTGGGCAGCTTTTCTACTAAATGAAATTGTTTTTCACCTCATGAAGATGTGAACCACAAATTGAAGCGGTATGAAGATTGAAAAATAAATAAACCCCATATCCACTGTTTTAGTTTCAGAGTTTAGCCCAAATCAGTCTCATTATAAGGTCTGTTATTTATTCACTTTTTTTTCTTTGGCATCTGTCTCTTAACAGAAAACACTGAATACTTGCAATTTCTAAGGACTCGCTAATTAAAGATGTTCATTTTGTTGCCTCTTTGCTCCCTAAAAAAGTAATAAGGAAAAGAAATCCAGTGTGAGGCAATGCAATCAACCATCTCCAGCATCCCATTATGAAAACTGCTTGAATAATTCACTTGTCTCAAGTGTCGTTAGTGGATCAGCTGTCAGCAGCCCAGAGATCATGAGGAAGGGCAAAAAAATTCCAATCCAATCACTTTTTTCTCTGTACTGTCATAGCAAACTCCTGTCTCCCTGCTGAGAGATGCTGCAGCTGCCACCCAGGAGTGAAACAGAAATGTGGTGCCATGCGGGTAGCAAAAATGGTAAGATTTCCCCCTGATGTTATTTTATTAAAAAAAATACCAAACAAAAAACAGCTTACCCCCCAAAAAGCACAGTTAGCGTTTCCTCCTTCCTAAGGCAGTAACAATCCTGATGACGAGCAGCGAGGCCAATCCTTTTCACTGATCAGATTGACTGCAGACACATTAGCCATGCAGATCAGATGCTGCAGTACTGTTGTATGTGCCGTTCTCATTCAATCCATTAAAAATCTTGTATGTCCCTGACAGGCCTATGTACATGTTTTGGTAGAGAAACACATTACAGAGGGATGAGCAAGGGAAAAGAGTAAGTTTCCTACCCTTGAGACTGAAGTGTCCTGTGCATGAAGGTGTTTTAATTCAATTTCTCTATTTTAAAATGTAGTAATAATATACAGCTGTCCCTTAAAATGCTGGGATTTGCAGCGATCACTTTGGATCCAAAGACTGCCAGGGAGCTTTCCTGTTGCATCTATAGCTCACATGGCAAAAGAGATTTTGTTTTCCCCAGATTTTGCTTTTGGGGATCCTACGAAGTGAACAGCTAACGCTTTCAAAGTTTGTGTGCCCACACTTTGTCGACTGAGGAAAACCAATACAAAATCCATGTTTTATAATATAGAAAGAGCCAGTAGCTCTTTCCCATGTAAAAAATGCCTTGAGAATGTAAGTGGATTACCAGTTAATTTTTAGAAATATATATCCGTTTAGTTCCCCAAGCTTCCTTTCACTGAGCACCCCAGGAGTGCAGTTTGAGGATTAGGGAACCAGCAGCTATTTCACAGCTACGTTTAAAGACCAATTTGTACCTCCATGGCCTGGTGCTATTGACAGTGTTGGGATTCCAGCAAGCACCCGTAGACTGCTTTAATTTGCTGTGCAGCTGGTAGTGAAATTATGATATTTCAGAGCTAGCACAGAAGAAGCAAGACTTTGACTGTAGGCCAGCATTTACCCAGAGTCCGAATGGATCAGAAATAAATTTGATAAGGGAAAAGAGAAGTAAGAATAGATATTGAGACCTTAATTCTCTCCAGAAGAGTGTGTTAATCCTGGTAGTACTTCAGATGAGCACCTCCTGAAGCTGGATATGACATCTGGTGGGCAGTGTTATATCTGGTCCTTTCTTAATTTCTCAAAATCCTCGACTGAAATTAAACAAGGATTCAGAACACATCTGTCAATATGAGCCTAGACTATTCCTAAATTTGGGAGACAGAAGATTGTAATAGATTTTGTTCAAACTGCTACAAGGATGACGGGCATATGTAAAGCTTTTGGACAGTGAAGATCCACATGGTTTAGAGAATCCCTCAATTCCCAAGTAGCTCCTTGGCATTATTGTTTTCATATCAGCCACATCTATATAGTGTATAAATTGCTTTGGGATCCTTGGGGTGAAAGGCTTTAGATAAGTGTAAATTACTGTGTTGCCTGTAATTATTTTGAAGTGGTGATTGCTGGGCCATGCTTTTTATTTGTATTGTGGGGGGTTATGATTCTAGTATAGAGATATGGCAGCTTTGGAATTGGAGAAGAAATATGTTCTGAGACTTTGATTTATGTTTTTCTATTCTACTCTTTGAACATAAGTAGGAGGGCAAGAAGGAGAGCATGAACGTTTAGTGAACGTGCTCCTGCAGTGTAATTCATCTTTGAGACTGAAACAGCAGGTTTATAAACTTGGTTAAGCAAGCTCCAATTTCTCTGCTCTTTTTCTTACACTGGCTGGAAGCGCTTTTGACAAATCATGCACTTTAATAAAAACATATTTTCAAAATGATTTGGAAAATATACTGCAATCAAAATAATGGCTGGATTATGTGTTTGGAACTAGTGTCCTTTTATTGTGTGTGCAGGATGGCTATGTTACATTTGTCTCAGAAGTTATAAGTAAATGTAATGAACAGCGCTTGCCTACAGGTACTGTAGCTGTCAGTGAAGCCTGCATTTGAGGTCTTCAGCATCCCAATAAGCATAAATTGTAGTATTTTACCCAAGATGAGAGCGGGATAATATAATTTCTGGATTTAGTTATTAGAAGATTGCACAATTGCTGGAGAATATCTAACTGTGCATGAGACTCAGTTGTTCTGGACAAATTCCTCCCAACACTGTGAGTCCCGCAGGTCTTCAAGAGCTCTCTGGGATTCACTAGAAGGCTCATAGCCCTACAGAAAGAAGAAACCATTCTGATCTCATATCTTCTTCCTTGGTTAGTGTAAGCATTGCAACATTTAATGTAATTTCCATTGAAACAGTCCTTGGTTCGTTGCAAAGTACAGGAGTGGATGATGCACACTGTTTTTCCCCACATGGTGTTCTACTTTTTTATAACCAGAATATAAAAAGGATGTTAAAGTATAAGGAAATGATTTCTATGCATGTTTAAGTGATATTGGAATGAAGAGCTGGCAGTAACGTTGCGTCTCATTAACAAGGTAGTATTTCCTAACTAGTTGGATGCAATACTTGATGTCACTAAAACTCACTGATGTATATGTGTGAAGGTACATTGGTACACGGCAATGAGATGCAAACATCTCATAATTCTAACCAAAGGAAATAAAAATGTTCACAATGATTTTGGGGCAGCCAAAACTTTCACAGCTTGTCAGCTGAAGCACAGCAGTAATCATGGTGGCTGAGTAGTGTGGGCTTGTGACTGACACACTTGTGATTGAAAAGAAAAAGAGAGATAGGGGGCATTTCAGATGTTTTCTTATTGAAAAGGCGTCACAAATGTAAAGAGACTGAGAAATGTTACACATGGAAGAAGAGGACTGTCTTTCAGGAACATGCTAAACAGCAGCATTTATGGCTGTAGGTAACAGTGGTCAAGGGCATAGCGTGGCCAAGTCTGGTCCTGGACAGCAACCCCACCATCATCTTTATAGCCCCACGGTAGGGATTATATCTAAAATGTGAGGTTTATTGCCTCTTTCATTACTGGTGCTTTGGCCAAGTTCTTCCTTCAAATTCCTGTGGTCTGTCTTCTCCCACCTTCATTAAAATAGTTGTTTAAGCTTTTCCCCCCAGTGCTTTCCTTGTGCCATCTTGCAGTTTCATTTACTGAAGGAACGATTAGAGATTGTGCAGAATCCTTAGCTTATCAGGTAGGTTTGCTCTCTGATATCAACACTGCCAAAACAACTGCTAGCAGCTTGCATGACGCTATTGTTGTTCTCAGGTTGCTCTCTCTTGCCCCAGAGGTGGGGAGACAAAGCAGTGTCCTCATAACAGCCACCTTGGAAATCTGAGCTGCAGTCCTTCTAACAGCGCTGTTTGCTATTCCATCTTTCATCTTGTTTAATTAAAAGGATGGCTTTTGCTATGACAAAGTAACATGTATACAAACTATGCCCAACCAATAAATTAATACAGTGAGGAAAGAATAAGCCAGAAGATTAATCACTCATCTGCTGTTTTATAAATGTGGCAGTGAGTTAGAGCTTTCTTCAGCATCCTGGGAGTCTTGTAAAAACATCTTTAAAGTGGGGAGACAGGAAAGCATGTCTTGTAGGGAACAGAGACTTTGAGTTGGCTTGAGGGGTAGAAAAAGCATCTTTTCATTTCTGATGGCAACTGCTCCTTGTTGCTTCTTGAGCAAACTGCTCTGCAGTGTTTTAGGGAAAGTACTCATTCGATTGTAGATCATCTTTCATCTGTAAAAAACCTGATTATGTTACATGCTATTAGTGAAGGGAGGGAGAGTTTTGGTCTGTTATTCAGCAACATTGAAGCATAATGTTGGGAATAATTTTGGTTTCAGTATTATTCTTCTGAATTTTTTTTTTTTCTTACACCCACAGGTGATAGCATGCCTCTAAAATTTTGCTTAGGTTTGTATTAACCCAGATAGATGAAGTAAAAAGGGTGCACAGTAGCCAATTTGTTTTCTCATTTTTTGCTGTTGTCATTGAACTTTTCTGTTTTGTTTAATCTGAAAAGCATCTTTCTTTCCTGCAGCCTCTGAGATCTAACATAAAAACCCCCGCTCCCCCACTTTAGTCTCCATAGCTACAAACTATTAATTAAAACATCAAACCCTATAAATACGTGAACTTTCATTTTTTTCATTCCGGCTTTACTGCCAGCTGATTTCAGGATGCTACCTCTACATACAAACAGCTCAGGGTAAAATTTCTCAGCACGACACACTGGCTCGGGATGAATTTTGCTTGCATGTGATATCTAGTGCAGGTATCCCAGATGCAGAAGGAATTGCGGGGTAACTTCTTCCTGTTGAGGGGACAAAGAATTTGATCAGATCAAGTTCTGTCACAGTAAGCTTGACAAAGCCTTGACAAGTTTGCAGGGCTACCTATTAGGTACATAAATACTTGGAAAGCTGGACTGACTCTCAGTGTGGGAATTCTTATAATGTTTCAGAAGTTTAACTACTAGCTGGGGCGTGATCTTTAAAAAAGGGGGTTGCTTCTGGGTGGCTTGTTATATGTACTGAAAATAAGGGAGATGATCCTGCTTGGGCAAAATACCCTTGGTCTTGCTTGACGTTTCGTTCAAGCTTGTGTCCTAATCTTGAACCTTCAATAAAGCCCCTCTGGACTGTGGATTTTGGGTACGATCTCAATCCAGACATACAATGCTTGGGCCTATCTTCAGTGAGCAAAAATGTCCCTGGAGGATCAGGACTGGACAGGGCTGTGATGTTCTTGCAGACAGTGTTCTGCACGGGATTCAGCGTTTTCCATGGCAAGCAAGATTTTAAGGCTTAAAGGAGCATAAACTTGTACAGAAAGACACTTCACACTACTTTTGGCATGTCTGCAGTATTTTGTGGCAGCTCCTGAGTGCTGTGCAATGAGACTGGGAACACGGCTATGCTCGTAGGTAGGGAAATGGTTAGCTGTGTTCCTGTAAGTCTCCACATGTGCAAAAACATTACTCAAGCTGTAGCTCTTGCACGGTAGAAACATTGAATCCTGTTAGCAGTGTGAGTAATAGTTATGCATGAAATTAAATCTGCTTCTCAAATCAGTCAGGTTTGCCTTTTTCTTTTTATAATGCAATAGTTCCTGCAGACAGAAGGCTAAATGAATACAGCAAGATGGAGCATAGTGCTCCTGGGGTCTATCCTGGACTTCATGTGAGATTGAAGAAAAAGGACTTGTTCTTCTTTCCTGAAGATCTTCATGTGTAAAGTATGTGTATCTGTTAATCTCTCCCCCCGCCCCCTTTTGTGCATTTTCTGGCCAGTTTGTAAATGCCATGTGACTGGTATATTTGCACTAAGCAGAGCGTAACTTTGGTCTTTGGTGCTTAAGGAATGATCACAGTGTAAATAGGATATCAAAATGAAACACTTGTGAGTTTTGGCCACTAGTGTGCTAAAGTAAATTAATATAGTTTGGTGGCCATAAATTTTTTTTTGGCTTCATTTTGCTTTGTTTTCTTAAACAGTATTGGCTATTGCTCTGAAGCCTCATTTGAAAATGAGAAGGACCAAAGGTTGCTCTTTTCTCATTCCCTGTTTGACTCTGGTAACAAACATGCAGAAAACAGACTGAAAGGATCCTAAAGATACTCTTTGCTTCTGCCACTGCTTGTGATTCATCAGAATTCATTCAGCAGCCCCGAGAAACCTGCTAAGAGGTGCACTGCGAAGCACCGCTCATAAAGTCACCTACTGTCTGTGCAAGTTTTTGCAGGCAACATGTTCAGTTCATTCAGGCACAGAACATTTTCTCTTGCCTTTGCTTACAGTTTTCTATCTCAAAAACTGCATGCTTCTCTTCCCTGGTAACAAGGCAGTTGTAGGCAGTCTTTTTTTCACTTCCATCACTTCTTACAACATAATGCCTATACTGGGTCAGCGATATGTAGATATTACTGATCCTATTTTCATGACATCCCACGTTTGCAGGCAAAGTCTAGTCAGAATAATTCATTATTATTGTAACAGGGAGGATTTTTTTCATCTTCTGGCTGTAATTTCATGCTATTTACCTTCACTTTTATAGAAGATTAATTGAAGGAATCATTGTGCATGTACCAGAGTATTTTAGTATACCTTTTGTTTCTAAAAAGAGGTACAAATATTTAATCTATATTCTATTAAAATAAATGTAGTGAATAAGAACAGAAGGTAAAGAAGGTAATCATAAAAAATGTACCCATATATTTCTGTGGATGATGGCTTGTCCAAATGAGGAACATCTATATTTGTTTCTTCATCAGTTCCATATATTGGACTGGATATTATAAGTTTTAAGCATGACTTCCAGCAATGGGGTGAATTCTTCTTGTTGTTGTTCAAAATATCAATTACTAAACCACACTGGGCTGTTTAGAAAAAAACCCTCTAAACCTGAAGATGGTAAGCTGTGAGGGAATTATGGGGTGGTAAAAGGAATGGAAATAGGTACAGTGAGTAAGACAATACCTTGCAGGGATAACGCAGTGCTTTCCCGACCAGAGAACTGTCCACTCTGAGGAACCCCTCATTCCAGTAACCATTGACATTGTGGGTTAACAGAGCAGCAGCATTTCCTGGCGCTGCAGCCGGACTGAAGCCTGGCGTCTCCCTGATTTATTGAATCTGTCTGAAGTTATGCTTTACTTGAGGGAATTCTCCTTCACATTGCCTTCATCAGCTGTGGTCAGACTGCCGGCTGCAGGGGATGTAGGGGTGTGCATGCATGTACATGTGTGTGTGCATACAGCTGCATCACCATCCTCCAGAACAGCTTTTCCTGGGATACCTTGAGCTGTGTGTGAACTTGCTGGCCATGACCAGCAGTGTACAATAGCTGCTGGCCTTTCCATTGACAGCTGTTTGGGGTAAGAGGAAAGAAATAGAGAATTTTTGTACAGCTGTCTAGAGGGAGACTATGCCCTGCCTTTGTTTCACGCACACCCAGCGTCAACACCCAGCGTGGCTCCTTGTGGTTAATAATTCTGAGGAATCCGGCAGCCTAGCAGCGATCCCGAGTCAGCCTCCCTTGCGGTATTAAAACTTCTTCAGCCATAAACAGAGAAGTCTGTAATCTGATTATGAACTGGTGTGAATTAGAAATTGAGTTCACTCATGTCAATAGCTGCCAATGTCTGCAAGCACAGAATTAGGCCCTGGGTGTGTGAAACAGCAGTAAGAGTAAATTTTATGTACTTGCATAAAACAGAAAAGAAAGCAAACAGCTATAGGAAACCATGTTGTCATGAAGTATATATAATTAGCAATATACACTTTATTTTTTTATTTCTCAGAACAGTGATTATGCAATGTAATTCATGAAACATGACTTAAAAAGTGAAGAAAGGGTTGGGTTTTTGTGTGTGTTTTTTTTTTTTTTTTTTTTTAA
>VFFE01007101.1:969752-998344 GCA_008921705.1 Burhinus oedicnemus | reverse complement strand
CCCCCCCCCCCCCAACCCCGGCCGCTCGAAAGGCGCGGGGAGCCGCGGGGCCCCCGTGCCCGCCCGGCGCCGCAACCCGCAGCGCCGCCGGCAACATGAACCAGACGGCGACGGTGTCCCACCACGTCCAGTGCCAGTCCGCCCGGACCGTGAAGGTAGGGCACCGCCGGGAGCGGGCCGGGAGCGGCGCGGGGCGGGCGGCAGCGGCTGCGGGGCTGAGCCGGCCCGTCGGCGGGCCGGGAGCGGCGCGGAGCGGAGGGCGCGTTGCGGGCAACTTTGCCCGGTGCTTTCACCGTGCGCTGCGCGTCTCCCGGGCAGCGGCTCTGCGGGAGCGGCGCTCCGCCGCTGCCGGCGGCGCCACCTCCGGATGCCTTCGCGGGTCTCTTCCAAAAGTTTGCCCTGGAAGAGGTGGCTACTGGGCACGGAGCTGTCGTTGCCTCCCTAAGCATTACCCTATAGTAAGGGCATGGTTAGAGGCTGTGGTTGAAGGATACAGTGTAAGATCGGCTTGTTAATCATGATGTTGCTGTTGCCCGGTTGGAACAACCCGGGAAGATACGAGGCTGTGTGTTTGCTGGTTTTGTTGTCCTCACGCGTGAGAGATGCGTGTGGGTGCTGTGGGTGGGCGGGGGGGGGGAACCCCAGGGTAATAGCGGGCTCTCGCCTTGACTGCCTTGTTCCCCAGCCTCTGACACGATCCTGCCTTTGCATTGATCGAAAACTACTTTCTAGCCGAGGTACTGCTCTCTACAGTGCTAAAATGAAATCCCTAAACAGATTTGTATTCACCAGGAAGTATCTCTGCAGGAATAAGTGGGTTTTCCTGAAATAAAATAATAATGCAGTCAGTGACCATATTTGATTATTGATTCTTAGTTCCGAAAATACAACATCAAGAAATTTTACACTAGCTATTTCGTTTTGTAAAATGATGGGAAAGCCTGAGAAGTTCACTTCAGTGCTTTGCTGTTGGTGACTCAGGGTCGCCCAGTGCGAGGCGAGGAAAGATGCTGGGGCTTTGCTCCGTTCGTGGGGAAAGTTGGGGGGTTTGGGGTTTGTTTGTCTTTTCAGAAGGAGCAGCTGAACTGCACATTGTGTTAGTAAATTGTTAGTTGGGCTTTATCCGGTTAGTGCTGGGAATAAAAATCATGACTTAGAGCTGGGGCAGGAGGGGATTAAAGGTATAAATCTTCTATTAGCACTGTCATTTTTATATAGGCTGCATTACACTTTGCAGTGTATAATCAGTAGTGCAGAGTGTCGGTAGGGTCGGGGACGAGGTGGAGATTGACCTGTGGCTCTAATGACCAGTTGTGTAACGGGTAACTGTATCCATCACATCATAAATGGCTGGTTAGTTCATGCTCAAATGGGCAAGGTCACGGGGAGTGATGAATTACAATTGCCCTGGCCCACTTCAAAGAGTCAGCCTATATAATATTAAATTGCTTAAAACCATTTCATCCTCTCTAGGTCTATCTCTGAAAGTACCAGAGAACAGAGAGCAGTGTGGTACTTGCTCTGGGAAGTATTCCCCTCTTACATTTGGGACAGCCAATGCTAATTTTTCACTGACAGCAACATTTATTAAATTCATTTGACTGGACTTTTAAGCCAAAACAACAACAACCAATATCAATATGCCATTAAAAAACCCAAAAACCCGACCCAGACAAGTCAATAGTCTTCAAAAAGAGAGAACGTGAATCAGAGCCTTCTAGACATGAGTCCGTTTTACAACCAACACAGTAATACTGATGCCATTAGAAAACTGTCTCATTTTTCTGCTCTTAATTCAATGTGTCAGGTGTAAAATGTGCTTTATAAATAGTTTCAAGTGCTTCCATGCTAGGCAAATGGATACTCCGTGAGAAAGTATTTATGACCATAGATAAGCAGTAACTGCCCTATGGTAATGAGGCCCTTGTAGTGGAAATAACTTTGAAAATACGTCATTAGTGACCAGACAAATATAAATTGCCTATTAATCATAACTTGCCAAGAAACAGTGTTAGTTCCAGGAATTATGAAAATTCAAGAAAAAAAGGTTATGGGAAAACTTCACACTTACTGGAACGAGATCTATGAAAACTCTTTTCTCTTTTTTGTTATACTTTCTTTCTCTTCAACACACAGACCCACGACATCTCAGCCCCTGTGTGTTACGATCAATGTAATGCTACTTCTCAATGTTTTTTGGATCAGGTACTCATTGCTCTGTAACACAGCATAAACTTTTGAATCCACATAACAAAAAGCAGAATGATCCACTTGTCCAGTAAGTCGAACTGTGCAGACTTCATCCGGGATGGTTGCTGCTTTGAACCACCCTGGGACTGCAGGAGGGCTGGTGCCCGGACGTAGGGACATCCTGGCCCTTTCTCACATCCTTCGTTGTGAAGTGAAGGGTGCAACTTTTTGCATCCATGCGGACTGAGAACTGAGTGTACTGCATGCAAAGTAGTTTTGGTGACAGAGGAACAAGTTGACAGAGAAAATGTAATATAAAGCAAGAAAAAAAGCCCGAAGGTATCAAACCCCTTGGATAAAATGCAAAATCTCCTAATAAAGCCTTCTTTTACCTCTAAGCCTTTTTACAGCTTTTCTGAAATGATTGCAAATCTTATCACCTTGCTGACACTACTATGAATAATGATCTTTCACTCTGAGATCTGTAACAAAAACTTTTAGGGTCTAGCTGGGAATGCTAAGTACCTGCCTTATTTCTGTATCATTACAGCCTCGACTTCAGGAGCCCCCCCAGGGCAACGAACCTGGTTTTATTCTTCACACTCTTGGCTCATCTTGTCAACACGGCAAGTAAATTAGCTCTTCCAGGGGAATCACTCTGTTGTTGTACACTTTCATGTTGCACTGATGGCCAAATGATTTTTTAAATTTTTTTTTTTCCCCCGACAGAGAAAAAGTCTGTTAAAACATTGTTTCCTTTGTTTGGAGGAAAAAAAGAAAAAAAAAACCAAACCAACAACCAACCCACAACCTGGGAATAGAAAAGGATTACTGTCTTGGCTGGCTAGGGTCTGCCATTATAAATTCTTTCAAACCAAACATTTGTACTGAAATTACGGGGACCGCAGCACAGAAATACTTATGTCTTGCTCTTAACACAGTCAGGACTACAATTTGCACTTAAAAAAAAAAAAAAAAGAAAAAAAAAGAAAAAGAGGAGTTAAGCTAATATTTCTGTGGCTTTCTACATTCTTTAATAATAAAACATTCTCTACAAGATCATGACTTGCTGCTGTTATCAACCTAATATTGATCTGACTGTGAGCTGGATCATGGAAGGAGTTACTAATTGGCATTTCAGAAGCACATAATTACTGTGTAATATAATATGTATGTTATACCCTTTTACTCTACTCTTCCTTCTTCCCTGCCTTCCTTTCACTTTTATTTATTCATTAGCTTTTAGATTGTAAACTATAAAAAGCAAGTGCAGATAGGCCCTTAGCAAAAATTCTGCAGCAAGTTTCATCAGTATCCAGGGACAGCATCAGGAATTTTTACATTTCAGGTTTATTGTAGTAGTGTTTTAGCAGTCACTAATTGATGAATAGTGGTGTACTAATAGTTTTCTTATTTACAATTAGGTTGAGGAGCACATATTTAAAGGGGGTTTGTTGTGTTCCCTGTGGACTTATTTGGGTGTTTACAGCAACTAGGATTTTTACACCAAAGGTGCGCCTTAGCAGGAAACACCTGGCTGCTCCTGCAAACTGCTATACACGCACCTCCTCATCAAGAGAGATACTAATATGTAGCTGTCCCTGTTCATAAAGGCTACTCCGTAATCCTTTCTAGGTTAAAACGTCAGGTAGTTAGATCTTTAAATGCCCACAGGATGTGCACAAAACAGGCTTTGTGCAGGTAAGGGAATCATTCAAAGCTACCAGCTGTTTGGGAAATAAATCCCTTAAAATGAGAACAGCTTTCTGAAATCCATTACATCAAAAGCAAGTCACTAACAGATAATCTCAGTGAGTGTTCAATTATGAATTATCCAGGATAATACGTAACAAAGGGCGTATGTAATACAGGGCTGTGTCATTGTTAGGAAGGCCATCTATGGCAGCATAATAATGCAAAAAAAAAAAAAAGTGATACATTTAAAACTAATAGGTTTGCATGGTATGTTGTTTAAGGCATTAGATGATTAGAGCACTGCCATGCCATGTGGAAACACGTTGGTATTGCCACGTGAGGAAACGCAGCTCCGGGGAAGCGCAGTGCGGAGGTGGCAGTGGAGGCTGGAGGCAGGCTGGTGATGGGGACGGCAGGTCGCTGTCATCTCTCTGGATGTGGCCATCTCAAAATGCACATTTAGAACAAACTAAGTATTTTTATTTTCGTAAATGCCGAGCAGCTGTACAATGCCCTTGTGTTTATCCTGTTCTTGAGACTCTGTCTGAAGGCACATAGTGACCCGTTAGGGGACACCAAAAGTGATTACAGCAATAATCATTCGACTGGCTTCCAGCATGTAGAAGTGCCTTGAGTCTTGTTCCCTGAAAGCATTTTGGGCTTTTTTGCATCCTCTTCATCTGCAATTCTGCATTCTGGCAAACTAGTTTTGATCACAGTTGGGTTGAGTGGAGATGCTGGTGTGATTTATTAGTATTTTGCACACCAAAAATAGAGCCATGATGACACACATGTATGTATGGGGAGAACAAGCTGGAGGTCTGTGGATGGAAATTTGAAGAACTAAGCACAATGTATAAAACTTCCCATTTCCACATATTACCTTTTCGTATTGTTTTGGTCTCCTTGCCAACAACTGTACTACCAGGGAATAACCAGTGCCTTTTCCTTTTAAAAACAACCCTTCCTTCATCATAAGAAGATGCACGGTTACAAATAAAAAGCTGCAGGAATGAGGAAAAAAACCCATTTGAAGTACTCATATTTTCCCCTTCCAGTCTACGAAGAAACAATTGCTCTATGTCAAAGGAAACATCAAGATTAGTTTTATTTAGGTGACTTTCCATTAGTACCAATTGGAACAAAACCAGTAACAGTGAAAAAACCCCACAGTACTGTTGAAAAAAAGAAAAAGAGGAAGGGAAAGAGATGCTATCAAATCCCAAATTCATGCTGTAAGGAGCGGTGCAGTGCCAGCATAGGTCTGACACGCAGGCACAGTCTAAACCAGCAACAATTGCCCAGCACTCCTCAGCAGAGATGGAAGCAACCGGGATCGTTCCTCGGAAGGGAACATGGTTCCACTGCCTGCTGTGAACTTGCTGGGGGGTTACGTTTGTTGGCTCTTCCTTGCCTGTTCAAATTGTTAATGTGCTTTCAAAACTTTCCATTCTTAATTCCCTGCTCTTTTCATAAAACTTAAAAGCAATTAGCAAAAAATGTGACTGTTGGAAACTTCTATATGTTTATATATACTGATTCTGTGGTATAGATTTGGTATATATTTTATATATATCCACACACAGCAGTGCATTCTAATACATATAAAATTTATAGCTTTCAGTTTCATGATGATGCTAGGAGTTTACAAGGCAGTCACTTTAAAACTAATATACACAAATATACATGAATATTATGATAAATCATATTTATTAATAGGTTAGTACTTTCCTGGATTGTAACCATATAAAAATTTTCCAACTGCAAATTGTTAGTTTAAGAAATACGGCATTAGGTTTGATTCTCTTTGAAGCCGCTTAAGATATGGGTCTGTGAGTGTTAGATAACACTTTCCTGAAAGGATACCGCATCATGAGGAATTCAGTCTTTCTCATTCTTTAATCCAAAACTGTTTTACTAAACATGTGTAAAGATAATCTTGTGCTTATTTTGTTCAGTATTTCATTCTTAAACTTAGCATGGTAAGACTTGCGTGCTGTCCGCCAACTGAACATTGTTTTGGAATTTATTTAGGACCTTTCGTGTTGAAAGATTTTTATCCAACGTTCCTCAAATTGAATTATAAATGTTAAATTATGCAACATCCAGGTTAGTGATTGTGCTGTGTTAATCTTTTGACAGTTTTTTGAATCAGCGCCTTTGACTTCTTACGTGTTGACAACACCCAGTGTTACTGGCAGTATGTCCCAGTAGCAAAGAATCATCTTAGGCACCTACAAATTAACCTCTATGATTCTTAAAAATGAGGCAGCTGATAGTGGCAGAATGCCTCAGGGGCTTTTTCTTTCGAAGAAAGAGAATTAGACATGCAGGTTCCTTACACTGTGAATGGAGTTAAGCAATCACAGCAATATACGCCAACCCAAGGTGCCTAAGGGAAGGCAACACCTAGAATCAGAGTCGTCAGCTTAATTAAACTCTGCACAGTCCTGAGCTGTGAAGTTAAAGCAACTGCTGCAAATGAGGGCATGATTTATTTCATACTAAATTTAACCAGTAAAATAGTTTGAGTGAACTGTGCTTTAAAATGCTAATTTCTCAGTGTTGACGGCAAAGGGAGCACCAGCTAACAAGCTGAATGGTGGGTGGGTGCTGTGAGCATCTAATGGGTCCCATCCCCACATCAGGAGTGCCAGAAAGAGGGAGGATGCTACCAGGTGTCTCAGGGGAGGCGGGATAGAGTCCAAGGACGTTTAAAGCTTAGTGTTAATGATGCTGGTCTTGAGCTGCTGACCTCTGCCCTGAGGATATATCAGAAAAATAATCTGAAATTTTAGTTTGGAAAGAGAGAGACTGGAACTGAAGCAGTTTGTGACTCGACTGCACAGAGATGGCTGTTCAGTTTGAGTTTGTGTGATCTTACCGAGGGAAAAGGATGTGGAGGGCAAGCCCTGTGGAAGTTTTACAGAAAGTTGAGAAGGAAACAGAGATGATATCTGAAGGACACCTCGAGGCGATGACAGCAGCTTGGCAGGAGATGGCAGAGACACAGGAGTCACAGGAAGACGGGATCTCAGAGTGCGACTGACTGTTAAAAGGCAGCTGCCAAGTCAAGAAAGATTAGGATGGAGTATTGTATTTTAGCTTCAGCTAAAAAGACATTACGAGGGATATTGGCCGTTAGGTTAGATTACATTGCTAGATCTGGCCAGTCACACCAAAATTGTTACAGAAGGTCACAGCCTTAAAGAGAAACCGAGAGACTGAGATAACATACTTCTGTTGAGGAGCGTCAGAGGTGAGGTTTGCAATGTTATCTTAGCGTGGCTCCCTAGAAGCAAAATAGCACAGTGTCCACAAACTTCATGCTGGGGAAAAAACCCAATGCTTTGCCCACACTAAATAGGCTTTCTGCACCTAGTTCCATTTACTTTATATATGGATATGTATATTTGGAGGAGTTAGGCAAGAAGGGGAAGAAACTAGAAAAATTAAAACACAGGGTTAGATACAGTTAGGTCTCTTGTTTTGTATAGTAACATAGAAACAGTAGCAAAAAAAGCCAAAGCCATGAGTTTGTTGGAAAAGTTATGACAATAATGATGCAAATTTTTCCCCTTTAAAAAAATGCTTTGGAAGCACGAAAAGATAATATTTTGGTAATCTTTCTCCAATTTTAGCTACCTGTGCAATAATGGTTTAGCACTGTGAGAGGCAATGGCAGTATGTAGGTGTTAAATTCTTAGTATTTTCAAAATTGTAAGTTGTTTTAAACTTATTCTGTACTGTTTTAATTGACGTAGTTTATAAAAATGAATATTCCCATAATAACAATAAGCCTATTGTTTCTTGTAAAACCTGAGCTACCTTTGTAAGTAAGAGGTGTCAGGTATAGTAATCCAGTGACATTTCTGCTTACAGATTTCAAAGAATTGTTACGTTAACACAATTGTGGAGAAATCAAAATGAAAGCTATTTGCGTAACAAAAGTGTGCAAGCTCCTGTGATTTACAGCAGCGAGCGTCAGAGGTTGCTAAGCATGGAAAAATTGATGCTATTACATTAAAGGACGACACTTAGGTTGTTTTATTTTCCTGTAGCTTGAGAAAGTCACAACATGCTAGCACTTAATATCAAATTTGCTTTAAAGTTTATATCATTATAAAGATGAACTTTGTCTTCAAAGGCGAGCCTGTTCTTTAAGGTGGGAATCCTGTTCCTCCTGCCGCTGACTCCTGGGCAAGCACCGTGTCTGACCCCTTCAGTGATCCTAATTCTCCTTTGCGCTAATTGTGCTTTACCCGAGGGGAG
This sequence comes from Burhinus oedicnemus, assembly GCA_008921705.1. Classification (NCBI taxonomy): domain Eukaryota; kingdom Metazoa; phylum Chordata; class Aves; order Charadriiformes; family Burhinidae; genus Burhinus; species Burhinus oedicnemus. Next base: position 990,187 of record VFFE01007101.1, on the reverse strand, counting down.
GTCCCTGGCTGGCGATGTGTCCTGCAGTTGTTCATCAGAGAGCCCTGGTTTTCATCTGTAGGTGCCGTAGGTAGAGAGTTTTCTCACCCTGTGGATAAGTGAGATGCAAACATTTTCTGTACTGACAAAACAGACCAGCTGAAGGTTTCTCATGGGTGAAGGAGAAAGCAGGAGCAGATGCCTGTAGCCAGTGGTCACGTCGGTGGCAGTAAATGCTCCGTTCATGCTTCTGTATAAGGTAGGGGAATTTCTTGGGCAGGGTAAGGTACCGGAGCTTTGCTCTGGGATCTCCAGCACCGTGCGATTCAATACACCGAAGTCTGTTAAGCTTAAGAGAAGCTGGTCGTCAGAACCGTTAGATGTCAGTGGTGAGGGCCGAGTGCCCCTCGGGGGACCCCATTTCCTCATCGCCTGTTGTTGGGGGAAATCTGACAACTTGGTGCATCCAGCACTGGATTTACTCTTTAGTACAACAGTCAAGGCATGAAGAAACTTTATTTAAATAATATTGGTTTATTAGCCTTATTTATGTTTTTAAAGTTGTGGTTTCAGCAATGTAAAGGTGATTGTCTATCCCTTTGCTTAGTTTTCCCTGGATATTATAGATGAATAGCAGGTTTACATTTTGAAATAAACTTTTTTTCTTTTGTAAAATCAATTGCTTAGGCAGGAGAATTCCTGACTTCCCAATTAAGCAATTTATCTGAAAGAAATCTTTTTTTCCCTTCCCTTTAGAGCATTAAACACTTAGTCAGCTTGAAAGCCGCACCAGTCTGCCAGCACGGGATTTAATACTGCGAACGTTTCTCTTCATATTTGCTGCAGAGATGACCTGCAGACACGAGCATCATGTTAAAAAACAGCTTTTATAATTCCTTGTGTGTGATAACTGAGAGCCAAAACCTGCCTCCGTTTTCCTTTATTTCTTCTCAATGGCTAGAGGAGGGGAGCAGGTGCGAGAGCCAGTGCCCCCTCCCAGATGGCCCGTCCATCCCCCTGCTGCCTCCGTGGGCTCGGATGGTTGCTGGCTTCGCTTTCTGGCTGCGGTGGCTTTGCCGTGACCCCGTCTCTGCAGGCACCGCGGGAGTGTCGGCACACGTGGTTCCCTCCGCATTCAACACTATGGGCTGTTGGTGAGCACACACAACCTGCCGTCCTAAAACCTGAACCGAGGCTGCTCCCACTGAACAGCAGGGAAGACTTTGGGCTTACTTTAGCTTTCTGGATAAATCTAGGGAAGGGAGGAGATTTTTTTTTTTTTTTTTCTTTCACCTGTTTGCCCGTTGTCAGTATAAATAAGTTTGGACATGTTCCAAGATTACCATTGCAGCTTCTGAATGCCCAAAGGAATCAAACCCCCAAAGCTTTTGAGCCTTCCCATCACTCACATTTTACCCGTACAAGCAAATCCAGTGTGCGTGGCGCTGGGCAGCACGGTAGTCTGTTTATTCAGTTGCTGTCCTAACCTTGCTTCTCCGTGAGGTTGGAAGGAAATTGCTGTGCTTCTGCATTGGCCCCTTGTGGGACATATTAGTTTCTGCTGCTTGTAAGGATCCTTTCCCCTCTCCCCTGCTAATCCAAACCCATAATAGCATCTTAGCAGTGCTGGAATGATTGACTAAAGGCTTTCCTGCTGTAATTTATACACATATCAATAATTACTTAGTTGACCTTTTTTTTTGTACAGGACACAGTGTCTAATGGCTGGAGGTAAAAACTGGAAAACTGGAGTTTGGGGTAGGCTCACAACTGTGTTACCTGTGGGAGTAACAGTGTTCATCCAGGGAGAGATCCAGCTCCTGTTTATTCACGTTGAGCTTTTCCATGGAATTAAGGCAAACCCTTTTGGTTAACTGTTTCTCTTTCAGGGGTGGGAGGAAACTTTCTGCTGACTTACCCTGCTGACCCAGCTCGCCCAAAGGTCAGAGTAATCTTTGCACTGAGGCGGAGGGAGCCGAGGCCTCCCGCTTTCTTTCCCTTTGTGGCTGTGTGTTTCCTTCTGGGTGCGAGTATTTGTAGGTTGTTGGCATGGGAGAGTCATGAGCAAGTGAACAACCATGGCATAAAATGAGATTATGTCCAGCTGCTGGACAGAGTGGAGGGAGTCGATTCTGGCTTAGTCCCTGGGTCGCTGTGCTCAGCCAAGCCTGGGGCAGCAGTGTTTTTGGGGGGCAAGGGAGGAGAAAGAGAAAGGATGACAAGCGGCAGGAAAAGACTGAGTAACAAGAAGAGGAAGAAAAGTGAATCCCTCAGAGCTGCTCTGGTGACCTCAGGAGCCATGGCCATTGATGGCACGTCATACATACCCTGCTCCTGTGTGCACCTGTTAGACTCAGTTTGATATTTGCTTTCAACCCTGAAGTGACAGGACTGTGCTCGTACAAGAAGTATTTTCCACTAATTTTTCACACAAAAGTATCTGGCTTCTGGAAGTCAATACAACCAAGGATTTGTCTGTTTAAAGACCAAGTACATGCTACCTATGACTCTCTTTCCCTGTGATAATTTTTGAGCTGTGAATTCCGCACAGTTGCCTTCAGTAAAATCTCAGTTTACATCCATGAGTACATTTTTTTTGGTATAGATTTAGCCTGGAGTTTGAAAAATCTCAGTTTTATAATTCAACAGCTGTAATGTGTTTTCTGGGAACATTAGTGTCTCTGAAACTTGATTATGCAAATATTTGCAGAGGGCAAACAAAAGCTCAGCGAAAACAAATCCATAAAATAATTAAGGAAATGTTGGTGGTTTTCTATTTTTACAGTATTTACTCCTCTCTAAATGTTTCCCAAACTCTCTGGATGCTTCTTTCCTCTCAGTGATTTATAGAAGTCTCTGGTGACACTAGTTGCATCCCAAGTGAGGTCATGTTTAGTGAAGAAACCCATCAAGCAGCTGATGCCATTTTGAGATATGAGCTCTTTGGCAATATTTTATAGTTTCAAATAACCTTACCAGCACCATCAAAATTATGGTACTAAGCACTGTTCAGATCTGTGAACTCTTAAGGAATGAAGAAAAATAATTTTAGATGGCCATTGAATTTAGGCCCCTTGGTTATTGGTGGGCAGCTGTGGTTTTCAACTTCTAGTACTAAATAGCAAGTCATTGACTTGGTGGTTATGCTGTGAAAGATATGTATTTCATGAATTATAACTAAATTGCCTTTTTTTTTTTTCCCCTCTCCTTCTGTAAGAATTCTGGATTTTTCAGTTGTTTCTTGTGATAGATGCTGGCTTGAAATTCTGTAACGTCACTATAGCAATCCTGAGGGAGACAAGTTAAATTTGGATTGAGCTTCAGACACATCGAATCAAGCTGTTCGTGTATCCAAAGTGCCAGCTGAAGCCCCAGGTAGGGCTGCAGTTGTGGTGGTCTGAGTCAAGAATTCTGCTGAGCCCTGCCAACTTGGGAAAGTCAGGTGGTGGGGAACCACATCAGGTCGTAAGAGGTAACATCGGATCCCTTCTCTATTTTATGTGATAGCTTTGGAAGTGACAGACTTGTTCTTTACCTGGCCTTGTGTTCCTAGCATGGCTCTGTAATTTTTGTACTGGATTGGAGCTGCACAAAATAAATGTATTTATAGTCTCAGGCAGTGTTCAGAATGAGTGTTATGCATAAAATTGCTTGCTGAAGTAACTCTCCTGATGCTGCAAGAGAGCTGGGCCAATAGAGAATTTGGGTCACCATACCTAAGAAGATTTCTGTAATTAATACAGCTTTTATAGAGCATATTTGCATTTTTACACGGAATAGTTGAAAAAGCTTTTAAGTTTCAACCAATCCATCCCCCTTTCCTCCTGAAACATTTTTATATCTCCAGATCTGAAGCTGAAAGTCATTTAGCACCAAATTCTAATGAAGAAAAAAATTATCATTGCAGGATTCTCAAAAACTTATTTCTCAGGTTGAGAAAGATTTAGAAACATGTTTTTTTCTGCATGTGTCACCCTCAGAGTACTCTGTGTACGAAGCCATACGAAATAAAGCTGCCATGGCTTACATGCCATGGAAATAAATGAGTTTGAATGAAAAACACATTTCAGACTCAAGATTTTTATGTTTCGTTTTTAAACTGTAATCAAAAAAGTACTGTATACTCTCATTTGATGAATGCTGCACACACTGCAGAAAAAATGCATTGCAAGACTTTGGAAAAGTGCCTGCAACTGATACAGTGTTTTTTGGACAGAATTTTTTATGGAACAGTATTTTTAAAAGCACTAACAATTCTTAAGCCACCTTCTTGCTCAGCACAGTTACTTTTTGAAGAGCAATGCAATGTGGTCATTATTTTCCAGTATTTCTTCTGTGTTGTTTCTGTGGAGAAAGCAGATCTGAAACCTCCCAGATAAGTCTTTAATGATTTCTAGATTTAGAGCAAAGGAATGAAATTACTAACATTACAGTTTAGCACTATTTTTGGCTCTATTTAATAACTGCTTCTAATGATGACCTGTGTGATCATGCACGCTTATACAATTAGCATTTATATTTTAACTTTCTAAATTAAAACGTTGAATACCTACCGGTATAGAATATATAGAGTAGTATGTGATAATGTAAGAGTTCTCCAGAATAGTACTATGAATGTTTGACAAAGTCTCATCATGTCAAAGTTTAAATTATTGAATAGCTACAATTCTCCCGTAGAAAGTGCAATGTAGATTAACAGACATAAAAGAAAACATGTTCCAGATGAAGTAGGTGAGTAAATATATCACCTAAGTGGTTGATAAAGTAGCTAAATTACTGTAAACAAACAATAAAACATCTTAGAGGAAATATCTCAGAAAAGTTGCGTATTGGAAGGGTAAAAAGATAAATGCAAATTGTAAATATATAAAGGGAAAAGGCTGGATAGCAGTTTTTGAATGTAATGTGTAGATGCTCGTGTGTAGATGCTCTTGTCTGTCTCTCTAGTAAAGTTATTGTTGCTGAACAGTAATGACAACCCCCTCTGACATGGAGTAATGCAGAGCAGGTGACAGTCAATGTAAGATGGATACAATCCGTTTCTGCCATTAAGACTTATAATGGAAATATTTCTGGGCACTGTATATGAAAATGGTCAGTAAAAGTAAAATGTTGAGACTGTATACATCATTAATCAATTATAACCCCTTTTAATGCATAATGGAGTGAGAAACCAGAGTGCCTACATATTTGTTTTATTAGCAAGCCCAGTCCTGCAGAGTATCGATTCACTGTATACCAAGCAAATGGCTTTTTTCTTTTCCTTTATCATTATAGTTTTAGTTTCCAAGAAAATAATCCAGGCTGGAACTGTTCACCCTCTACCTGTAACGCTGAAGATATCAGATAGATGGTTTTATGCCAAAGGTATTTGTGGAAGCACCAAAGTTCTTGTCTGCCAACCAGTGGCTGAATGCCATCAGCAGCAGATATGGCTGGGGGTTTTCAAGATGTAGCTAAGGTAGAGCTGTGTTGTAAAATAGCCTTACTTACTTCACAGAGTAGAAAAAGGTGAAAATTAAAAGTACTAGCAATGGCAGCAGAGTTGTCAGTAATATCCCCTCCCAGCTAACTAGAAGCAGCCTGAAAAGGATGGAAGAATTTGTGTCTTGTGGGATTGTACCTTACTTTGTGCTGACTTTTTCTCTTTTTACTGTATTTTTCATCCTGCTTCCAGTGGAGGACTCTCAAGTAGATCAAAAGGTAGTGGTAATGAGCTGAGCTGATGAAGCTTTCAGAAGAAAAGGGGAAGAAAAGAGATAAAATACTGTAACTCTTCAGTAAGGGGGCTCGCTTGAAATATTAAATTTCTGATTCTCAGTGTTTTCTCAAAATGATGCTTAAAAAAAGGTGATAAAAAGTTTCCAAGAAAATGAAGATAGTAAGAAGTAATACTAAAATTACGCTGATAACTCTTCTACATTCAGTAATATTTTATGTAACTAATTTATTCATTATGATTTATGGAGAACATTGATGGCTACAAAGGCTAGATAATAGACTGGTTTTATGTTTTTAATACGAGACCTAATCCCACAATCATTATTTAATCAAAAATTCTTCTTTTCAGAGGTTTTCTTGCATGTGTTTTCCTGAGTCAGGTCTGTGATATTTAAAATTTTCTGTCAGTGACAATTTACATTTACAAAAAAAATGCACTAAGAAATGTTCACATTCTTGCCACATGCCAACGCAAGGAACAATTAAGCACTATTAACTCCCTTTTATGATGGGCATTGAGGCAGAGGAAACTTAAGTCTTGTGTAAGGCTGCTGAGGAATTAAAGATGGTGAGACCTTGAGGGTTCCTATCTCTTTTCACTACCCAGCTGAAATACCACAATATTCAAGAGGAAAAGTACTGATGTAACAGTTTGTAAAAACCCTCAGAAAAAAGAGAATCCAAAGATGGACACTCAGCAAAATGAAGTAGCGCCCCATTTCGACCCGTCCTTTCCACCAAATGACAATTCCCTGGTCAGCAGAGACTCATCAGGTGTCTCATCTGGGCGGAGAGCATTTTAATCCTTAGCATAATTGCTCATTCATCCTAGTTGCCTGTTGTGTGTATTATCCAATAAATAATGACTTTGGCCTCTTACACTGTGTATATCTGACTTAACAGTCTCTTTGCTGACAGTAAAAGTTACCTGAACAACGTGACCCAGAGAAGGAACATTGCACGTCTTTATATGATCAATCTCTGAAACCCCAGTCTTGTTCCTTTTTAAGACAAAGTGGCAGACGTCCCATTGATTTTTAAGAGGACAGAGTCACTAGATAGGTGAGTTCTGAATCCTCATATTAAAATACAATTATGTTATTTAAGTAAAACAACTGCCTCTAAGATAAATCATACCTGAACATGGAAGGACCATTGGTGGGCAAAGTATATCAAAAAAAGTCCAAAGTGTGAACATGAATGGCCTCTAAAGCTTCATCTAGATTTAATATTTGCTGCCAAATTTTCAGGTATACTGTGAGCTATAGGTCAGCCTTAGGCTCTCAGACAAGGTGTAGAATGTTGCTGTTAATGTATTTCTCCCTGTTCCTGTTAGCATATCACCAGCTACATCCCTTTGCCAGTGGCACAGCGGCCGTGAGGGAAGTCGCTCCTGGCCCGGTTTCCTCCTGTTTGCATTCCTTAGTGAGAGCCAAGAGCTCTGCTAGGGCAGCGATGGAAGTGCAGTATTTGTGCGTGGGAGAAGCTGGAAGAAATGCCCTTTGGGATCCCGTACTTTTCATTTACTACTGTGTTGAGAACTGCTTATAAACATTCCACTTTCAAATTACCACTTCCTTCTAATTTCCCATTTTAATTTAATTTTGGTCTTCATCAATAATGGTTTTGGCAATCCAGATTATTTCACTTTATTTCCCTAGATACTTCTTATGGCTTGCATTTTTAAAAAACAATATCCTATTGAATAATGTTTAGCATTTATGCCTAGTTTTCTTGAAGATGAACAAAAAAAGAAAAATTACTGTGGCAGTTCTGTATTTGAAGTAGTTTGGGTTTTTTGTCTTTCACCTTTCCTAAAGAGATAGAACGATCTAAAATTTGGAGGAAATATATTCTGTAAATAAGGAATACTAGTATGAATAACTTTTAATTATCTTTGCATCGCCAAAGTAATGAACTGATGTAGGTATGATCTTCATTGCTGTGTGAAAAGCAGAGTAGGGATTCAAAAAATAAGCAAGAAATCTAATGAAAATCTTCCCTGTCCAACCACATTTGATTGATTTGCTTGTCTTTCAGTGAGGAATGCCACAGAGCTGGAGAATCTGTCTAGCTCTGTCTCTGCTGAAGGAGTTTGAGTTATGTTTCTTAATAACGTAGCTTTATATTTAGTGGTGACTTACAAAGATTTTGCCCTTCTTTCCCTGAAGGCAGGATATGATCCAAGTTGCCTGATCACATGAAAGCTGGTGTTGTTGAGTGTAATCAACATGTATCAAATGATCTTATTAGGCAACTTGATAATACAACTTTCTTGAGGCTGACTCTAGGGCTTATTGGATACATCATTTCTCCGTAGAATACCGAACTTGCTGGAGGAATATACAGCATGTATAATGCATGCCGTAGTAGCATACTGATGAAATGTGGATGGAATCAAGTAGTAAAACTGGAGTAATTGTTGAAATCTGCTGCAGATGCTGAGTGTAATTGATAAATAACTACTAATAACCAGAGTAATAACAGTTTTTCTATGCATATGCTCAGAAGAAGTTTATATTTTAAAGGGAAGTTCAAGTATGTCTGGATTTTTCTCAGAGTTCAATAGCAAGGCTGCACTGCAGCTGCTTCGCGTTGCCTTTTGCTGCACAGCAGCCTGACGGAGCCACGCTGGGAAGGGGAAGGTGCTGCACAGTGGCTTTTTTGCGCTCTGGTGAGCTCAGTTAATGAGGGCTGGGTAGGAACACATGGCATGTTACACCGGCTCAGCTGATGTGTGGTGACTCCGTCAGCTGCGGGAACGTGATCACATCTGGCCGTGGGTTTGTACCCTTTGTTACTTGATTTCAAAACTGTTTTTGAAAACATGCGATTGCACTGTTAGTGACTACGCTGAGAGCTAGCTTAGATGGTCTTTCCGCTATGGCAGAAAGACTTCTTGTATGTTTAAACACATTAAATTAACACAAAATAATGGGTGACTTTATGATTTAGTGGGGTGATAGGCAACTCCCACTGATCTTCTCCTCCTTATTCCCATTTGACTAGGTGGCACTTGGACAGTTAAGACTAGTAGCCTGCCAATGATTATGTCAATTTTAATGCCAGCTTCTATATTTTATTTAGTTACTATAAGCTTCACTTTAGGTTCCTGATCCAATAACATGTTAGTAATTAGTGACCCAACAGACATGCAATACTGCCACGGTCATTTTGATTAAGATTTTGTTGGTTAAAAGAAGATCAGGCGCTTTTGCTATAATTAAGTGTGACTGTGAAAATGGAGGACCAGCTCAGGCACTGGAAGAGAGAAGATCTTGCTTCTGTACATGTGTGGTGGCAGGGCAACCTGGTCTGTCAGCCGGAAAGACAGGCAGCTAGCAAGATGTTAAAGGGGTGGTCCCATGAACGATCAAGACCTTCAGCCCTTAAAAAGCAGCTGATGAGATTTACCTCTCCTCTGGCTGAGGTCTCCTCTGGACATCTCCTAGGGCTGGAAGGGACCCAAGATGGGTCTTTTGAGAGAGCTGGAAAGGACATTTACACCTGCAGCTAAAACTGTAATGCCAAAAGCGGCAGGGAGCGATAAAGCTGGACCCTCCTCATGGACTCCTGGCCCCTGAGGATGTTTCTTTAACAGCTGGAAAAAGCTGCCTTGAAGTCTGGGACAGCGATGGGGCAGAGCTGGAGGTGCAGCTGTAAGCTCTGGGAAGGAACCACTGGACACAAATGTCATGTCATGTGTTCCGAAACTGGAAATTTGCAGAAGCCTTTCTAAAACAGATGTTTCTATTAAATCTCCTCATATCTGTGAGAATTAAGAAGTTGCTCGTTTCAGTGAGTAGTTTTGTTCCAAAGAAGTTCCTTAGGGAATAAAATGAAGGAGATTTTCTCCTTTTTGTATTAATATTTCAGTTAAATATTTATAAATAGAAGCTTCTGTGTTGTACTTTGAAGCCAGACTTTTTCTTAGATATGTGTTAGTGTCCAAATCTGTCACTATAACATCCCAAATCCTTTAATTAGGTTTGCCAGTTCATAAGCAAAATGAAGTTTCTACATCAGATGTTTCTTTGAGACACAGAAGATGTCTCCTTGATGTTTCGGGTTATTTAAATTTTCTGCAATGCAAATTCTAGATATAGTCTTACAGAAGGCTAAATTAGCCTGAAAAACTGAGGTCATATGAAAGCTGGTGTAGAGCTATGGCTTGCTGGTTTTGGCTTTTTTGTTGTTTCTAAATAAAAAATCTTCAGAAATGAAAACTCCTCCTTCAGCTCAAGCGTTCATACAGTAGAAATTGCTATGAGCCTTCTCTCTTATGTGGCAATAGACTTCCTTTCTTTCTTTCCTCCTTCCTTTTAACATTTTAACCCAGATGTTATAGTATAAAATTTCCTATAAATTAACAGTGTAAAAATATATTAATTGATACACCTCTCCATATTTTCCAGAAGGAGCTGTAGCATTTTATAGCAAGATCATCTTCTCTGTGGATGGAAAAGCTTTTCAGATTCAAGGTTGTTGGCTGTGGTATGAAACAGCATAGCTAATGCGATGATACAGTCAGAGAGTCAGCGTGTGGCATGACTTCCCTCTCCTGACAGGGCATATGCCAAAAAAATATAAAAAATTTTTAAAATTATGCAAACTGTGTGTGAGCAAGTCCTATTCCACTGGGTTATACCATGCACGTTGTTCCAAGGAACAACATTTGAAGGAAAAAATGCTGGTTTGGCTCACCTGAGGATCTTGAAGGTCCAAAGAATAAGCAGTATTATTCAACTCATCCAGATTTAAAGATATTTAAGGAGGGGGAAGTTTAAGATAGATTTTAATGAAAAATATTTTCAGAGCACTCGTATATTTTGCATTTAATCGTACCTTTAAAACTGCAAGTTTTCTTTTTTTGCTCTAAAATAGAAATGGAACTTTAAGCTACTTGTGCTTTGCACAACCATATACTGTCATATTTTGCAAGCTCTCTGTGTTGAACTGAGGTCAAGTTGCACATGCTAATAATGATGCAAAGATTCAGATTGTGGAATAAAGTTGATGACCAATAACAGCTGATTTAGGTAACCAAGTGAAGACTTTAGAAAATGTTATTATTTCAGAATAGTTCCAGCTCACATTTAAGAATAATTTAACCAATTATTGGAAAAAAACCCCCCAACAAATGAAGAATAATTTGGCAAAGAATTTGTTGTTAATATACAGTCTTATACGTAGGAATTAAATGCAACAGAATTTGTCTTGAGTCTAAAACACTTTACAGGATTCACCTGAAAGGTTTGATATTGCCTTCTCTTCTAGTCTTTAAACCGATATAAGCTCAGGGAAGACTGACGAGCATTTACTTCATTAGTGATCGCTCATGTACTTCTCACTGCTAAGTTTCAGAATAATGTGACTCCAAAAACTTATGCTTATCTGTTGACCCAGAAGAAGGATAAAATACGACGTAAATATAGGTATGCAGAGAAAATCACATGGGAGAAAAACAGCATTTGTTTTGAGCATGGATTACTCTAATAAGACTTTAAGGTAAAAGTAAACTTTACATTTTTGAAGACTTAGAGATTAAAATGCTGTAAAAATTAAACTTTTTGCTGTATAAGGAATAAGAAATCTCAAAGCTGGTTTTGGAAGTCAAACTTGACAGCCTGCACCCCCAACTTAAAGCAATGGGGGATGGTGAGACATTTTAAGAGTAAACAAATAAAATTTCATTCTTTTTCCATCCCCCTAATTTGTTACACTTTTTAGGATTAAAGAGGTGAGCAGCAGAAGGCTTTTACAGGTCTTTCCAGAAGAGGAGCAGAAGGGTTGCAGGCAAAAAACCCTTTGGAGCTTTGGAAATGCCAAATACCTTTTAAAGAAAAGACAGTCTTATTAAAGTTTATTTTACTGATAATGGTGATAAAACACCTAATGTGCAGCATGCGAGGCAGCTAGTTTTGACATTAAAGATTCAAACCAAGTTCAAAATACCATAAAATTGTAGTGCTTTACAAAGTGTTAAAAGACTGACATTTTCCTTCCTCTGTCTGGGACTGTCAGAAGTTTCTGAATCTGACTTCTGAAACTCTTGTTACTGCCTTACGGCAGTGTTCACAAACACAGTCACCTCATGGGAGCCTCTCCGAGGATTTTTCTTGGTGATAAAAATTATGTTTTCTTTAGATTCAATCCTATGGCAGCCCTGAAGATATTTTTGGTTAGTTTCTCATTGGAAACTGGAGACTTAAAAAGCTAGAAACAACACTTAAAATTCCTCTTCTAAAAATGACATAATTTTCAGCTTCCAGTGAGGAATTAACATCAGTAGCAGATGAATTTGGTTTAATTTTTTCCCTTCAGCTGGCTACTCAAGATAGCCCAAGTAGGTTTACGGCAGGACCAGTATCAACCTCAGCCAACTCACCATCGCACTACAACCCCGTGCAGCCACATGTTGTCTCTGTCTGTTGGGTGTCAGTTGAAGAGCCTTGGTCTAATTCTTGGTATACAGTAAACTCATTAGTTAATTTGAGAAGTAAATAAAGTCTAAGAAAAATTGAAAAAAATGAGCACCTGTGCATTGATCTGGAGTTTACTCTTCTGTGATAAGAAAATTCATGTAGGTTAGTTTTGGAAAAGGAGGAACCCCCTACTCTGACAAGTCCTGATACAGGATATGTGGTGAAATGCAGATGGTTGAAATATTCCATCAGAAGTAGCAAAAATTTTCAACAGCAACAGAATTTCTACAGCCATGGCTATAATGGAGATGTTTTTGGGCAGTCCTGTGTTGCTACTGAGTACCTGTCCAGGGAGGCAAAATTGAAGGCAGGTTTCTTAAGTTGATTAATAATGACATATGCATAATCTTTAATAAACTATTAATTAGAAAGGTGCCTGCATTTACAGCCTCAACAGATACTGCAAAACTGTGCTCTGGTGTATCTGCTTATGCCTGAGTAACATAGACAGGCTGAGCCGGAGGCAGACAGGAACTGCAGGCACACAAATCCCCCCAGCGTTTGAATATATGCAAATAACGCATTAGCATTCCACGAGGAATTTGTGGTGGAATTAGCATCCAGGTCACCAAACTGCATTTTTTTTGTCCCAGGATGATCTGCTCGTGAAGAAAGATGGCTCGCACCATTGCCACCCCCACGCTGCTCTGTGGAAGGCTGTCATTAGTGATAACAACTTTCATGTCTTTAATTACTGAGATACTTTAATTCAGTCTGATACAAAATGAAGTTAAGGCTCTGTGGATTCTTATCGTGCTTTTTTTAAAATAGAGTTTCATAACAGAGCCTGAAATTTAGTTTGCTGTGAACTTTCTAGAAGTTGCCAACTGTCAGTGAGTTTGGGCCCAGTTTTGACCAAGACAGTTTGTGACTTTCTGGGAAGCCACATGAAAATTTGAGGGGTTGGAGAAATTTCCTTATACTTATTATTTCATGTCAGAAGGGAAAACCTAGGATACTAATTTTTTCTGTTTTTTAGGCCAAGTCAATAGTTGCTTCTGTCCACAAGGGCCCTCCAAAACAGTCTGTATCTTCATGCTAAACTGAAAAACATGGCAAAAAAAAAATACTTATGGAGAGGGAAGTGATTTATGAAGATTATAAGTGGATCAATGGTGAGGCCAAAAATACTACTGAACTACATACGCTACTTTTTCTCCTCCTCTGTCTCCTCCAGCCCAAAGCCTTCACTGAGCCTGGCTGTCTTTTGACTCAGATGGGTTTAAGCAGTACTGGTGTTTATTATATATAAACACATAGGCAGTATAACAGCATTATATTGACAGATGTCTAATTTAATTAGGACTCACTGGTTAGGGTGCCTTATTGTAGAAACACAGGTACATGCCATTCAAGTTAGCTATAGGACTTCACAGTAACAGACGCTGCACGTGAAAAAAGAAAGAGGTGGTCTCTGCTCCTGAAGAACTTGCCTTCAAAGACAAGAGAGGTAGGACTGAGCTGCCCAGACATGGGTATTCAGTGCTATTTAGGATAGCCTTGGGTATCTGAAATATCCCTTTGGTTGACATGTATGACATGGTGCCTACAGGAGACCCATGTCCTTTTGGGGCATGAGCTGGAGGCCAGCCATGAAACCTTGAAGGATATAAAATGACCCTACAGAAATGTTTAAGCACCAGGTTTACTCCAGGGATGTCCTATGTATACACTCAGAGAGATGCGTTTGCAAGAAAACAAACATCATCTAAGTATGGAAGTAGCTTAACTATTGTCAAGGTTCTAGTAGGTGTTACTACAGGGTAAAGTTTTAAAGAACAATGTGTCCTTCAAACACAGCTTTGTAGATGTTTTTAGGGAGCTGTCTGGCAAGGGAGACAGTACTAATTTATGTGCAGAGTCGTAATGCATATAAGCAAAAAGATTTTCCTAAATGCAGTTGAATGGCATTATCATGTAGGCCAACTAATGCAAAATAACAATCTGATTATCTTCCTTTTGTCTTGCGGCATTCAGTATTGATCTAACACAAAAGTAGGAGCCAGATAAAGAACAGCACTGAGTTAAGTGACTAGTATAACTCATCCTCTCAGTTAAACGTTTCAAGAAAGAAAAAGTGCTTATCTGGAGTCAAAGCTGCAACTGTCTGTAAATTGCTTAAAGAAATGCCCTTGGTGCAATCCTTAGAAGCATGTACTTAATTTTACTTAAAATATGGATGGTTAGCTTTGAAATGCAAAGAACATATAGCATAAAAGTAATTTTAGAACAACATAACTAAAGGTGCCCAGATACTCTTTATTTTGCTGTGGTCAGCAATGATATTATACTCTGCACCCCTCTTGCACCTGCCAGGCAAAATGGAGAAACAGTGATGGATGGGCTTGCTGGAAAATGTCAAGAAATGGATGTATAAATTACCAAGGGTATTTTCAGTGCTTTCCTTTGAAGGTCTTGCTTCAGGAGGGAAATCTGGGCTTCCTAAGGTACTTGAGAAGAGTGAGAAATCAAAATTATGCATGGAGTGAGGGACTACCTACAGCTAGCTAATGGAGTGTATGAGGAAAAAAGGGTTTTCCTTGCATCCCTTTAGAGCTTGTGGGAAGAAGCATTCAGTTGCCACCCAGAGACTTGAATCTTCTGAGGACCAGCCAGACCACTGCTTTTTCTCAGCAAATGAGTTTTGCAGGGGAAGAACCTACACCTTCATTTCGCAGGGCCTGAAATCCTGTTTTGTGAATCATGCGCCATGCTGGGTGTGTTCCATGATAAGGACCATTCCCTGTGGTGTGGGGCAGCAGGGCAACATCCCTGCTGAGCCCCATGTTGCTCCTCAAACTGGTCTGTCTCTTTGGGCTATCAATTTGTCCCAGTTAAGCCATTTTCTTACCTTTTGCGTGCTCCCAGAGTGGCCAAAGTTGAAGCCCAAAGACAATACAGAAACATAACACATACGGAGAATCCTTTAATTATTGTGTATCACCAGAGACTACTGTTTCATGATAACTAAACAGGATTATCAGTGTACAAGATTTTTATACTCTGCACTTATATGTCAGTACCATATAAGTATTAGTACAACATTTTCTGAAACTAGAAGCTAAGAAAACTGGCTGGCGCTGCACCTTTTCGTTCCTGTCAGCAGCAACAGCAGAAAAAGCAGGAGAGCATGAAAAATGTGGTCTGTGAGCCTTCTGAGGAGAGATGAAGTGGGAGAAGAGGTGCCAAATCTCAGGTGTAGATAAGGTATTTCTACAAGGGTCAGCTGACAGTCTGGCACTACAACATATTATAAATCATTCCTGTCTAGAAGTTAGCTACTGTTTCAGCTGCTTCTGGTGAAAGCAAAAAGTGCAAGTTACCTTACCATTTGCAAATACGTAGCAATTTTTTCTGCAGAAATTGACATTTTCATTGCTTTCATCCTTGCAATGGAGGAACAACATGGTACAATATAGTTTTCTATCTTTAATCTTTTACTTTGCTCTGATATTATGCCAGAATCTGCTGGGAAAGGAAATAAATATCTCTATGTGCTAACGTATAGTCAAATAGGATTTTTGAATATGTAAATTGTAAATCTAGATGGAACTGGAAGTTCATTAGCTCAGTTAAAGGTTGTTTTCTTGAAAACTTTAATAGACTCTAACCATTAATCTTATCACTGGGTTGCACTTGCTACATATATGAGTGAAATTTAGGAAGGCTGAATAGGAGGAATGTGCCTTGGGTTGACGAGCAGCGCTGCACTGAAGAAGACGTTTATAAACAACCGCTGCTTACAAGGCAGAGGAGAAAATAACCTCAGTACAGTCAACTAAAATCACCTGAAACCTTCTGAGGAAAGATGTCAGGTTTCCCCAGCAGGTTGGCCAGTCTCTCTGTGTTACAAGGCCTTTTCCGTACAGCCATTTCTGTTCCTTGCTGGGATAGGTCGGCACTAATGGTTCTGGGAGGGTGATTTGCTGCCTCTCTGATCTGTGGCAACTGTTTTTGTATTCTGAGAAGGGATGAGTAAAACTACCCAAGTTAAATTTTCTGCAGTCTTCATTATTTTTCAAAACCAAATATTCACATTATTCTGATTTTTCCTCAGGTAGTGTCATAAATTTTATGCTTGGAGGCTCATCCAGTTCCATCTCCTGTAGACAGCAGGCTTTGAAATGTGTTTAATTACTTTTGTGTTATGTCTGGTAAGTTAGGTCAGGCTGCAGCACAAAGGTTCTTGGGAGTGTAAATGCTTGGTTTGGTCTGCACCAGCAGCAATGCAGAGACCCCCATGTCCCTGCCCCCTCTGACCTCACATCCATCAACTGACATTTTGGTCTGCTTTAGCCCACATGCTTCACCTATCCAACATCTGTCCACTCCTGGTGTGTTAGGAGTGGACGCGTGTGGTAAAAAACAGAGGCCAAGGAGCGTAGCAGAGCTTACCGTTAACTGAGAGAGAAAAATAGTTATCTGTACTTTATGTAATCTAAAATGAAACTGTTGAACATCCCTGGACCAAGGTGTTTAATTTCATCTCAGTTGTACAGTAATCTATGCCCTCCAAGACATGTTAATGCACCATGAAAGCTTTAATTTTGATGTCACCAGCCAGACGTCTCTCCTAAGGGCTGGGTTCCTAGACTGTGCTAGAAAGAAAGAGAGGGAGAAAGAGAGGTTTAAAACACTTTTTTTGACTGCTATCCTGTGAAGCTTTAAGGGATTATAAACCGTATCAGTAGCTACTGAAATCTTTAGTCACAAGTAGTTTTTGCAGAAAATGTCAGAAAAACATCACAGAATGTGCTAACTGTGGCTTTCTCTTACCGCATGATCCTGAGTGTACATGCAAGTGTTAAAAAAATGAGTATTTTAAAAGAAAAATTGGCAGCAGAACATCTAGCATTTTCAGGAGAAAATGTATATTTCTTTTCATGTGGATCATGTGTTAGCAAGGAGGGATAATCAGAAAGTATCATATTCACTTAATATCATATCATAAATAAAACTTTTATAAACAATTTTCATCAGATATGACTAATTTAACACACTTTGTTGGCATTACCTGTTGCTGCTGTGGGATATGCTTCCAGCTGTAATTTCAGGTCCTTAATGTTTATTCTGTTTCCCTCTGTTTTGATATTATTAAATCTTCCCTGATTGTTTCAAAAATTCTCCATAATTTTTTATTCCTGTGTTCATCCTACTCCTGGTTTTGCACAGTTTATTAAAAGCTCATATATAATTACATGTTAAATCATAAAGCATGTGTGGTTTTGCTAAAAATTGTGCCCGTAATTTTCGAACACCGATCCCTTGTCTAGCAGGAATGTGACCATACTAGGGATGTAAAAGCCTACTATCTTTGTCTTAGCATTCAAAAGTCATTTGGGCAAAACATTTAGCAGAGAGCACAACCCATTGTACAGGTGAGCGCTCCATAAAAGCACTCTCTATGTGTAAGCTGAAACACTAAAGAAACACTCAAGAAAAATTTGAATTATTTATTTCCACATGTTATCCTTTAAAAGCACTTTAAGATCACTCCAAAACAGTCCTGTCAGCACATAGTAATTTCAGAAACAGGAGGAGATGAAAGACATGCTACTTGGGAGAGGCTTTGGAGAATGGAAGTGCAGATAACTATCACTTAAATGGGCCAGCACTGTCTTTCTCTAGTTCTTTAGACACTGTGATAGGACTGAGACATTTATTTTAATTTTGCAAACAGCTTTGCCTTCAAAATCCCCAGGCCTTAGTGATCACCGCATGACACTGCCCAGCTTTGATCCACAGAGAACTTGTCTGTCCTCAAAATGGGGCTCAGCTCTGCAGTTCGCCCCAAACTTTTCTTCCTGGTTGGATGAGCTAAATGAGAGTGGGTGTCGGTGCTTCAAATGGATGTCAAAGTGCAGGGATCATCCCCCGTTTTCTTCCAAGAGAGACAGGACAGGCAGCATCACAGACCCTCAAATGACAGTTATTTCACTGCCTAGCATAGAGCTGTGGCGCAGGCAGCCCCTCGTTCCCTCGTGCCATTTTCAGTTTGGCTTCCTTACTGAGTAACTTAAAACAATTCTCTGAAAAATGTGAAAACAAACCTGCAGTTTTACTCCCCCCTAGGTGTCTGCTGGGGCCATGCAATGTGCCCTCTGGATCTGGCAGTCAGGCTTGAAAGGTAATGAAACACGAGGTCAAAGGTCATCCTGGAGGGTCATTCTTGCAGTTTGTTGTGTTGGTGGTCAAGATTTGTGGCAGCATTTATTGGTGTAAGTACAGAGTCCCTTACCCTGCCTTGGTGCTACCAACGTATGAGGGTGTGTTCAGGTCTCTGTCACCAAGCTTGTCTTCATGGCTTCTTCATTCCTTTTCATCTGCTTTGTACTAACATCTATTTTCTTCCTTAAAAAGATAAAAGGAGTAGATCAGACAATTTATTCCTACCATATTTTCAGATTTCTTCTGTGTGTCATTTTAAATAAAAAGGAAATGAAGAGGATGAAATTCGAAGAATAAGTTGGGTGTAAATGTTTATTGCTAACAAGTGTGAAATTCTACAATTCTAGTTTACAATGATGCATTAACGCTAAGATTATGTTTTTATAAATTGGCTTTTTCATAGTGCAGAGAAACTGCTGTCAAAACAATTATTTTTGTGGAGTTTCAAAAATCATAGATGTGATTTACACTTCATTGAAAATTGGTGGGATATGTTTAAAGTACTGTTGTGCTTTTTAAAATTCCACCAAGGATGTGGGCTTCTAAGGACGCCAAAGTACTAATTCAGCTACTTTGAACTATAACATGGTCTTGGTGAGTATCTTGTTTGCTCTATGGGAGAAGAAACACATCGATCTGTTTTTGACAATCCCCACCGCAGATCTGAAGGCACAACTGAGACTGCTGGTTACACTTATGTCTGTCTGGTGTTCAAATGCACTCTGTGGCTGTTTCGTCTTTTCTGTCAGAGCATAGTTTTATGTTAGGTGATACGGCCAAGGTCGCAGGAGAAGATACCATAAAACTTAGATAGTTTTGCACAGCAAATGGAGCCATCTTTTTTCTTAAGTGCAAAAGCCATTCCAGGAATGTAATTGAACAGCTGATAACCTAATTTGACCTGCTTTTAACTGCCTGAATTTCCTATTAAATCTATAGTATTTGGTGCTATTGAAAATTGGAGAAAATATCTGTAACAAGAGTTTGTAATTGGAAAATACTCATTTGTCAAAATGGGAAAGGTTTTCTTGCAGTGTGTTGCCTTGCTCAGATGAAAAAAAAGCTTTGAAATTGTGGGAGTATTTTATTTAAACAATTTGTGAAAAAATCAAAATTAGTATCCTTTCATAATTCAATTTGGTGATTAATGTATTTCTAAAAATAAACTGAAGTAAAATAAAACATTTACAAAATATTGAAAAGAAATACTTGCCTATTTTGCAACTTTTTTTTGTATTTTAAAAACTTTTCACACTTGTTCAGGATGAGGAAAAGAATTGTCTCCCTTAGCTATCCCAGATCTCTTAAAATAAGAGTGATTCAGTACATAGATAATATCTGAAAGCACTTGAGTTCGTCAGCTTAAAATATGCAGAAACATAAAGCCTTACCATGAAACAAGAATAGAAAATGGATTTCCTAGAAATGCTATTGAGCTAAAAAAAGCAATTCTCCTCCTCCCACCAAAGAACCCCCTGCAAGTCTCTTACATTGCTAAATCAACAGCGCACTGTAATTTTTTAGAGATGCCCTTACAAGGATTTCATTTCCCCAGGTTTTCTAATAACCTCTGCTTATAGGTTAAATGAGCTTTTCTCTTCTGTAACGGAAATATCTGGAAGACAAACCTGCGATATTTATTGCACTTTACTGAACAAAATCTGTATTTCCCTTCTGAAAAGAAGCAGCTGAAATTATTGCCTGCAGGATGGTTTGCAGACTATAAAAGATAAATTGTGGAGAAGGCTCTGTCCCTTTTTAGGTAAACAAATTTTCATTTGAAAGGAAAACTATACAAGTAGGTAATAAACTAAAATAAAATGCCATTTTCTCTAGTTAGAACTTTGTTTTCCAGATGTACCACACATCATGTTTACAAAATCTAACATAAAACTGGATACAAAAATTTTAAATATGCATAACATTTAAAAGTTATGGTAAGTAGCCTAACAATTGTGCATTTGTCTAAAAAGTTAATGAACTACTGTTGGCCCTTACCTGCTCTGATGGAATTTAATCATTTAAAACCTGGATAAACAAAACCTTCCAATGTTTTGGGAATTACTCATTGGTTGCACTCTT
>VFFE01007101.1:903512-969732 GCA_008921705.1 Burhinus oedicnemus | reverse complement strand
TTTTTTTTTTTTTTGTACATAGAATTTAGTCATACCTAGATGGATATCAAAATTCATAAAGGTCTTTGTTTATCACTATCATCTTCCCTACATGTGTGTGATTAAATTTTAACTCCTTCTGAAATAGAAATAGCATTCAGCAAGCAGTAGAAAAAAGCTAAAGAAGTAGCACTGCATCTTCTCTTCCTGCTGGAAATTGGGGTCCCTGAGCTCAGTGGAGTTCCCTGGTTTAATGAGATGAAAATTAGACTCGCTGAATTTCATGTTTTGCCTTAAATTCTACCTGTGACATTCACCAATTTTTAAATATGGAAAATCTATGGTTTTTATGGTTTTCTTGAAAAACAAAGCTTTCTATTTCCCATAGCTTGGGAGATGGTCATTCTGTCAGCATGGTTAAATCCAATGGACAGAAGATTACCCCAGAGAAAGAAAAATGTCAAGAGTGAGCTCAGGCCTCATTAAACAACACCGAGTCCCTGAGGACTGTGTGTGTGTCTTGTCAGGGCAGGTAGATGCCTCTTTTTTATCTGGCTAGCTTCACTTCATGGTGGTATATTTGGAAGCTGAATAAACTAAAATTAAGTTATATTGAAAAAACCCACCAACTTACCCTCAAAACTTGTTGGCAAAATAAGGGCAAGGGTGTAATTTAAATAGATCTCCATAAACCCAATTTGTACCTGCTCATGAAGGTCACTTTGTCAAGGCAAAGGAGAGCAAAGTAACAGTGGCAGTCATTATTTACAGAACCACCAGTTCTGTTTTCCAATATTTTAAAACACATTTAGTGATATTAGATACTATCTAATTTGGTACCAAATCTTCCATTGCATTTTGCAGTGCACATCAGGAAATGAAAATTGAATTTACTTTAAAATGTGCAGTTATCAGTACAGAATAAAATGGTAAGTCATCCAGTGAAAGAGATGAGGGTAGATGTATTCTTGGGACCTCTGTCTGAATTTTGTTTGAGGAATAGGGTTAATGAGTCAAGTGAAAATCAGGGAATTATCTCTAGGCTGAAAGGATTCCGGTTTCCGAGATGAAATTCTCTAGAATTCACCTGTTCTAGCAAAATTACTTTAGAATAGGCCTTCCTGGGTTTTGATTTGATTTAAAGCCAACATAATGCAAAAAGGCAGAGCTGTGGATTCACTTTCTCCCTCTTCTAATATATAACATTTCATCCTCCTTGCAGAGATTGCAAATGCTAATTTTGGCCAGTTTTTCATGGTGGCTCTTTTAAGCTAGTTACAGCCGTGGGGGCTCATGGCTAATGTTTGATACCAAAAGTCTGGCATGCCAGCATGTTCTCTTGCCATTCTCAGGTTGAGACAGACTCTGTGATAAGGCTAAGATTAATTTCAAAGTGATGAAAAGATATTTTAGTATAAATTATCTGATTTATTAATACTTAGACATCCACTACACTTAAGTTGGTAAATGACCATTTCCAGCTTGCAAATGCTGTGGAGATTTTGATTAACAAAATTAACAAAAAACACATGGGAATTTATTTTTTATTAAAAATGCCAACATTTTCTACAAAAAGGAAAGTTTGTTTGCCATATGTCAGGCATGTAGTCAGGTCTCCTTATTGGCAGCTATAGAACACTGCGGGAAACACATGGCATCTCTCTAGCCCTACAGGAGCTTCTCTCTGGCCGGCAGCTTCAGGGGAGGTACAAACAATGAAATTAATATGCTCGGTATTTTTTGAGAAGAGCAACAGGCTCTGCTTGAGTCTCAGCAGGCTGGAGATTGCTTAAGTGGGCTTCGCTGCAGGCAGTTTTTGCCCTTGTATGAAAGTCTGTAAATCTTTAATGGCAGCTAATGCTCCTTTGCTTTTGCTGCCCAATTATTTTTCATGTATTTGGGTGTGCCTCTTGATTCTGTGAAATGATTTACATGTGTTAGTTTAGGAAATAACACTTGGAAAGATAAGCTTTTGCTCTGTTAGCTGGAGAATTCCTTTCTTCCCATGCAGGACAGCATTTGCTGTTTTATAGATGTGTCTGTAGTTCAATCCCCTGGAAAAAAAAGGAGCAGGGAAGGACATTTAACAGTCTTACCACTTGCTCACCCACCTTTGAACACACATCAAAGAAGCAGTTCAAGGGGGAAAGAATAACTATTTTATTTTGGTAGAATTAGTTTGTAAGGGCAACGTAGTAGTCTGGTAACTGTGGCAACAAGGCAACATGTTTGCGATTTGCTTTCCTGTAGACTGAAAAAAAGGAAGTAATTTCTTCTAATAAAAATATGTTTTTTCTCTGTTGACAAAATTATGGAAATCATGCAGATTTAGAGCTGCTAAAATTGTTTTAGTGCACCGTACCACATTGTAAGTAGTATCTTCATGCAATATTTTCTTAAGAAATAATAGTTCCGGAATTTTATTGAAAAACTTAGTGTCAATATAAATTTAAAATCTTTTTCTTTGTACTGTGTAATTGAGTATTTATTTTCAATGAATTACTCTTTAAGCTCCTAAGTAATTTCTACCTGGAAATTTAGAAGAGTGCCCTGATTAACTTGCACTGGAATGCTCTAAAAGGTGAAATAATAACATTGCCGTTTTATGCTATACTGTGAATAAATATGACAGATTAAGGTCAAAACAATTAGCCTAAGACTGCCAAAACAAGCTTGCTAACTTTGGTCAGTTTACTCAGGTTAATTTTCAGTGCAGAGCACAGGTTTTGATTTAAGCAGTTGAAAAGGATCAGATGGCCACAAATTATAGTTCAAATCCATGCATGGCCAAATGATAAAAATACTAACAGCAGCTAAAATTCAGTGGTGTGGCTATAAGATTTTTCTCGTTGTTAAGTTTTTAGTAAAACCTTTAATCCATGTTATTGGCAGAAAAAGTGTGACTTAAGGTCACTTAAGGACTTGACTGTGTTTTGAAAAATACATTAATTTGTCAAATGGCAAAGGCTAAGAAGTGACTGAAAGAATACTTTTGATCCATAAAGAATACCTATGTATTCCCTTCATGCCAACAAATTTTCCACCCTGTTTGGATATCAATAAAAATAATAGTTAACTTCTGACTACATATCATTAGCAGTATTCAGGTGTTAGCACCATGCTTTACTAGTCAGTATCTCCTTCTGTACCTCATCAGGGAGGGCCCATCAGAAAATTGCTCACTGCCTTGTTTCACATGATCAGTTTAATTAGCTAACGAGGAACACCTTGTAAACCATGCAATATAAGCACCTGCTAAAGGTACACTGTCTTTTACAACTTCTTTCCAGGTCTGTTCATGGTGGGTAGACTTTCTTCTGGTAGGCGGATTTGCTAATACAGTCTTTACTGCTTATGGCTATCTGGTAGTAAGTAAACAGTTTGGTGCAAAAAACCCCCCTGTTGTATCATTGCTGTCCCTGAACCAGAAACTTCCTTGGAAATCTTGGATACTTACTGCTGCCTGGGTTGGACCTGCTTGTGGGTGGGCACTCATGATCTTCTAAGGTACAGAACAAAAGTACACAGGATGCAATTTGGTTTTCATACTGTATTATTCTCTGCTGTAGCTTAGCTGGTATCAGCAAAAGTACTTGATTCATAGCACTGCATGTAGGACCAGTTTCAGATTGTTTTGACTTGCAGGCTCCACTCTCCCAAAGTTATTCTATGTTTCTGTTTCACTTGTGTTTAAGCAAAATAATCTACAAAATGCAGCCTAGGCAATCCAGTGTTTCTTGTAAGATTTTCTTCTCTAGCTACTTGGCTGAAATGTTTTAGTGTGGACCTACATGAGGTAAGTGTTACTGTAGTGCAGAGCAGGCCAGCAGGCGATTGTAATTATGATACTGGGGTCTTGTTTGGTTGATATTCCTCATCTTTTGATACTGTCCTAGAACAGGGATAAAAGTAATCAATTTAAATGCAACTATGCAAATAACTTTTAGTGTATATGTGTGAATGGAGCTTGTGGAGGCTGGGTCTTGTTTAAAAATGCTGTGACAGGGGAATGTAGTTTCTGGTAGCTAAGCCAAGCTTCTGTCTCTAATATTGATCTATTTAAGATGCAATGGGAAAAATCCAGTTATCCATGATAACTTATAGAGGTTTATGATAGTAAAGGCAACTATGAACTTCATGGTTTCAGCTCGGAAAAAAAGTGCTTGTAAAATGTATCTGGCTGCTGAAGAGATAGAATGCCTGGTTTTTGGTTGTGGGTCATATAAAAACATAACAGAATTGAATGTTACAGCTACTGAAAAGTCTAACTTTTGCTTTCATTTTGAAGGTGAAAGCTTCCATTTCAGTATTCTTTTTCAACAGAATGTATGCTTTAACCTATACTATAATTTTAATTTTACTCTAAACTACGGGATAATTCAGAATGAAATGTAACAAATCTTAAAATAGGAAGGTATTGTTTAAATACTTACGGTGTCTAAGTGATGTAGCTGCCTGTGAGTTTATGTCCACCTTGAAAATGAGAGGTAGTCTCAGAATTAGGATTTTTTAATGTTCTTTTTCTGGTCTGGAGTATCTTCTAAAAATCAAATCTTTTTCTCTAGTTCAGAGCTCTAAAGCCAAATCAAGATGGCCTATCTGTTAAAGGCTTGGACTTTTAATTTACTAGTTTGGTTAAATATGCTCTATCTACAAGTTTCAATGCATATACACTATCCACCTTCGGAATATTATTTGCACCTTTAGCCTAAAGGATAGGAAAACATCCCCACTGCTGACAAAAGCACGGAGGGAGAGTCCCATTTGGCAGGCACACGTGTTTGCCATTTGGGCTCATGGTATAGCTTGTGACCCGACTCTCTGCAAATCCCTCTATCAGTAAATTTATCTGCTGCTCTTTCTGTCTGAAGCTAAAAATAATAAGTTTTTTATGAGTGATCCTTGCCAGGAGCCAAAAAAGGACAAAGCTCCCCTGTAGCACTGTAGTAATAGCTATGGTCTGCAACAATTTCAGTGTAGTTCTCCAGGAAGATCTATTCCGATATACCGTGTGTGTTTTATCTTATTCAGAATTGAGTTGATTGTAAAGAATGAGCTCAGTGAAAGTACGTTAAAACTGATTATTTTTTTAAAAAATTCATAAAGTATTCCTTACTTTAAGTTGAATCTAACAAATGTCAGAGAAAAGTTGGAGAAAAGGTTTAATAAAGATTAGGAAAGGTTAAAGAATGGAATTCAGTATTTTCAGAGATGACTGTTTTTTGTTTTGGTTTGTTCATGGAAAATTTTAATTCCTATATGGACTGAGGTCACGGTTGTTGGAAGGCCCAGCCAAAGTCACAGTGTAAATAACATTGTAGCCAGCACTGATAACCTTATAGGTGCATAGTAAACCAGATGCATGAGCTAAGCCATTGGAAACTAATGTGGCTGTAAAAAGCAAATGCTGGTGCAGTGCAGGAGATGTCTGGAACCATTAGCTCATGGTGGAGCTAGGGCGGCTGGCTATGGGGACACAGCAACTGGCAATAGCAGTTTTTTGATGGAGCTTCCCATAGATTGGTTTTGGGATCAATCATGTTTAATACATTTATTAATGACCTTGGCACAGATATGAGTATGCTTATATGATTTGCTGAAGATGCAAAGCTAAGAGTGATTGTCAATAGGCTTGAGATGCCCTACAGGAAGAATTGTATGACCTTGATTATAGTAATAGAAATGAAATGAAGTTCAATAGTACAAAGTGAAAGGTCCTTCCCCTGGGGGTTAGTAGTAAGAATGGTAGGTATTGGCTGGGAGCGAATTTTGCTGTGGGATGCAGGCCTTTAATGTACAGTAGGTACTGTCAAGCCTTTTTATTCTTACAGTTCTTCTCTTTTAAGCTTATAAAGCAGCTTTTGTGATTATGAAAAAGTTAATGCATGTCGTGTTTTTAATAGTTTTTCTTATGCCAACTATTAGTTGTGTGGCTTATCTGACTCATGAGCTGTTACGTGTATATGTATGTATGTAAACCAGATGGGGTGAATGACATAAAGAACCTGTCTCCTTGTATTAACCTGTGCGACAAGGAAAGGAAAGAAATGGAGAAGAATCAAGGAAAGAATATTCAGCATTCATGTACTTAATCTTCAGCAGCAGCTCATTTATGTATTAGCTGAATATATGGGTTTTTTCCCCTCATGATCAGAGGGTTCCTGTAAGAGCTGGAGGAAAGCTTTGATGCTTCACTTTAATGCTGCTGTCCCCAAACGCTTCATGTTCATAAACACAGGGGCAGCACTGAAAAGCCCACGTAGCCCGGGGGTGTATGGTTTAACTCACCAGTGTGGGCTCTCCAGGGGCTGCAGCGCTTCAGGAAATGTCCACCGGCTTCCCCGGGGTCCTTCCACGCCCCCCCGGCGCCTGGAGCTGCTCCTCCCACCTGACCTCTGTGCCGCAGGGCTGTTTTTTTCCACACTTTTTCCCTCGCTGCTGGGCAGCA
Source organism: Burhinus oedicnemus (assembly GCA_008921705.1). Classification (NCBI taxonomy): domain Eukaryota; kingdom Metazoa; phylum Chordata; class Aves; order Charadriiformes; family Burhinidae; genus Burhinus; species Burhinus oedicnemus. Next base: position 963,305 of record VFFE01007101.1, on the reverse strand, counting down.
GTTTGGCCCTTTCCTAAATACCTTTTCCCTGAGGTGCCCCTGAGGGGGCGCTGAGCTGTGCCCTGCGGCAGGGCCGCGGCAGAACCGGCCGTGTCTGGCAGGGGCAGCCCCGCCCGCTCCTCACAGAGGCCCCACCACCACACACACATTGGGGAAAATGGTACCGAGTGCCAGGAATTTGGGACATCGTCGGTACGGAGTGAGGCGTGTACCTTGTACCATGTTTGGCAAACCACAAGAGGAGATGTCAGTGAAATGTGAGTCAGGAAATGCTGTCCTCCCCTCAGCTTTGAGGCGGGAAATGGCTGAAGAGGAGAGCGTGGATCTGCAGCCTGTCAGGACAGCTGATCCCCTGTTGGGACATTGTTGGAGGGGAAAAGGCAAATGCAAGCCCAGCTCGCATTCAATGGAAAAAGTAACAAAATAGGTATGTAACTAAAGTTGCAGCGATATGTGTGGTGTTACCAGTATGGCACATACCCAGAAGCCCCCTCCCTCCTCCTCCACCACCAGTAATGCTCCTCCAGCTGCATGGCGAGCTGGTTTGGTGGACCAGTCCAGCTGATCAGGTGGAGACTTTTGATCAGGACAGGGCAAGGGGTAATGGTTTTAAACTGAAAGAATATAGATTTAAATTGGGTACAGGGAAGAAATTCTTCACTCTGAGGGTGGTGAGGCACCGGAACAGATTGCCCAGAGAAGTTGTGGATGCCCCATCCCTGGTAGTGTTCAAGGTCAGGTTGGACAGGGCTTTGAGCAGCCTGGTCTAGTGGAAGGTGTCCTTGCCAAGGGCAAGGGGTTTGGAACTAGATGATCTTTAAGGTCCCTTCCAACCTAAACCATTCTATGATAAAAAATAGGTCAGGAAAAAAATCAGAGTGGTTGTGCTTCAGACTTGTTTAATATAATCGTTAATGGTCTTGACATAAATATTATGAGTGTACTTATAAAATTTGCTGAAAATGCAAAACCAAGAAACTCTAGAGGCATAAATCTGCTGGCCTGGGAGGCCTTGTTCAGTTTGGGATGACCTGAAATTAATTTTTTATCTTTTTTGATCATTGAACTGAAACACTGTTTTTCACGCTGTTCTAGTAATAGAATTTATTTGCGATGTGCTTTCCTGCCTTTGATATAGTGCTGCTAGCAGGAGTGGAGAGGAAAGATGAGCACAAATGTTTGTGTTTTTCTGGAAGAAAGCATAAGGCCAAAAGAAACCAAATGAGGAGAAAGCATGTTCAAGCTAGTAAAGAATAAACACAAATGGGGAAAAAAATATTATGTATTTTGCTAAAACATCCCCATGTTGATTCATCACAGTGGAGAACTTTCTTCAGGAGCAAAAGTCAAGTTTCTTAAGTTTCCATCAAGGTCTTTAAAAACACATATGGCTGTTACTGTTGTAATTTCTGATATCTAGTGGAAATTTTGATGTTACTCAAGTGTAAAATTGCATGGTGTGTGTGCATGTCCTCACCAACAGTGGCCTGTGACTATCCTGCTTCATCTGTTCTGACTGGCAAGGGGGGATTAAAGACAAAGCTCTGTCCTCCCTATTTGCCTAAAGGAGGTCAATGAACACATAAATACAGTATTTTGTACCAAAACAGATACAGGGATGAAGAGTTTCTAGATGATGGAGGCTCCTGTTCATTCTTGACTCCTTGTGGTGGTTTAGCCCCGGCTGGCAACCAGGACCACGCAACCGCTTGCTCACTTCCCCCGGTTGAGATGGGGAAGAGAATCGGGAGAGTAAAATTGAGGAAACTTGTGCACTGAGGTGAAGACAATTTAACAGGTAGTGCAAAAGCCATGCACAGAAGCAAAGCAAGGAATTCATTCACCACTTCCCATTGGCAGGCAAGTGTTCAGCATCTCCAGGGAAGCAGGGCTCCAACAGTTACTTGGGAAGACAAACGCCATAACTTCGAATATCCTTTCTTCTTCTTCCCTCAGCTTTGTATACTGATGTCACATGGTATGGAATAGCCCTTTGGTCATTTTGGGGCCAGCTGTCCCTGTTATGTCCCCTCCAAGCTTCCTGTGCAAAATCCCAGTCTACTCACTGGTGGGGTGATGTGAGGAGCACAAAAGTCCTTGATCGCTTAGCAACAACAGAAAACATCTGTGTGCTATCAATACCACTTCTCATCCCAAATCCAAAGCATAGCACTATACCAGCTGCTAGTAAGAAAGTCAGCTCTATCCCAGCTGAAACCATGACACTCCTTCAGCTGTCCAGGATCCACATGACCACTTAGGCATGGTAGGTGGATAATAAAGTGATTTCTTTTTTTTTTTTTTTTTTAAATCTTGGCATGTATGGCAGTGGAGAATGGAAGAGTTTGCTTCTGGCAGGTATTTAGAACCCTGTGAGGTGTTTTAACTTTTTGCAGTGTTTTGACCACTGCAGGTGCAGTCACAGGTAGGAAACAGCTGAGCAGATGTAAACCCCAAAGGGGTGGAGCGAGAAGTGGGAGAGCATAGAATCATTTAGGCTGGAAAAGACCTTTAAGATCATCTAGTCCAACCATTGACTCTACTCTATCTTGTCCCTATCCTGGGAGAAGAATTAGCAGGACTCATTCATAGGGCTTTAAACTAGGTGCTTCTGGGTAAAAGTGTTAGCAAGGTCTTGCAGTCTGTCTCAGTGATGGTGGGGGATGGTGATCTGTGTGGTAGTGAAGACATGAGGGGTAGTGATAGGATGGTGACTACAGAAGTGTCTGAGCACAATCAGGTGGGAATTAGGGTTTGTCCCCCCAAAAAAGTGGCAGGACAATTAGCTCAGCTGAAGTGCATCTACAGTAATGCACGCAGCATGGGGAACACACGGGAGGAGCTGGAGGCCATTGTACAGCAAGGAAACTATGATATAGTTGCCATCATAGAAACATGGTGGGAAGACTCACACAACTGGAGTGCTGTGATTGATGGCTACCAACTTTTCAGAAGGGATAGGCAAGGAAGGAGAGGTGGTGGGGTGGCCCCTCTATGTTAGAGGCAGTTTTGAATGCTTAGAACTTAACGATGTGAATGACAGTGTCGAGTGTTTGTGGATAAGAATCAAGGGGAAGGCCAATAAAGTAGACATCATGGTGGGAATTTGTTACAGACCCCCCCAATCAGGATGTAGAGGCTGATGAAGTATTCTATAAGCAGCTGGCAGAGGTCTCGCGATCGCTTGCCCTTGTTCTTGTGGGGGACTTCAACTTCCCAGATGTCTGCTGGAAATATAACACAGCAGAGAGGGAACAGTCCCGGAGGCTCCTGGAGTGCATGGAAGACAACTTCCTAACACAGCTGGTGAGGGAGCCAATTAGGGAAAGCGCCCTACTGGACCTACTGTTTGTTAACAGAGAAGGTCTTGTGGGGGATGTAAAGGCTGGAGGTCATCTTGGGCAGAGTGATCATGAAATGGTAGTGTTTTCAATTCTCGGAGAAGCAAGGCGGGGAGCCAGCAGGACTGCCCCCTTGGACTTCCGAAGGGCAGACTTTAGCCTGTTTAGGAGCATGGTTGAGAGTGTCCCTTGGGAGACAGTCCTGATGGGCAAAAGATGCCCAGGAAGGCTGGTCATACTTTAAGCAGGAACTCAAAAGCACAGGAGGAGGCCATCCCCATGTCCCAAAAAACGAGCCGACGGGGAAGAAGACCAGCCTGGCTAAATAGAGAGCTTTGGCTGGACCTCAGGAACAAAAGGAAAGCTTGCATTCTTTGGCAAAGGAGGTTGGCAACTTATGAGGAATACCAAGATGTAGGGAAGTTATGCAGGGGGAAAATTAGAAGGGCCAAAGCCCAAGCAGAACTCAGCTTGGCCACTGCGGTTAAAGATAGTAAGAGGAGGTTCTTTCAGTATATCAACAGAAAAAGGAAGACTAGGGAAAATGTAGGCCCACTGATGAATGAGATGGGCGCCCTAGTGGTGGAAGACACAGAGAAGGCGGAGTTACTGAATGCCTTCTTTTCTTCTGTCTTCACTGCTAAAGCTGTCCCTCGTGAATCCCAGACCCTGGAGGCAAGAGGGAAGGTCTGGAGAGAGGAAGATTTTTCCCTCAGTTGAGGAGGACCGGGTTAGAGACTACTTGGCCAAGCTGGACATCCATAAGTCCATGGGCCCTGATGGGATGCACCCGTGAGTGCTGAGAGAGCTGGCAGATGTTATTGCTAGACCATTCTCCATCATCTTTGGAAGGTCATGGGGAACAGGAGAGGTGCCTGAGGACTGGAAGAAGGCTGACACCGCTCCAATCTTCAAAAAAGGGCGAGAAGGAGGACCCAGGGAACTACAGGCCGGTTAGTCTCACCTCTGTCTCTGGGAAGGTAATGGAGCAACTTGTTCTGGATGTCATCTCCAAACACAGTTGAAGAACAGGAAGTTATTGGAAGTGGTCAACACAGATTTACCAAGGGTCATGTCATGCTGGTCTTCAAAAAGGGCAAGAAGGAGGACCTGGGAAACTACAGGCCGGTCAGCATCACCTCCATCCCTGGAAAGGTGATGGAACAGCTCATTCTGGATGTCATCTCTAAACATGCGGAGGAAGAGAAGGTTATTGGGAGTGGTCAACATGGATTCACCAAGGGGAAATCATGCTTGACCAATGTGATAGCCTTCTGTGATGGCATGCCTGGCTGAGTGGATGAGGGGAGAGCAGTGGACATTGTCTACCTCAACTTTAGTAAGGCTTTTGACACTGTCTCCCATAACATCCTCATAGGTAAGCTTAGGAAATGTGGGCTAGACGAGGAGACAGTGAGGTTGACTGAGAGCTGGTTGTGTGACAGAACTCAGAGGGTTGTGATTATTGGAGCAGTGTCAAGTTGGAGGCCTGTAAGCAGTGGTGTCCCCCAGGGGTCAATACTTGGTCCAGTCTTGTTCAATGTATTCATCAATGACCTGGATGAGGGGACAGAGTGTATCCTCAGCAAGTTTGCTGATGATACCAAACTGGGAGGGGGGGTGGCTGAGACTCCAGAGGGCCGTGCTGCCATCCTGCGTGACCTGGACAGGCTGGAGTGCTGGGCAGAGAACAACCTAATGAGGTTCAACAAGAGCAAGTGTAGGGTCCTGCACCTGGGGAGGAAGAATGCTAGGCACCAATATAGGTTAGGGGTGGACCTGCTGGAAAGCAGCTCTGAGGAGAAGGATCTGGGGGTCCTGGTAGAGAAGTAAATTATCCATGAGCCAGCAATGTGCCCTCATCGCCAGGAAGGCCAATGGAATCCTGGGCTACATAGGGAAGAGTGTGGCCAGTAGGTCGAGGGGGGTCATTCTCCCCCTCTACTTGGCACTGGTGAGGCCACAACTGGAATACTGTGTCCAGTTCTGGGCCTCCCAGCTCAAGCGGGACAGGGAACTACTGGAGAGTCCAGCGTGGGGCAACAAAGATGGTTGGGGGATTGGAGCACCTCCCTTATGAGGAAAGGCTGAGAGAGCTGGGACTCTTTAGCCTGGAGAAGAGAAGGCTGAGGGGAGACCTTATTCTTGCTTCTAAGTATCTAAAGGGTGGGTTGAAGGAGGATGGAGGCAGACTCTTTTCAGTGGTTCCCAGTGACAGGATGAGGGACAACAGGCACAAGTTGGAACCTAGGAAGTTCCATTCAAACCTAAGAAAAAACTTCTTTACGGTGAGGGTGCCAGAGCACTGGAACAGGCTGCCCAGGGAGGTTGTGGAGTGCCCTTCTCTGGAGATTTTCAAGACCTGCCTGGATGCAGTCCTGAGTAATGTGCTGTAGGCAATCCTGCTTTAGCAGGGGAGTTGGACTACGTGATCTCTAGAGGTCCCTTCCAACTCTGAAAATTCCGTGATTCTGTGATTCTACCAGGTCCACCACTAAACCGTGTCTCTAAGCACCATATCTACCTGACTTTTATACACATCTAGTGATGGTGACTCAACCACCTCCCTGGGCAGCCTGTTCCAATGTTTGATAACTCTTTCAGTGAAAACATTTTTCCTAATGTCTAGCCTAAACCTCCTCTGGCGCAACTTGAACCCATTTTCTCTTGTCCTATTGCTAGTAACTTGAGAGAAGAAGGAATGAGGGAAAGGGCAGGGAGGTTCAGAAGTAACCTCTGTAGCAGGTTTATATTCATGCTGAGGTGTTGACCTATTCTTTTAGTAAGTGTGCTTATCAGTGTGATCCTGGGCATGGTGTGGAAGGTCTGGTTGGGGTTGTAGTGTAATTGATGGCTCTGCTTTTGGGTTTCAGCATACTTCTGGCTCTGCAGTCATCTAAGCTAGCGAGCAGGATATATTTTGCTGGACTACTCCAGGATCAGCAGAGGTCACCCATGTTGGCTGCCATGATAAGCACTACTCAGGAAGCACCCTAAGATAGTATTATAGCCTTTATGGAACTTCCACTTTAAAAAAAAGAAAGTTACCAAGGGAGGACTTCAGTACTGTGCAACAGATGTGCTTTGGTAAGTGTGAGAGCGTATCTCATGGCTTTCAAGGTCATTTTTCTTTATTGTACATTTATAGCAGCTGTGCAGCAATTATTGAATAACGGATATCTGCTTTCTCTAGAGTATGCAGAATTGATTTTTTTGGTGAATTACTGATTGGATTGATTTTATGCTTAAGACAGTATCGAACAATTAAGTGTATAAGTTACTTTGATCTCTCAGATACTTTGCTTGATCTACTGTGTCAAGCTAAAGCTTTAGGCATATTTATCATGACAATTACAGAATCTAGAAATGGAAGAGGCCTCTTAACTCCTCTAGTCCTTCTCCTGATTGGACAGGAATTTTACTACTGTACGTTTATTACTAGTTTCCTCCTTTTCCCCCGGTCCTAGACTTAATTTGTCAAGGGATGTGATTTTTTTTTTTCTCAGTAGATTTTTTTTTTTTACAAGATACCAGTAGGTGGACTGTATTAAGCACTTAGGTGAAAATTTCATTGGAGTTGTATCTGATTCCCTTGGGACTAAACTTCATCTTTAGTCAGGATGTTTTTTCTGATATTCAGATTCAAGTCTGTTATAGTTTTATTTGTTGCCTTTTTAGGTACTTGGAGAGGAATGCGGGGGAGTGGGGTGGCCCTAACAGTTGTTACCGTTAGTGGGATGGAGAGCTTGTTATTGAGTTGAAAAGGAATTATACAGATGCTGAAGCAAAAGACAAGAAGCTTGAATCCGTAGAAAAGATGAGGAGGGATTCACAATAGATTTGTCACAGTGTGAAGGGTACTGAAGTATTTTCTTTGTGCTTTCATGAAAAGGGACAGGAGGTGACCTCCTAGGTGCAGTATCTCACATTTTCAAGGTGGATTTTTCACTTGCTGATTTCATATGAGTAAGTAGACAGCCTTCTGTTCTGAATAAGTTGCTAAATACTTCTGCATTTACCTCCTGGACCCTTCTTTCTCTCTCACTGGTACCTGCACAATCATGGTGTTATATTGTATTATTGATGGCACCGTAACATCTAGTTGCTTTTTTGCCCTCAGTCTATCCTTCCTCCGTAGTATTTATGTACCATTACTGCAATATCCAAACACCTCAGTTGTTATTGCTTTTTCCAATTCCCATATGAATTAGGCAAATGCAGGTATTCTCATTTGAGAAGCACAGGACTGAGGCACTTGAAAACTAAAGGCCGTAAACTGAAAGATATTTAGGCACCTAAATGTGTAAAGTGCCTCATGTGATTTTTCTAAAGGATCCAAATACAGCATCTAACTCCTGCTGACTGCAATGGAAGTTAAGTACCTAACTTATCCGGATGTTGTTGAAGAACGCGGATGGCTGCCAATCTGTGTCTCTTCATACTTAGATAAATATTTGAAAATACAAGTCTAGATGACTTGCTCTATGCTACACAGGGAGACTCCCAACTGATAACCTATTGCGTTAACATTTTTTTCTTCAGCTTTTTAGTTTTATATCAATTGGTTACTCTACTTATAAGATCATTTGTAATACTTTATCCTGAAGTATTATAAACATGATACTTTAGCTATCAAGTTTCTTAGCAATTCAGCAACAGTACCACACTTAGATTGAATCATGTTTAGATTATATCGCTCCTAAACCAGCTATTTTCTTAATGGCATTTATCAAAGCATTTTTGAAGCTGTTATGTCTAAATGCAGAGTGTACTTTTTCAGTTAGTAGCTGAGTAGGTAGGAAGGAGATTGTGTACTGACACTTAGGTTTCTGGATAAAAGCTATGTTTCATATTTCTGTTTTTAAAATCTTGATGGTATTTGATAAAATGATAAAATATAACAGCTGCATTTTACACTGCTGAATTAAATGACTTAAGTCTGGGACACTGCTTTATTGCATCTTTATTGCAAGTTTTCTGGAAGTCTCCGGAAAGCCACAGGTATGAGATGTACCTGAAGGCCATGTGAAGCTCCTGGCAGAGCCCCTGGTGTACTCCAGCTGCTCCATGCACATTTCAAACATCCTCCATAAAGGGCCTTTCCTGACTTTTGTCATCATCCTCCTGCCTCAAGGCAGAGCAAGAACAAGAGGCAGACCCTGGGCACTTCTGTTCTCTGGTCTGTACTTGCATTTTGGAGGTCAATGTCTGACCCTGCTGGACCAGCTCACCTCACTGTGCATTCAACCCTGAAAACCCACGGCTGCAACAAATCAATGCCTAGTACTGGCCTCCTGCCATCATCTCCATGTTGCGTGGCCTCTGTTTTAGACAAAGATTAGTCTTGGGCCTTAAAACCTTCACCCCCATTTGTGTCCCCAGTGCAATTAAAAAGCACCTGGCAGAGACCAGCCTGACTTCTGGCCATGGCTGGGATATCCTGAAGTGAGGCATCTAGCTGTGCATGAGTCGTGGCTGGGCTATCTGAGCCTGGGGTGAGGGCTCTGGGCAGAAAAGGGATGGGGTCAGGAAGTGGCACTGGCACTTGCTTTCTCCAAATTATCCCCAAGAAACTGCTGGATTGGGTTTCTGCAGTACGATTTATAAAACATTAACTGTATCAAGTATCAGACATGTTCAGCTGCAAGGGCCTCACCTTCAGGTGGTTAAGGGGCTAAAAAGCAGTTACAGGTGTTACATCAGTACCACTTAATGGTAATTTTACTTTAGACTGAACTCCAGCATCTTGTGGCTTGTAAGCAGGCAGCTACACCTGTCCCCCAGCCTCTGCGCACGCAGTGGGGCCTGTTTGGTACTGGCTTTCTGATCTACCATGAAGATAATGGAATTAAAAATTACCTGCATATGTTTAATATTGTAATTCCCTTTTGTAAAAAACTGTTCTCTTGAAATGAGAGATTCCTGACTGTGCTTTGATTTGTGTTACTCATTCATATTCAAACACTTTAAAAATTTTTTTCCTCTTCTGTATCACACTGTGGAAAGGACTTGCATTGAATGACTAATATTAAAGGGGCTGCAACTTGCTAAAAGAAGCACCAAGTTGCTTTATCAAGCAATAATTTGGTTTCCAAGTGTCTAAAACATGATTGAAGTCAAAATAATTTGTAGCAGCAAGCAACATTTCTGCAATTGAATTCAGATCTATTTATAGCCTACAGCATTAAAATTGCAATTAAAAACCCCATACTTTCTTTTAATGAAATTAAATTCATCTTCCACTTTCCAATTAATAGAATATCTTTATTTTTTACTAAGAAAATTTCTTACTGTGCTACTGGAAGTAGTTAACACAGTACCTGATTTTAGCCACCTATAATACATGATAAAAAAAAATTTCCATCTTAATTTTGTGGGTAGTCCCTTCATATTGAACTGAAGTCACACTTCAACTTGAAATAGCTAAAATCTGCTCTGGCAGTGGCTTGCTTTTGTGGTTTTATGTGAATAGAATTTAGGAATTTTTTTAAATGACTGAATAACTTTTTCATGTCTTCTGCTGCTGGAACAAAACTGAATATATCTTTTAGGCAGATTCTTAAGACAGGCTATTTCTGAAATAAAGAAATGAAGACAATCCAAACTGTAAAAACTGACTGTGCCTCCCAGTGGCAGTATAGTGCAATTCAGATTTCCTGTCTACTGGAAGGCATCTGACTGTAACCCAAGTGAGTAATAGATTATGGAGAGTACATTTTCCTGCATGAAACTCAGATTTTTCTCAACTCTGAAAGCAATCAGCACCACTTCCAATAGATAAAGAAACTCAACATCTTTTCCATTTTATTGTAGAATTATAGAGTGGTTAGAGTTGGAAGAGACCTTAAAGACCATAAATCACCTGTATCATGTGATAAGTACAAACCCACTTCTTATTTCCCTTGTCCATGAGTTATTTTTCCAGTAATCATAATCACAGAAGTGATAACCATACAATGGTTTAGGTTGGAAGGGACCTTAAAGACCATCTAGTTCCAACCCTCTTGCCATGGGCAAGGACACCTCCTACTAGACCAGGTTGCTCAAAGTCCCATCCAACCTGGCCTTGAACACTTCCAGGGATGGGGCATCCACAGCTTCTTTGGGCAACCTGTGCCAGTGCTTCACCACCCTCAGAGTGAAAAATTTCTTCCTAATATCTATTCTAAATCTACCCTCTTCCAGTTTGAAGCCATTACCCCTTGTCCTATCACTACATGTCCTTGTAAAAAGTCCCTCTCCAGATTTCTTGTAGGCCCCTTTCAGATACTGGACAGCTGCTATAAGGTCTCCCTGGAGCCTTCTCTTCTCCAGGCTGAACAACCCCAACTCTCTCAGCCTGTATTCATAGGAGAGGTGCTCTAATCCTCTGATCCTCTTTGTGGCCCTCCTCTGGACCCACTCCAACAGGCCCATGTCTTTCCTTTGCTGGAGGCTCCAGAGCTGGACACAGTACTCCAGGTGGGGTCTCACCAGAGTGGAGTAGAGGGGCAGAATCACCTCCCTTGACCTGCTGGCCATGCTTCTTTTGATGCAGCCCAGGATGTGGTTGGCTTTCTGCGCTGCGAGTGCACATGTTGTTGGCTCATGTTGAGCTTCTCATCTACTAACATCCCCAAGTCCCTCACCTCAGGGCTGCTCTTGATCCATTCTCTGCCCAGCCTGTGTTTGTGTTTGGGATTGCCCTGACCCACATGCAGGACCTTGCCCTTGGCCTTGTTGAACTTCATGAGGTTGGCACAGGCCCACCTCTCGCTCCTGTCCAGGTCCCTCTGGATGGCATCCCTTCCTTCCAGTGTGTCAACTGCTCCACGCAGTGTCATCGGCAAACTTGCTGAGGGTGCACTCAGTCCCTACATCCATGTCACCCACAAAGGTGTTAAATAGTACTGGTCCCAGGACTGACCCCTAAGGAACACCACTTTGTCACTGCACGCTGCTTGGACATTTAGCTGCTGACTGCAACTCTTTGAGCGCTGCCATCCAGCCATTTCCTTATCCACTGGGTGGTCCATCTGTCAAAAAAAACCAACCCAAAAAAACCTGAAACCAACAAACTTGGAAAGAGAAAAACGAAAACCACTTCATGTAACTATTTTGGAGAGTCTCTGTGTTCCCTAAAATTGAGAGGACAACAGGTTCGTCTCAGTATTTCTGAGTAAATAAAAACCACCCAGTTGTTCGCATTTCTTTGGCAGTTTTGTCCTGCTACATCACAAAATGCTTTTAAGCTATGTTCGTATGTGGTGAAAAATTACTGTCACTTACATTGCACTTATGTCTTTTTTTGAAGATTAGAGAGTGAAGATTAACTTTTCCAGGGCTCAGCAGAGGTCATAGAAATCTCAGATCAGATTGAGAAATATTCTGAGCACTCCTGGAAGGTAAGGTAGCAAGCGGCATGTTCCCGAACATTCCTTTTGTGGGTGTGGTTAGATTGAGAGGCAAGCTGAATACTTGCAGCTCCATCTAATTGTGAGACCATGTGACAACTGGAGTAGGAAAATTTCCACGTGTGCCAGCAATGGGCTCTGTCATTGCAAAAAAGTGAATGTAGATATTGCCTTTGACATTTGATGCAATGGCTGTTGCTGTCATGAGCAGTCTTTTCTTTCCCCTTATATTACTGGATTTCGGGTCAGAGAGCCAGGGCTTTCTCTAGTTAAAAGTGTACCTTTATTTGTGAATGATCAGAAATAATCCCTCTCTTCCATGTGTATCTAATACTATGGCAGTAGTCTTACATAAAATATTGGGTCTTTCCCTTTATCATCTAGAGTTAGATTTGTACTTCAGTGGCAATAAATCAGGCTCTCTAGCCATAACATAAGCTTATGAAGCATACATCAAAGTTTCTTTTCTGTTTTGCAAAGCCTTTTTGCTTTTTTAATGTCTCTTCTCACTACACATTTTCTGTTCCTGCCGGTTATATCTTGCCAACTCTCAATCAGCTGTCTCCATACATGCTTTTCATCACATCTCATCATCGCATCCATTGTTGTCTTGTCTTCACTTGAAGTATTTTATCTGCTATATTCATCTGCTGTTTAAATTCTTCAGAGGTTTGAATGACTGTATGGCCCTCACTTCGCTTCTAGAATGACATCTCTTTGGTCAACCTTTCAGGTATGTTTCGTCTGTCTTAGATAGGATGGAGGGCTGGCTACTCCTTCCCCACAGCACATGCTGTTTTGTTTTGGTTTTTTTCCACCTCCAAAGGCAGTTACTCATCTCATTCCTGTAGTTGTCACAGATCACGTCCAGGCAAAATCTTACGTATAGAAATTATAGCCTTGACTGCAGCTAAAATCTCTTGGTGTTATCAGCACACTGTGTTCATGGGGAGATGCAGTATAGGAAAATGACAGATTTCTAGTGACCAGAGCCATAAAATAGCATTCCTGATGGCAAATATTTGTGAGAGTCTTCTTTGGGCTGTGGGATTCTGTAGTTTTCCTAGGAATAGACCAGAATATGTGGAGAATGACTGAAGTTTATTGCTATGAGAAATACTGACAATGAAAAAAAGTATCTGGGCATTTTTTTCTTGGTTTTTAAAATTAAATATTAAGGGAGCTTAGTCAAAATTATGAAATAGGTAACTGTACTATATTGTGAAGCTGATTCATGTAGAGCATCCCAGTGCTGTTCCCTAGTTTTGCCCTTCTGATTTCATGCTGATATGGCCCTGTGTAATTCTTTCAGGAGAGGTGATGGTGCTGTTGCTGTTTTTTGTTCTTTTGGCGGTCTTTGTTCCACAGAGATCCCCACTTGTACCCTCCTTTTCTTCCACTTCTGTCTGTAGTCCCTCATCGGTGGGACACAGGTAGACAGCAAGTTGACCATGAGCCACCAATGTGCCGTTGTGGCCAAGAAGGCCAATGGTATCCTGGGGTGCATTAAAAAGAGCGTGGCCAGCAAGTCGAGGGAGCTCATCCTCCCCCTCTACCCTGCCCTGGTGAGGCCACATGTGGAGTACTGTGTCCAGTTCTGGGCTCCCCAGTTCAAGAAAGACAAGGAACTACTGGAGGGAGTGCAGTGGAGGGCTACAAAGATGATCGAGGGCCTGGAGCATCTCTCTGATGAGGAAAGGCTGAGACCTGAGTCTGTTTAGCCTGGAGAAGAGAAGACTGAGAGGGGACCTCATCAATGCTTATCAATATCTAAAGGGCGGGTGTCAAGAGGTTGGGGCCAGACTCTTTTCAGTGGCGCCTAGCGACAGGACAAGGGGCAACAGGCACAAACTGGAACACAGGGAGTTCCGTCTCAACATGAGGAAAACCTTCTTTGCTTTGAGGGTGGCAGAGCACTGGAACAGGCTGCGCAGAGAGGTTGTGGAGTCCCCTTCTCTGGAGATATTCAAAACCCGCCTGGATGTGTTCCTGTCTGACCTGCTCTAGGTGAACTTACTTTGGCAGGGGGATTGGACTAGATAATCTCCAGAGGTCCCTTCCAACCCCTACCATTCTGTGATTTGATCTTTCTAACCCCTGTTTCTCTTCTTCCCCTTATTCTCTCCGTCTCTTCCTAATGCTCCTAATACCCTCCTGTCACTTCTGGCAAGTGGTGTCCCATGGGGGTAATGTCCTTGTGTGTGGCTCAGACTCGTCTTTTTCCCCACCTGCCCTATGGCACTATCAGCAAGATGCAGGTGGATTTCTGGAAACCTATTTGAGACATCCTAATAATCTCTGAAAAACTTCACATCAACAAGAAAGCAGAAGGCAAAACAAGGACATGGTCATTTAAATGAAAATGCTGAACAAGTAGTGTTGGAGAAACGAGCTTTAAAGTGCTGCAGTTAATTTGAATTCCACTTTACCTTGATGTACAAAAATGTATTTAGTAGCAACTGTTTGAAGATGCATGTAATATTTAATGATATGCATTTAGTCCTTGTGAAAGTTAATTATCAGAGCAGCCGTTACAGCCAAGAACAACATATGTTTCCTCTGGAGTGCCTTTCTGAACTTGTCTAAACATTTTTATTCTTAAAAAGTCATGCTGGAAAGTCTGTCTAGTGTGTGATGTCTCCAGAGAACTGTGGGCTCGTCTTCCCTGGTTCAGAAGGTACCCACTGCTGTTGGGTGTGCATTATTAGGGTTTATCACCTTCATCTGTGTGGGGCCACTTTCTTCTTCCTGTCCCAATTTGGTAATTAACTAAGGTGATTTAGTAATTATCCTTGTTAGCATGTGAAGACAATAAAATTATTTTTGGTCTCAGAACGGTTCCTATCTGAGCTTTATGTATTTTTAGTTTTTGCTGATGATACTTTACTTTTTTGATGTGCAATGTGCTATTTCAAATAAAAACAAGAGAAATGGTTTGTTTTCAAGGAGAAAGGTCTAATGGTTGCACTGGTCCATGCTGTCACTTACGAATACCTGAAAGTAGATGCATCCCAGTCCTGAGCATCATGAAGTGCTTCCTAGGCACAGAGGTGCGATGTGGCATTTCTATGAGTAACTTGCTGCATTGCTACCAAAAAAAAAAAAATCACCCCAAATCAAACAGTATTAGCTTGCAGTGAGGCCAATGAATATATGCTAAGTATTTAGATCTTTTTTAATGACTTTTTCAGGGGGAGGAAGTGTGTTAGTAAATAGATTACGATACCTTTTCTGTGGGGTTGTAATAATCTATGGAGATTTGGCAGGCCTACAAGTTTCTGTTGAACCCGTTAGGTAACATAGTTCTTTCTAATAAAGTTTTCATTATTTGTCTAGAGCCTCATTAGTTTCATCCTTATTACAATCCAAAGGATTTTTCCCACAAAAGTGACCCTCTGGTGTAATTATGAAGTGGAAAAGGGCTCACGTTTGAGATTACTGAACTGTCAAAGTAGTTTTGGAGGAAAGAAATATCCAGTCTTTACTTGCAGTGACTGAACTGTAAATTTACTACTAAAGGATAGTTTTCTTTAGGAATGAATTTCTTTAGAAACTGTCAGATTCAGAACCTATTTTACAGACTTTTGACGGTGGCTATTTTTATTTTCTGAATGAGAAACTGTAAATGAAATTTGGTTGCCAGTTGCTGGCAGCAGTGCACTCCTGTTGAAATGTTTCCTGGAAAGTTACACTCTTTCAGCAGTCTCTGCAGTTACTTGCACCAATCCAGTGCAATGAGATGTTCTGAATTTAATTTCATCAAATATTTGTTTTGAATATAACGTTTAGAATCAGGAAGTAAATGAAGCTTCCATAGACACACACTGTTGAAGGATGTTGTTATTTATTCCATTTATAAATCAGCCCTGTTTTGTGCTGCTGAATGTAATCCAAACACTGGCAAAGAAAAATAATGGTAACATACATCATTGCTGCATAACTTTAAGGCATTTTATAGTCTGGAAAATGTGGTGGGTTCTATAAAAGTGACAAATGACACAACAGTCTAATAAATAGCCATAGTTTATGCATTGTGAATTGGAGTTTAGATTCAAATGGAAATTCTTTTTCAGCAGATCGGGTATGAATTCAGTCTCACAATATCTCTCCACAGATTATTTTGATTTCTATACATTTTTCTGTATTCTAATCAATGATGGTATGCACGTTCTATTTAATATACATACAGTAAAACTTATATTTAAAAGGTATATGAAATCAGTTACTATGAATATAATACATGGAAATGTATCTTACATGTGTATACCCAACAATAGGACAAACTGTCTTGACTTAATTTATAATGACTTTGATTCATTGTCTGTTTGGAATGTTTGGCTCTTACTGAGTTTGTAAGTGAATGACTCAGGTATGTGCTGCATTTTTAGCATGGTAATTAAATCCATCTTAGTGGAAAAAATTCTGTTTCCACTTAACCTATAATATAAATATTTACAAGAATAAAGTTGTTTGAAACTCTTAAACTTATTAAAATGCAGGATGACTCTTTTGGAAAACAATGTTCCGGTAGTAGTCTTATTAATATTGGACAGCCGGATTACAGTCAGAGTATTTGTGGTTGATTTTTTTCTTTTTATTAAGTGAAAAAGCATTGGTAAGTATTTTTTTGGCTGCAAAAAGTTGTTGGGGGTAGAAAACTGTGAACCAATATTAGACTTAATACCTCATGCCTAATTAAACAATGTACTAAGTAATCATAAGGCTGAAATAAAATCTGTGGGCTCTGCTAAATTATTCCATGAGTAGCTTGACTTACAGAATATCGCCTAATTATAGTTTGTATGGAATATTTTCATGACTGCATAGTTCTTCCCAAATGAAAAGTAAACTTTGGCTGCAATTATATTACTGTTTACCAGACTAGAACGGATTCTACTCAGCCTTGAACAAAATTAACTTCTAATGGTGCATTGCATTCAGGATTGAAACTTCACCACTGTGGCTGAATCGGCTTGAGTTGGTGTTAATGGCACAAAAGTCTTTCAGGTGGACTCCATTTAAGGGAAATATGATGAGTCCACATAATGCTGATATGCTTCATGACAGATAGGAAAAATACACAATACTAAAAGAAAAAGGTTTCTAATCGTATCAGTTAAACCAGTATGGCTGGGTCACAACATCAGTTTGCAAGACTCTGCAATGTAACATATCTGAAAATTAAATAAACTCTTTGGAAAATGTTTTGTGTAGAAGTTATCATATTGGGCTGGGCTGTACCAGATCTAATTCGGTGTTCTGCTGGCACCTGTTGTGAGCAACTCTTTGGTCAAGAGAAAAGTACAAATAATGCTGTTATAGGAACTGGAAACTTGCCTTTGGAAAACTGGTCCCATCTCCCAGAGGTTACCTTAAACTATTAGTGGTGGCAAACTTCAAAATTTTCATTAAATCCCTAGTTGTAGTTCTAGATGTTTCGGTAAGCTTGCTACTGCTCTACGAAAACTAGCCCCACATAGGCTGCACAAAACTACATTTATGCATCGAGGAATGAAGTTGAGGAAAAGATCCAGTGTCAACAAAATAATTACTCATATGGGCTGAGGAAGTAATATTTTGGATGAAGTAGTAATGTTAACAGTGAAATGACTGAGAAAATCAATCAGAATGTTTAAAGTCTGCCTTTTAAATGTTTGTAAATTAGGCACCTGTGCAACTACAGTGATGCCTGTTTTT
The DNA here is from genome assembly GCA_008921705.1 of Burhinus oedicnemus. Taxonomy (NCBI): domain Eukaryota; kingdom Metazoa; phylum Chordata; class Aves; order Charadriiformes; family Burhinidae; genus Burhinus; species Burhinus oedicnemus. The sequence goes on along the minus strand of VFFE01007101.1, from coordinate 945,874 downwards.
AAGAATTTTTGGGTTTACTATAGCATATATAAATATGGGGACATTGCCAAAGGGTAAAAAAGATGTGTAAATCAGGTTATGGAAGGATATAAAAAATAAATGATCAAAACAAAGCACAATCTGAATGGTAAGAAACGTACTGGAGAGCACAAAATTAATATGATGTTCTCCTATACTAGTGCTCTGTATCTTAGAAAGTTTGAAGTAGCACAGTGCTCTGCTAGGAAGGTTACCATAGGCTTTCAGTATAGTAGTGTTTAGAAGCCAGTAAGTGTCCTATAAAGATGTAAAGCTTCCTGTGATTTGAAGGCATAAATCCCTAAGGACGTGCTATTCCAAGTTTTGTGACCGTTTAAGCTCCAGGTCAGTAAATCACTTGAACTTGTGCTTCATTCAGTTTAAGAGGGCTTATTTGAATATAAGTAGAGCACTTTGACTCAAGGCAGAGTATGTGCTCAAATGTTCCTTGAAATCAATTACTTTGTTTGACTTCAAATTGCCATAATTTAACTTTTTTTTTTCATTTAAAGGCAGTGTAGCTCTTCACTTTGAGCACTCAGAGCATCAGTTTCTAAGCAAAAGCATTCAACTCAATGCTTCTCCAATCTAGGAAAGTAAAAACAGTACCTAAAGCATAATCCTTTGGACTTGAAACTCCAGGAGCTGTTAAAGTATATTTTTGACTCAAGCATATATTTGACCTGTTGCATTTATTCTAGAATGCCAAAGCAACAATAGCTTTAATTTTTAACTGTCCATGGCAACCATAAACAGACACTAAAAATGTGAATATATATATTGACTCTAAATGGCCTATTAAAAAGTGCTGTAGAAATGGCATATTTCTTCATGTAAATAACTAACTTGGTAGATTATTGAGCCAATAATCTGCAATCTTCAGAGCCAGTTGATGTGGTGTAAATCTGTGGCCTTGCGTGCTGCTTCCTGGCAGTCCTGAAGCTGGATTTCAGAGCTGATTGAGGATGGTGAAGTCCTGCTGGATCTGCAGGAGGCCTCTAGCTCTGCTGCCATCTGCTAATGCTGCTGGTAGTCGGTGCTGCTTCATAGTTTGAGACAGAACTGCAAAAACAACCTGGGTAACAGGGCAACAGTGATATTTTTTTTTTTTTTTAAATTTTTTAAGCTTTTCTGGTAACAGTGTATACTATAGTACACCTATATTATATATTGAAATGTTCCTTTTGCATACTATTTTTCTCTCTCGAAGAGTAATATGTTTCTAGATAGATGCTAATAGTTTTGCTTCCTGTATCCAAACCTAGAAAGATGACCTCAGTCCAGAGGCAGTCGGGAGATTTGCGTTTTTAGAGTACTTCATGTTGCATTTCTACAGCTAAGAAGCAAAAAGGAACTATGTATCTTGTGTTCTTCCTCATATTACTGGCAGAAAGTAATGTAAAGCAACACATCCTGAAAGCTCAACTGCATTTTGTGCTATGTGCAACTGCAATACTGAGGTGCTTATATCTTCTTTTATGGTTTTGAAGATTTATTGCAAAATAAATTCATGTGGGTTGAGAGTTAAAGATACCTTTTATTCCTGTAGCTGCAAGTAGTCAGTGAAATGAAAGTTTATTCATAGTGAACTTTCGTGAACTCTTTGCTTTTTTTCCCTTCTAAGAGGCTTGCTTAGTGTAAAGTAAGCCATTTTAGACTGAGTGTATAGTTGTTCATTAAGTATGAAAAAACAACATCTTCAAATGTTGACATTACAGGGTTTGTTTGAAGTAAAGGGAAATTCACCCTGCTGCTCTCTTGCTTATACACTCATAATTTGTCTTGAATAAATGATCAAATGTATTTAAATATGTAATGAATTATTTTGCTTTAAAAAAAGTCTTCAAGGAATTATTAGCTGTTTTTATTTTTGCTGCTCTTTTTAAATTTGTTTTTAAATTTTATCAACTGGCAAAGATGTCACTGTGCCCAGATCTTGCAGCTGTGTCTCCCTTGATGGCAGTTCTCATTTTAGTTTTTCAAAGTAATCTTGACAAGTAAAAATGTATGCTGGTGCTTTACTTTTTCATAAGAAGCTGTTACCTAAAATGTCCATTAGTGAAAAGCTTTTCAGTTGCTTAACAAACCCCTTAGCAGAGCATCACCAGGGATCTTGGGGGTGGGAGGTGGTGTTAAGGAGGAAGGTGGCATTTCAATTTCAGGGGGCTGAGATCTACTGTCAGATCAAACACAGTCGCATGGCAAGAAGTGGGGGAGACCCCACCTGACAATTCAGGTTTAACTGATCTCCAGGCTGTATCTAGCCAGGATTGTGCTAGAGCAATCAGTCACCTGTCCTACCTTCACACATATTGCAAACCAGCCTTTTTCACAAGAACACTGGTTTCATCAGCCTTGAATATACAAGTGAAACTTTAACACTGAGTTAAGATGTTGAAGCAGGAATTGTTAAAAGGACTCAAAGAGTTCGTGTAATTAAGAGTTGAAATTGCTGTTGTCTTTAACTTTGTAAATCTTGATGGTATTCAGGGCATCACTGCCACAGTGAAGTTGAATGTGATAAGACAACACATGCACTGCTGAGACTCAAATATGTCCACGTAAGTCACAGTAAACACCCTACCCTGTGTCTGAGGGACTCGTGGGTGGAGGCCAGTGGGAGTGGAAATTATTTAATGCATAGCAAACATGAAGGACAACCAGAGATTGAAAGAACGGGCAGAGAGGAGGACTTAGGTTAAAAAGAAAAGGCCTATGGGAAATTGGAGGTGATAGTATGTTGAACTTACTTGATTTAGTTGCTGCATTCCTGGCAGTAATAGACTTACCTCCAATGTGTTCTCTGGGGATATAGGTACAAAGCATGGATTTGTACTGTTTTATAAAGTGGTTTTTTGTGTCTGGACAGTAAATTTAACAGCAGAGTTTAGGAGAATGTTAGAAATTGTAAAGTTGAGATGCAATTCAAGGTGAGACACATTAAGGAGGAGTGGGCCAGGTCCTGGTATAGCTAATGCTGATGGCTCTGGCAGTGCCTTCCCGAGGGAGTGATGCAGCTGTATAGTGGTAGGTCTTTACAGTGGGAAGAGGGTGGTACTGGCATCCATATGGGACACCTGTTGTAGGCCATGGCTCTGGTCTGGTTGTGGGACTGAGCACCCATCAGCAGCCTGATGAGTGCCTTTGGGGTGCCCTGGGAGTGTGCCAGCCTCCCTGCTTGGTGCTGTAACCCCAACTTGGTGAGCCAGGGGGGGGGGCAATGGGATTCTCTCAAAAATGCACTCCCAGTCCAAGCTAAAACATTAGTGTAGACTAACCCATTAGCTGTAACACAAAAAGTTTGCTTTTATGACCTATTCTTGTTCCCCCCTCCCCGGCCCTTTGCACCTCTGTTTAGATTGGGACTCTGGCCTTAGCAGTGGGTGTAGAAAATCAGGGCAAGGAAATAATGTTTTTATTTCACCCCCTTGTGAATCCCTTTACTTCTGTGTAATCAATCAGTGGATCTACTCAAGTAATGACTTGCTGATGTATGCAAACACAACTTGTATATATGTATCTGTATGGAACATAGATATATTGGGAAAATTAATTTAAATTTTTATTGCAGCAAATATTTACTGTTTCAAAATATCTCCTCTATTAAAAAGTATTAATATCATGAACTATATCATTTATATGTATAATCATTGCTTTTGCAAGATGAACCACTATAAAAATATATATTCTAATAATTTGTTGAATTCTTAGAAAGTAAATTGACTAAAAAGGCCTTGGGCAAAACTAAAGATGATTGCTGAATTCTTGTCATTAATTTTTAATTGTACAGAAAATTAGTATCTGATCATTTGCTGTATTATGCTGAGGGATTAAAGCTGCACAACAGAGCCCTGGAAGTAAAAGAATTTTGACATCAGTTTTGGATTATGTCCTACACAAGCAAAAAAATCACGAATCTCTACTGCAGTGTCTTTCCAGTAGGTTCAGGTGTCAGCATCCTCCCTACAGGAAAGCTGCTTCTTTGTGTAGAGCCACTAACGGGGTACCTGGGGAAAGGAGCTTGCTCTCATGCCTTTTTTTTATTTTTTAAACCACTTAGTAGCTTGCTTATTAAGCCAACAAAAATGTTAACAGTGTTAAGTCATTAACAGTGAATATACACCTGAAGGGAAATAAGAGGTCAAATGAATAAGACCTGAATCTAAGACAGTGGGCAAAGTTCAATAAAATGTCTAAAAGACCTAAAAAGAGATTCCCCACATCCCCAGTGAGAAGCAGGCAAGGGAGATTTGTCCCCAATGTTTGGGAGTAGTGGCAGCTCTCCAGTCTGGCTGGCTGTGTGGCATGGTCATGTACCTTTGCCTCTGCTATTCAGGTGCACCTGTTCTTCTTCAGTGAATTTTCTTGTAGAAGCACATAGTAGAAGTATATAAGCCAAAGTATATGCATGCTAGACTTTTGCCAGGCTTGGTGATTTGGGGGTGAGTCCCTCTTCATGTGAGAATGGCATGATCACAGAAAACTGTGGAGGAGCATCGAAAGAACTGCTTCTTATCCAGTAGTAAGAATAAAAGAATAGTTACTGTTTCTCAAAGGTATGAAATATCTTTACTTGTCTATTGAGATTCTGCCTACCCTTCCACTTGGCTGCTTGTTAGACATTCAGCCCACATCCTCAGAAGTAAATGATTATCTAAAAATAATATGAAAAAATCTGTCAACTGTGAAACTCCACTGTTACAAGTTCATTGGACTAAACTTGTGCTTATGAGTTCAATATAGTTCCAACATATATAAAACTTTCCACTGTTTCTCCAGCTTGCTCTAAATCTGGGCAGGATTTGGCATCACGTACCTCTATATTCCAAACACTTTGAAGATGTCTCGCACCTCCGTTTTGTCAGAGAAAAGTGAGCTTTAGTAGTTTCTGCATAGTCCTGTGAAAAAACAGAGTGGGAAGGGTGTTGGACAAAGGCATCTGTCTCTCTGCACTCCTACCACATTCCCAGTCCCTTTGCAGTCATGGAAAAGGACAGGATGAAGGTGGTGCTCGCAGCATATATGGTCAGAGAAATGGGAGTAACTTTACTAGTATAAGCTCTTCCTGGTAGGTAGCAAAAAGGGTCAGAGCAGGCATGATTGTTATCCCTCTGTTTCTCCTGTACTTCCCCAAGTAGGAATCCAGTCCTATGAAGATCAAACTGCTCCATAGACCTTTATTTCAGATATTACCAGGTGGCTCAATCTTATTGATCCAGATAATTTGTTTTCCTTATAAGCAACTTGACTGGTCAGAAAAATGTGTCCTGTTCAGAAATGACATCTTTATGCACACTTTGGCACCTGTTGTACGTGACAAAGGCTTTGTGGACATCATTCCAGTAGGCAACAACAGAGAATCAAGACAGTAGGAAATATGGTTTAACTCTTTTAGCTGGTCTAAGATGTAATTGTATGAGTCAAGTAATGTTAGGCCAGCCAGAAGTGACTAATCCACTAATGCATTTATGATGATTTTATGTTGAGGAGATGCTGAAAGTTAGATACTGCTGAAGCAAATGTATGCATATATATTTTCAGCTAATAGGGTCCATTTAGATGGATTTGTTTGTGGAATGCAAGGTTTTCCCTTTTAAATGTTACTTTAACTAAATTGCTTGTGGTAGCATGGGAATGAAAAATGTTATTTGTTACCCACACTTAGGAGTCAGATAACATTTGATAATTTTAAACTACCGGTAAATTTATACTGGCTTGAATTGTAAGGATATGAGATTATGTTAATCTCCTATAATGACAGAAGGTAGTTTAACGTTTATAGAGCCTCCATCATTCTGTCATATGAGGAAAGTGCATTTTATCCATTTGATTTTTTTAAACTCTGATGTGATGGAGTTTGGTTTCACTGATTCATTTTGGTTCTCGTGTTTCATATGAAGGAGAGAATCACCATGATAAATTGATATATTATGGATTTGATGAATGGTTACTTCCTGTTCCATATAATTATCAGGCAATCGTTTCAATGAAAGATGCTGGGAAATGAAACTTTTCACTTCAGATAACCATCCACCCTGTCTGGTAAGAAAAATGGATCTCTATTTTCAACATATTACTGTGGATCAAGGCCAACAGAGGGAGGGCAACTGTTTGTAAGCTGTGAAGGATAGAATGGATTTGAAAAAATGTGTCGTGGTTTAACCCCAGCTGGCAACTAGGACCACACAGCTCCTTCCTCACTCCCCCCGGTTGGAATGGGGGAGAGAATCAGAAGAGTAAAAGTGAGAAAACTCGTGCATTGACATAAAGACAATTTAATAGGTAAAGGAAAAGCCGCACACACAAGCAAAGCAAAACAAGGAATTAATTCACCACTTCCCATTGGCAGGCAGGTGTTCAGCCATCTCCAGGGAAGCAGGGCTCCATCACGGGTAACGGTTACTTGGGAAGACAAATGCCATAACTCTGAATGTCCCACCCTTTCTTCTTCTTCCCTCAGTTTTATATAGTGAGCATGATGTCATATGGCATGGAATATTCCTTTGGTCCATCAGGGTCAGCTGTCCTGGCTGTGTCCTCTCCCAACTTTTTGTGCATTCCCAGTCTACTCACTGGCAGGGTGGTGCAAGGAGCACAAAAGGCCTTGATTGCTTAGCAACAACCAAAAACATTAGTGTGCTATCAACAGTATTCTCATCCCAAATCCAAAGCATAGCACTATACCAGCTGCTAGTAAGAAAGTCAACTCTATCCCAGCTGAAACCATGACAAAGTGCCTGTCTAAATGAAGTTGCGAAAGAAATTCTGATGAAAAATAAATGTACATGCAGTGCTGAGAATCCTGTTTATTTAAGAAAGCTGGTTTTAATTCATATCTGGCAGGGAAAGGATTAACCGTTTACAAAAGGCACCCAAATGTAGTGGTAGCCATTACCTCTTATCTATATGATCAAAAATGTATCTCATCCATTAAGAAGTGTGTTGGCTCTTAGAGGGAGGCAAAAGGGCATGTCTTTCAGAGGGGCTCTTTACAGCCTGTGGTTCTCATAAATAAAGGCATCATCTGTGCGATCTTACAGTGCTCACAGAAGTTGCTCTGATGCTGCTTTTAGGGTTGTTTGATACAGAACATGCAGATGGTATGCTTGGAAGAGCACACATGTTGCTTTTCCAGATTTTGAGAGCTGGTTGTGGGGAAACACGGTGTAAATGGAGCAAATAGAAACACCAGGACTCAGTCGCTACATTTGTGTTTGTATTTGTCAGATTTGAAAGTGCTTAGATAACAACAGAAGCATTTTGGAGAATGTGACTGTTCTTAGAGACATTTTGGTCTTATTACTGTTGTGCGTTATGCAACTAGCAGATCTAATAATAGCACATGAACTGAATTTACTGTGAATGGAAGTAGGATAAGAGATTGTTATATTCAGATGAAGCTTACGATAACATTAAGCTGTTTGTTTCTAATGACTCCAAGTCTCAAGGACAGTTTCCTCTGTTAGCGAAATGCAAAATTTGTCATATTCAATAAGAAAAATTCTGAAGTGTTAACAAATGTTCATGAGGATTAATTCAGGAAGAATAAAATCAATATTTTGTCTTAGATTACTTTAGAAACAGTCACCTATGATTTTAGTATTTTAGCATCACATTTCTAATTTTCAGTTTGTTTCTAAAAAGACTTGTGTTATGTCAATTGGTTATTATATTGCATTAAAAGCAGGAGAAATAGCAGACCAGGTAACAGCTTTGTCAGTGTTTACCTCACCTCTTGTTATAAATCCTGTTAGAATTATAAGCAGTTTGTCTTTTGCAATGTTTTAGGGAAAAGTTGTTTTCTGTAGAATTGTGCCAAGGCTCACAAGAATTGATGTTCACCTTTCCTCTGTTAAGAACCATTACAAAAGACAGATAAAATATTCAATTTGTACAAAAGTGTTTCTTTTCAAATGCTATCTTATGACTTTAAGATATGGCAATGTTCTGTACTATAAAAATAATTTTGTGAAAATGTATTCATCCGTCCATTTCTGAGGACTGAGATAAGTTCTGTGAGCTCCACCAACTTGAGCTATGGTGGATGGGAATAGGCTCTGTGTCTTCAGCATTATCTAGTCATTTCCCCATAGATCTTCATTTTAAACTACCTCTAGATTTTATTGCAGCTTAAAAAATAATAATTTTTGTCTTTTCAATTTGTCTCCTTGTTCTTTTAAAGCATTTTTAAAGCAAATCCAGTAGAACAAAAATCACTTTTCTTTTTCAATTTTTCTTAGCCTTACAAGAGCAACCACATGGGAGCAGGGGGGAATATTTCTTCTTTTCAATTTGTCTTTTAATTCTTTTAAGGCTTGGATATAGAAAAACCTAGAATATCATCTATCCTTGATAGTATTCTACTTGCTTAAAGGATCACCCGTTCTGTGGAGTGTGTATATATGTAAGCAGAGAGAGATGAGTGGTGGAAAGTATTTAAGATCGTATGTGAAAGCTATGTAAAAAATGTTTTTGTTAGTGACTGATATCAATTAATTTATATTTTTAAGGAATTCAGTTACGTGGCACTTTTGTTTTCAGGGAACACATTGACAGATTATTTTACTCACATAAGTATATATGTTATTTTCGTGTTCTGTGGATTTTGAGGAAATGAAGCAACAAACTGCAATGATGAAGAAAAATGTCTATACTGGCAATATGATCAGAAATATCATACTTGCTGCATAGTGAGGAGCACCTTTTCTGCAGCCTTTGTAGAAAGAGGGATCTAAAGGATAACAATTACACGTGTTTTCAAATGTAGTCCTTGTAGGCTTGGGTGCTGCTTTCTCAAGTTGCACTTTTTTTTTTGAACTCCACAGACTTTGGGCCTCATTTCACATAAATTAGTTCACCACAGTGTGGATATTAAAGGTCTGATATTGCAGGTCTGCCTCAGTGGTTATTTTCCTTCATTGTATGGTTTGTATCATGGTCTTTGTATTCTGTTTATTAATACAACAGCTGCTTATTCTGTAGCGTTTCTCTGGAAGAGTGCACTGGCCACCTTTTTCCACTAGGGTGTACAAACAGCCTGTGCAACTCCAGGCGATGGCATAAACATGATGTTAATTCTGCATAAATTTCAATAGTAACAAGCCAGCCCAAATTAATCATTATTCTCTAAAACAAGCAAGCAGATGGAAAGAAGTTGATTTCTGAAGCAGAAATTGCTCAAACAAAATCTAGAAAACATTGCATCTCAGAGTAAATTAAAAGCATATATTTCAGTCTCTACGGCCCCTGGAAACTTGACATATTGTAAATGTTACCATGCATTTCAAATCTCTTGAAAGCTACCATCTATTATGGCGAGATTAAAGGACCAAGAGCATCATTTGAGAAAATCGCATATAAATCTACTTTGAGTGGATCCCTCAAACATGTTGAGTAGGATACTTAAAAGGTAGTTATCCGTCTATACATATAGGAGTACCAATCTTTATTCCTCTGCTGGAGTTAACCTGAATATTTTAATGATAAATAGCATAAGAACCATAGCTAGAATGTGCAAAAGCAAAGTCCTCACAAGTGACTATGGATTCGATGATGTGAATTTATTCCCCCCCCCCCCAGCTTAAGTTACCTTTAAAGGCTGATTTGCTGCTCCCATTTAGTGCCTGGAACCTGGTAGTTATGTGCTGTCTGAAGTGTGACTGCAGAGAAATGGGCCAGAGAAATTGAGATGTGTGCTATTAGATATTCAGAAGCGGAGGGGTTGGGGGGGAACTCTGTGCCTGAGCTGATGGGAAAGGGCTGTGCTGGAGTAGGTGGAAAGGGAAGGCAGGTGCAACTTAGTTTTGGTCAGTTCAGCCTTTTCAGGCCACTCACCTGCTTGAGTTGAGAAGATGTTTTTGTACAAAAGCCCTGCATTTTCTATGCCCCGTGCCCAGACCTACTGTGGTGGTGGTGGTGTTTATTCTCCTGATTTAGCATTTTATGCATCTAGACTGAGAACTTTAATGAATTAAGGATATCTGTCTTTCCTGTTGCATGGCCTAATTTAGCACGTTCAAATTCATCACCAGTGTGTGGCCCAAACACTTGAAAGCTATTTAGAAGCAAGGATACTGAAACATAATACATCTGCTTTTTTGTCAGAAAATTCATAATTAGTCACAGGGAGACACTTGAACATTAAGGCCAGTCTTCAGCATTTGAGGAGGAACAGAAGTTCAGAGTGCAGTGTAATGGTTGTGGTTGCACATTTTTTGGAATTCATTATCAGCTCATTTTAAACTGATAACTGGTAGTTCAGCTGAAAAATTAAGTCAAGGGGCTGCAAAAGGCATAAATAAAACTGTGGGAAATGGCAGTTTGCACTGTTCTATTTCCCAGCTGAAAGGAATAGCTTGCGCTTACTTGGAGCAATGTTGTATACAGCTTGGGTGAGCAGTAATTAGTTGAATAATGTGATGGAGAAGTCTGGAAAGAAGTGAAATAGTCATTCTCAAACTTTAAAGCTTTTCTCATTTTGGGAGATGTTTTGGAAAGGTGCTTGGAGAGGACAAAGGATGAAGTATCATATTTTATTTCAATGCAGGTATTACATTTTTGGAGCAGATGTACCTTCATTACACATCCAGCTGGGGCTATTAGGAAACAGCACAGTGGCCAGGCTGTGCTGACCAGTCTGGTAATAATTTAAAAAGGAAAGAGTGCAGGTGAAAGTGAACTCTTGGGCTCCATGCCAGCCTCTGGTTGAGCAGACGAGATGGTGCATGTTTTTATGTATTATTGGAACAAATTTATTGTATCTTTATATTTTAATAGCTTTCTCAACTTCAGCATGGCAAGGATTTTTCCTCAAACAAGGAAGAACGTGTGTGTCGGGGAAGTTGTAGCTCAGGATCAGAATGGGCAGCGCTCCTCCAGCAGTGATGAGTATGTACCTGGTGGGTGAAATGAAACCTGTTAAACACAGCATGTCATGCTCTCAGTGTACCCTTCCTTGTTGCTCAGGCCTACTAAGACAGTCGTTCCTCTTCTGGGGCAGTGCGTCTGGTTGCTGTTGTAGAGACGTACTGTCAGATACCAAGGACAGCTTGACAAACAGTAATACATATATTACTTCATGTTATATTGGATTATTATGGGTTCAGTTTTCCACCTGAAGGCTGGCCCACAATGTCCTGAGTCCTTTCCAACTCTCTCTATCATCGCTGTGCTGGGGACAGGTGGTGACAGAGGGTTGGCGCTGCCCTGTCTCCCTGGGAAAGGGCATGGCTGGCTGCTGAACCTCTATCAAAGGCAGGAATAATAGCTGTTAAGCATGAAGTGTATTATAGAGAATGGAGGAAATAAGACTCATAAGAGGAGAGGCGCACAGCACAGGTTTGTTCAGTGAACTCGAACACTACCTTTTTTCCAAGGGAAAAGGAAAGATGTAATCCAAAAATTGTTGATTTAATTATAGATGCTCGGCGCTTTAGTATTTGTAGTTTAACTTTTCACCTAAAAGCTCAAATACGATGTCATAAAAGTAGAGAACATGTCAAAAAACAAATCTTGAATTCTTTATGCTAAAATGTATAGCTGAATAGTCTGATTTCTGACATGGGTCACAGCAAATTGTTTTACACAGATATATGCAAGATACGTGGGTTTTGAAGAAACAGATAATTTGCTTGTTTGGGTATCCATGTTTGGAACAGTAAGGGAAAATAAAAGACCTGTAATACCAAGATGGTTTTCTCATCCCTTTCTAATCCATCAGTATGACTTCAGGTGCTTCCGTGCTTTTGCAGTGCATTATAAGAAATGAAACATGAAAGGAAGTCTTGCCTAAATTTAACGTAAGACCAAAGCCTCTAGTTTTTCAGTAATACTTTATTTTGTAAAATGTAATTTAGACAAAAATAGGCTGAAGCTTCCCTTCAATGAAAATATAAAATAAGATCTATTCATAATAAAAGATTGAAATGAAATCTACTCTGCACTTTTTTCTTAAGTTAACATTTCCAAATGCTAGTAACAAATACAGTTTATTAAATTACAACTGAAGATTAAGGCAGCTGTCTGTAGTGCACTCCGCTTGTGAATACTTCAACCAATGTATGACGATGTGGTTTTCAAGAAGACACTAGTAGATTTGCCACATTTTTCATTTTTGAGATGCATTCGTATGCTATGTTTAATATGTCAGAGTAATCTATTTTTGATCAATACTCTCCATCTATGACTATCAAAGCTGACATTGGTAAGAAAATGTCAGCTCCTTAGAAATAATGCACTTGATGTGGAGTAGTTGTGCTCCTCCCAGGGATGTGATGGAAGATGGTTGTGACCTGTTGCTGCAAACCTGGAGGAGTGAGGTTGAGATGACCCAGATTCAAGTCAAAACTCCTTCGAGTTAGCTGAAAATGAGTACTTGGCAATTCAAACACCACTAAATCTGAGCAAGTGACTTCATGCTTTTATGTGCTAGAACCTACAGAAACTGGTGCTCCTGGCTCTGCTGTTCTAACATCCTGTTTGTTTTACCATTGTATTTCTCACAATAGTGGACCATAACATTAGTTTTGCATATATACATGTGAGTTATCTGCACGAGACAGGCAGGGGACTCATTCTTGGAAGCTGATTTTTCTGGTGGATGATGTGTAACCATAGTATCACTTGCAAGAAGCTTTCCAATATCATACAATAATAAGAATTAGAAATGGGAAAGACTTAATGGGAAATCTAGTCCACTTCTCTGAAAGCTGAATCCTCATTCTCTTTTGTACTTGTCTGTCTTGAATTAATGTCAATGTGAGTGATAAGGCAGGTGTGTTTGGATGGTGAGGGGATGGCCTCACTTAGTTTCTGATCATTATTGTCTCTACTGTTCTTGAGTAATGAGCAGAATTTCTTCTTTCTATTGTGCTCCGGTCAACTCCAACTTACTGCTGATGTTGTCCCTTCTACTCCTTCCTCAAGACGCTTTACCTATTGCATTCTGTGCTGTCAGCATAGCGTGGCGCTATGGCAGGATGGAAGAGAAATTCCAGTTTTTAAAATTAGTCTGTATTAAAGATTAGGCTTGAGACTCAGCAATTTACAGAATGCTTTCTTTACAGTAAAATAGAAATAATTACAAATAATGTGAAATTTTTTCATATAGGCTTATGTGAGTACTTTATACTTTATAAGCAGCTCTACCTTCTTAAAAGTAGAAAATAGATTAGAAAGGTAAGAATATTTCTTGGAGAATTTGTTACCTACTTGACCTAAGCTGAAGAACAAAAATTTTTTTGTCATCCGTCTCTTCTCATAGAATGTCTTCCATTATTTCTACTTCTATAATGTCTTTCACAGGGATAGAGAACTGCTGTCAGTTACTCATTAAGTAGGGCCAATTAAGCTAAATTGTAGGTATTTCTTGAATTAAAATTAAAAAAAGTAGAAAGGTGGGTCTGAGCTTCCATTTGCATCACTAATACAGCTCTAATGTGTAACTGGAAGCAAACTAATCCTTTTGCAATGCTGTTCTAACCAAAGCTACTTTTTTAATTGTGGCTTGTAGGCACAAAATGTATTTAAAAATATACAAAGACACATTTAAGCATGTAGTAAGTGTAAAAGTAAGTGTTTGTAAAATATTTTTAAATGTTAAAATAGTGCTTCTTAAAGTAAGTGAATATAGTGAACTATAGAAGTATTCCTCTCTCACAGCATAAATATTGTTTTGAAATAGTATCTTCTAAAACACATAGCACTTGGTTTTTCCTGAAATTATGTTGGTAAGGAATAACTTCATAGCTCTTCTACCAAAAAATTTCTGTCCTGTGACTTGGACTATAAACCTGCAGATGCATATGGAATGCGCTTAGCTTTTAAACCCATTCATGTGTATCCATTGCCCCACTAAGTGGGGAAAATGATCCAAACTACACCTTTTTAAGCAAAACCACTCTTTCCCTGATGTACATCTCCTATATATTGAGTAACTTTTAGGCTAGTAAACAGCATGGTGGAAGCTGTTGTCTTCCTTTACATAGTGTTACGGCCTAATGTTGTGAACAGCTTGGTTTGAGATGGCTCTGTGCTAATAATGGAAATAAAAGGAAATAGGAACTGGAGAGGAGCATTTCTGATTGCAGATACAGGTCCTCCTTGTGCATTCATTCTGCACCACTGTCTTGTCCAGTCATGCTTTGCTTCGTACAGAGCTTATAAACTCTTGGGGAAAAAGACCATCTGCCTCTTCTGTATTTGGAAAGTACTTAACACCACAGAGTCCCCGGGTAAATAATGGATACCTTCTCCCTTCTCAAGCTTTCTTGTCACCCTTGTTTGCATGCTATGGTTCAGCTGGCTGTGCGGAAGATGTACATTAGTCAGGTGGATGAGAAGAAACTGAGCACTAGCATTCAGAGGTAAGTTCCGGTTGCAACACTGCAAGAGCCTGACTCTGGGACTTGAAGAAAGCATAGCCAAGGTCAGACATGCTGGCTGAACCTGCTTATGCACTCATTTAGCCATGGCTACCAGTATGAGACCAGAATTTAAGTCTGGTCTTATACTCTCTGGGAGGTATCTTCAGGTGCTTATGCAGTGATTTTATTTTATTTTTTTTCTCCTGTTGACATTTATAGGAATTTCCTAGCTAAATTTATGCGCTTTTTTTAAAATGTTAACTGCTACTTATTCAGCACATAAACTGCAAATGAAATACTGGAGAATTTTAAAAATCCGTATCTTCAATATTGCAGGTCACCCTAGTGGGTGGATCATGAGAAGAGTCTTTGAAGTGGAGGATGAGTTTAACAAAAGAAGTCCTGTTACTTGCTGAGAACTGAAAGTTTGTGTGACTTGGGCCACAGGATTTTATAACAGCAAGCACAACAAGGATGCTGCACAATAAAGATGCTACACACTCAGAATTAATTCAGTCAACAGAGAGGAAAGATTTTCTTCTCATCAGTCACTTTTAGTAACTACAATAGAGAGGAAATGAATTATGGTCTGAAGGTTAAAATTCTATCTGGTGATCTGGATTCAATCCTCTACCATGAGGGGCAGTGAAGTCAAATTTTGTCTTGCCTGTCTCTACTCTAGGAAACCACAGATATGACTAATGTATGTGAATAGTGAAGTGAAAAGTGTGAATTAGGGGGTCTTAAATCTTTAGATTTATTATGTTATCTTGAAAGACCCTTTCTTTGAAACTCTTCAGTGAGTGCTGTAGGCATTGTTCATTAGACTAATATGTGTCTAAACTGTAAGGTGGTTACGCTTCTTGTTTTTAGCATTATGAGAATTTTTTGATTATATACTTATATTCTAGTCATATTAGGAGCAAGTGAGATTTTTGACATATTTGTACTCTAAGTTCTTTCAAAGATGTGGAAAATTCAGCACTTGTGGAGTTTGCCTAGAAATTCTTGTAAATGAGAATTATACTTCTGCTTCTGGAAAGTGCCATTAACTACGTATTCATAACATTTACAGGTTCTCAAATCACCTGTAAACCTCAGTTTATACAGCCGCCTTCTTCATCAGGAATCTTATGTGTTAGTGGAATGAGCTGTCTCAAAGGCCATATTTGTTGCCCTACTTTTCCCTTATGTGCACTCTTCTTCCCTACACAAATAATCTTGTATCCAAATTACCACCTAGACACAAGAATGAGGTAGTGGACCATAAACAGGCTTTGTAGCATGTTTCCCTTCATTGATAAAGTAATGCTAAACTAGTTAGCATTACCAGATACCAAAGTGATCAGGCTTCCATTTCTTTTTCTCAGGCACTGGTCACCACACAACTAATGTTGGGTTTGTGTTGTCTTTTTTTTGCCTACAGCCTAAAGACATCTCTGCCTAAGCTGGTATGGACAGCTTTACGAGGCTTGTACTATTCTGTGCATAGGTTGCTTGACCCCTTTACAGTGGCTGATTGGTCTCCTATTAGGAGACTTGTTTTTTCTTAATTAATATAGTTTTCTGATTATGGTGGGCTGACCCTGGCTGGATGCCAGGTGCCCACCAAAACTGCTCTATCGCTCCCTTCCTCAGCTGGACAGGGGAGAGAAAATATAACAAAAGACCCATGGGTCAAGATAAGGACAGGGAGAGGTCATTCACCAATTACTGTTATGGGCAAAACAGACTCAACTTGGGGAAATCAGTTTAATTTACTACCAATCAAAATCAGAGTGGGATAATGAGAAAATAAAAACTAAATCTTAAAACACCTTTCCCCCACCCCTCCCTTCTTCCTGAGTTTAATTTGTTTCCTGATTTTTCTCTACCTCCTTCCCCCCAGGTGGCGCAGGGGGATGAGGAATGGGGGTTGTGGTCAGTTCATTCCACTTTGTCTCTGCCACTCTTTCCTCCTCAGGGGGAAGACTCATCACACTCTTCCCCTGTTCCAGTGTGGGCTCCCTCCCAAGGGAGACAGTTCTCCACAAACTTCTCCAACCTGAGTTCTTCCACGTGGTGCAGTCCTTCAGCAACAGACTGCTCCAGCATGGGTCCCCCGTGGGGTCACAGGTTCTGCCAGAAAACCTCCTCTAGTGTGGGCTTCTCTCTCTGCCTCGGTCCACAGGTCCTGCCAGGAGCCTGCTCCAGCACAGGCTTCCCATGAGGTCACAGCCTCCTTTAGGCATCAACCTGCTCTGGCATGGGATCTTCCACAGGCTGCAAGTGGATATCTGCTCCACCGTCAATCTCCATGGGCTGTGGGGGGACAGCCTGCCTCACCATGGTCTTCACCCCAGGGGAATCTCTGCTCTGGTGCCTGGAGCACCTCCTCCCCCTCCTTCTTCACTGACCTTGGTGTCTACAGAGTTATTGCTCTCATGTATTCTCTCTCCTTAGCTGCAGTTGTGCAGTTCCCCCCCCTGCTTCTTAAATATGTTATCCCAGAGGTGCTACCACCATTGCTGATGGGATCGGTCTTGGCCAGTGGTGGGTCTGTCTTGGAGCTGGCTGACATTGGCTCTATAGGACATGGGGGAAGCTTCTAGCAGCTTCTCACAGAAGCCACCTGTGTAGTCCCCCTGCTACCAAAACCTTGCCATGCAAACCCAATACACTGATAATGCTTTCCAGATGTGTCTTCCTAGTGTTTTTCTTTAATTGCCCTCAAAATAAAGTCTTCTAATCGTGCTTCTTAGGTGTGGTTTCCTAATTGCTTTTTGTTAATCACACAGTATGCATGCAACTGAGATTGCTTGAATAGGTCATGTATACATTTTTGGTTTAATTTTTTTAAAACACTTTGACACTTTTACACTGCCATGATTCGTTAAAATAACAAATATATAAAAATAGTTTGTAATTAACGTATTACTATCTGGATAATCATGGCATTGTTTCTAATGTTAGCAATTTTTTTTCTTAGCTTCATTAGTTCTCTTCAGGTTAGAACAATACCTGAACCTGTATGTTTCCTGTAATGTCAGCAAAGGTGTTGAGAGCTTACAAAATAAGGTTGTGACATTCATTACCAGAGGGATGTCTTTATTTCCTATCTCCTGTCAGAAGGTCAGAGTTGCAGGTGTTAGATAATGTTATTAGCTTTGGCCAAATTTTTACAGGGTGTCTGACCAAAAAAACCCAAAAACCAGTAGGGATGGGAAGAAAGTATTATATGAGAACTCTCAGAAAGAGATGTCTGTCCATATATATGAACAGCTAATAAGTAAGTAGTTAATATAATAAATGATTATTCAGGGGATGTTTCTGGTTTTGTCAGACTAGTGAAATTTATCCTTTGCAAATGTATAATACATCACGTCTCCAAAACATACATTATCTTTTGCTGTTTCCCTTATGAGAGATGCAATTTGAAGCCCCAGGGGCAAGATCAAGAGAGTATCACTTTATTACTGCTTATTCTAGTGGCAAGAGAAAAAGACAGACTGCTTCAGCTTCATTTTACTTGCCAACAGGTCAAGCAAGAAATGTTTTTTGCTTATTCTTGTTAGATTTAAGTTTTGGATGAGGAGTTATTTCATTGCTAAGCACTAATAACAAATAAGCAGTACAGCCTTTAAATACACTTGGAAGTAAGGATTACAGCAAGGAAACTCCTTTCTTGGACAGCAGCAGATAGGAACATGGGTACAGAGGCAGCACGTGTGTTTTCTCATGCTGTGGCATGGAGCTTGGCTGTGTGAGGCAGGGTCCTGCCCGGGGCCTCAGCATGCTCTGAAGTCCTTAGCCCCATCCCCAAATTTCTGTGGTAGCAGCTAAGATCCGAGTGCAGGTCCAGCCAGATGTGATTTAAGACATGAGGCATGCTCTACTAATGTCTTGAAGTGAAAAAGCAGCTTGTCCTGTTACTGGAAAATGTGTATTAAAGTGATATAAAATTGCAATATTTTCAAGACAGTAGAAACTGAGGCAGCATGTCTGTTTAATGAACTGAATGTCACACGAATTATTTGGGACATCTCTGGTTAGGGCTCTGGTTTTGGTTTTGTTTTGTGGTTTGGGGTTTTTTTTTGTGGTCTAGAAGCTATTGCTGAGTATCAGCACTCCCTCACTAGTCTCAGAAGAACATGTTTCAACCAAATGATTGAAATTTTGGAAGAGACAGGGACTCTTTCGTATAGATAGAAAGTAGCTAAAATACTTCTAAAGTTCACAAACTGGCTAAGCTGTCGCAGATCTACAAAGCATCTGAGAGGAACTTGCAGGTTGTGAATGTAGTGCAAGACTGGGAAGAAATGAGAATTCCTGAAAAATGGTGTTTAAAAAAAACCACACAAACCCCCTCATTGACTAGCCTGTACCCATGGGCACAGCACAGCCTGGATTAGTCTCCCCAAATTTCCAGAAGCTATCTGGGGTGACTACGTTAGAATGCTCAGCTTTCCTGTATGTTTGATAGCCAGGGATCCATGGCTGAATTGTTTGTACAAGTTACATTGCTCTCTCCATGGGAAGAAACCATAAACAATTTTCTTCCTAGTTCAGTTGCTTTAGAGATGAAATTGTATTTGAGACACAAATACAGGGGAAGTCTGGACCTTGCTGTCCTATAGTGGTAAAAGGCTGTCAGCAAAATGCCCTTCAACACCAGTCTTTTTCCTGTGCTGCTGTCAGGAAATGACTTACAGCTTGTTGATGCTCTGCATCATCTAGTTCCCAAATGGGCGCCTGCAGTAATGACAGTGGTGCCTTCCTGCTTCTTTGCACTGGTTGAAATGGCTCATGTCTATCTTCCCCGTCCCCAACATGCCGCCTGTCCCAGGCAGTCCTGGGAGCAGCTGTAGCTCCAATGTACACATGGGATATTCTTTTGGAGGGATTTCTTTTGGAAGAAAGTATTAGCTGCATAATTGTGCCTATATTATATTATTTTGTGCTGAGAATGACCACAGACTATTTTGCTATAATTGTAGTAGAATTTATTGAAAGACACCTTTTGGCTTCAGTGTTGCTCCTCTCAGTGCTGACTGGGTGGTCTTGTGGATTTATTTAGACATGATAAGCCTTTTGTCCTGTTATTTAACTTGTGCTCTGACGTGAAAGGACGGCTGTTGAAGTATAGGTCTACTGTTATATCAGTATCTCAAAGGAGTATGTTCTGTAATTCAGCAATGAAGAGGCTTAATAAATGGCCAGCAATCAGTATCTGATTGAATTTTGTCAATTAGAAAAAAGCATTGAATGGATTTGAAAAAAGATCGGAAATATGATACTGAAAAATTAAGCTTTCAGAAATAAATTTTAATCTAGACACCAAAGAACATTTTTATCATCTTCCCATTATTACTTAAAAAGGGAATCAGGTTTAAATGGGTTACACGAATGATCTGAGTGTGAAAAGCCTGGTGCTATGTTCCGCGGCTACAAGAAGGGAGCAGCAGCAACGTTGAAGAGGTGGGTCCAGTATGTTTGTTGCTCACGTTGAACTGCACAAGTTGCAGTTGTGCTAAAGTTATTCTTGATCATTGTACCTCTGTGCAAAGTGCCTTTTTGGTTTTTTACACTCCCACCTTTCATGAATAGTAGGAATATGCTGGTAGGATTATGCTGGATAGACTCTTACGAAGTTCTCCCTTAATGTGTATGCACAAAAAGTCAGAATATGCAGGGTTTGATTTTTATTGGAGTAAAATGCTTTTAATAGCATTGCTTAATTAATATATCAATTACATTCATGTTATGCTAATTTAATTGGAGGAAAGAGATCTAATAGAGCACTTCCGGATTTCTTGTTAACATAAAATAGATGACCTAAATAGATGTTGTGCTGAGAATATTACATGAATGAAAATGAGGTCTAAATTTATTAATGGAATTATTGATTTTGATGCATGGTTAGACATGCTGTTTATACATGAATTTTAAGTTATGTGAATATATTATATAACTGAGTATGAGTATGAAGAATTGCTTTCTTTAGGTAAAATTAGACAGACAGTAAGTGAATCACCTATAATAGCTCTAGTAACTTCACAGATTATTATGGCATATTTAGGAATGTTTGTAAATGGGCACACCGCGTCTGTTGAAGTCTACCTCTGCTAGTACTGTGATTTAGATGGTATTGTTTCTAAGCCTCTAATAACCTGTTTGTACAACAGAAATACTCTCTCATTATGCTTTTTAAAATTACTATCTTAAAATTTTGGTGATGTCCCAGGATTGAGACTTTTGACTGAGGCACAGAATGACATCAACAAATGTAGAAATTAATTCTACATCTTGGTACTTTCTGCTATCATTCCAACAAACTCTTTATACACATACCTGACTTAAAGAGTAAGAGTGGTTCCCTTGAAGATTTTTTTTTTTTAATGCTTTGCCAGATTAACAGATCTATGTGCTGCTCCAAATGCGCCGTATTTACAAATGCTGAATAATTTTTCAGTGCAGATTGATGTTACTAGTCTCTTGAAAATAACAGAAGGTGCAAATTGACAGCAGTATGGGGCGAGCCTTTGTAATATGAACCTATGTGAACTCATGCAACAAGCTACGATAGCTGTAGTTGGTAACATTTTGCTGTCATTATTGGTTGAGAATAGATTTGAGCCTCTGTTTTGGAGAACAGATTTAAATCATTCAATGCCTAAGTCCTTGTGGATGTTGCATAATGTAGTATGTAAGCTGGCATGTACTGGGTAAGATGCATGAAGGATTCTTGCTATATTCAGCAATGATAAGAGGCTGCATTCAGTTCTGAGCATCACGTTTGCTGGAAGATACAGGGAAACAATTCAGATGAGGCCAACAACTTGAAACAATCTGTAGTTTGTAAGGGGGAGGGGAAAAGGGAAGCAAGACACATCTCCAGTACTAAGACATACAACATGGAAAGAAATAAGCTACATATGCTGTGGGTGAGACAGAGGGTGATTGGATTAAATTTAAGTGTGCGAGACTTAGATTTGATGCTCTGAAACTTTCCATCAGCAGTGAGGATGTGAATGAATGGGTTACATGGGAAGGCTGTAAAGTCTGCCACTATGGACTGTCAGAAATCACACAGGTTATGACAGCAGGGCTTGGACTAAGTGGCTTCTTTGTTTTTTTATATATATATATATATATATATTATTTGCAAATACTGAACTGTGAACATTGCAATATTGCTATGGGAA
Organism: Burhinus oedicnemus; assembly: GCA_008921705.1. Classification (NCBI taxonomy): domain Eukaryota; kingdom Metazoa; phylum Chordata; class Aves; order Charadriiformes; family Burhinidae; genus Burhinus; species Burhinus oedicnemus. The sequence goes on along the minus strand of VFFE01007101.1, from coordinate 924,309 downwards.
TTCCCGTGAGCTAGAATATGATCTCAGCATACAGCACAGAGTTAGGGGCCACTGACTTTGGGGTAACCTTTGGGTTTCCAAATTCTGTCTCTGCTGTTCAGTGCAAAGCTACCCCAGCTGTATTTAGTGAGGAGGTGCTGGGAAGAACAGAGAATAGCACTGTCAGAATGTGATCCCACTGAAAATGCTTTTATATTTGTCAAGCAATTGATCAGCAACATGCAGTTATGTAATGAGTTGCAGAGATCTGAACGCTTTAACAAAAAAAACTTGTACACAAATGAGTGGAGCCTCTTAAAAGTCAGTGAATTGGCAACCCATTCAAAAGATCCAAATATACTTTTTTTTTTTTTCTTAGTACTGTATCGCTTCTCACAATCGCATTGACACTGCTGTTCTAGAGAACGGCTGTAGCTCAGGTCAGGACTCTTGACATGTATTTGAACTTTCAGGTTTTTGAGTGCTCTTATCCCTTGTGCTCTTGTGCTAGTGGCACCTTTTTAATACCTACTTTGTCACTAATAGCTCTAACTCTGGATGGATAAGAGGATCGCACTGCTAGTGAGTGCTTTTAATAAAGGTACCCATATGCCATAAAAGAATTTGAATAGAACAGGCACAGGCAAATCTGAATTTGCTTCAGTGATAATCCTGTTTGACCCTTCCTCCGACAGCTATTTATTAACATGTAGTTAGATTAGTCCCTTGTAAATGTGGAGACTCGCTGTGGTTTCACAGAAAAGGAAATAATCTTCTTAACATTTAACCTAAAATCTGCCAATTTTGAGGATTTTATTGACATTGAGTTTCCTGGTTATTATAAAGCTGATGGTTTAGCTCTACTTTTGTCAGGTCTGTGGTAAGGTTTGCATGGTTACATAAAAGTATGAGTTCTTCAAAGACTGTTTAGAGATTTTTAATTTTTTTTAAAAGAGAAATTGCATTTATATCTGTAGTTGTGATACACATAACTGATGAAAGCAGAATTTGTGTTTTAATCCGGCTGGAAACAAGTCCTGGGTCCCATGTTGGGTGATTCTCAACTGAAACTTACGTCTATGGCCTGAAGTTTTGGGGTCAGGAGTACTGCACTGTTCTGCATTGGCTTGAATCTGCTCTCACTGAAGACGCTGGGAGCAGAAACAGCCCAGGGCTGCTGCTTTTCAAAATTTGCCAAACTTTGGGCTTGTCCATGCTGTGCTTTGGAGTGCAATGCATAGATTTCTGAGCTGCTTACTAACCCAGATTTGGAGCTGAAATTGATCCGAGTGAAGCTGTGACTGAACTGCTAAGTCCTGCTGGGAGATAGGCTAATTGCCTTAAGTGTAACACTGAGAAAATATAGTTATGTAGCCTTCAGGTCCTGAACTAATAACAAAACAGTACTGCATTGAGCTGCATGGGTGTATTGTAATAACTTTGAACTCCTTTTGGAATCTTTGCACCTTGCTCTATTATATCTTGTAAGTTCCCCCTTTATTCTTTTCTGTTTGAAGATGACCTAAAGTTTTTATGCTTTCTGTTTTCTAATACTTGGGAAGTTTGTCCATCAAAAGGGAAAAGAGCATTAAAATAAAACACATTTGTAGCTCCTTCACATCTCTCTGGAGTAGGAAACACTTAATGTGAAACTAAAAACCAACTAGTCCTCTTTAACAATAAAATATATTTTTCTGAGAAATACGTATTATTTAACAATAATGTTTGGAATATTTAATTTTAATGTGAACTGTGACTGTGATTTGCAATCTCATCTGGTGGTATTTTTCTTTGTTAATAGTTATTTATTACAGCCTGCTAGTGTGTGATGTATATTATGACATAAGCTTTAAAATAAAATATACACACAGGCATTTCAAGCTGCAGTTATTTTGGAGCCTCTGTATTTGGTTATCATTAGTTTCACATACTTGCAACAGCAAAACCTTATGCCTGTATAAAAAATTTTTTGAATGTTGGAAAATTGACCTCCTCAATGGATAATGCATGAATTGCAGTTTATGAATTGGGGATAACTAGGAAAACTCAGCTGTGGTAAATTTGGAGATGAGCAAGTTGCTCTAGGTCACTTGTATAGGTCTATGTAACCCTTGTAAGTATCAAACAATTTAGAGGTGGCAAACAATTTATTGAAAGGGAGGAATTATGCATTAAGATTGTCTTAGTCTGTTTCTTGGCAGGTTATCATTTCCCTGGTAGTACAGTAGGTTAGGGTTGCTGCAGTAGAAACAGAAATGTTAATTGAAGTCTTGGAGTTGATTTATGAGAGCAGGGAAGAGGGTGGATGTGCAAGTTTGTATCTTCACTCAAGTACAAATACAACTCTCAAGTTTGTGGTCATGTAACCTCAGTGCATGCCACTTCCATAGCTGTCTACCCAAAGTGAACATATTGACTGAAATCCTTTTTAACTTTTGTTCTCTTGCCAAATACCTGTATTGCTAAGGAGGGGGAAAGGAAAGAAGTCTGTATATCCTACATCTCTTTAAGTGTTGCTGGATCTTATATTTTCTCCCGTGCTCTTTCCCCTCCAGTCTTGCTCTTCTATCTTGCTCTGCAGTTGGGAACCCCATGGAGGCTGCTCCATTATTGCAGAGAAAAGGTTCTTTAAAATGCTTTCATTTTCTGGTTATTTTTTCCTTGTTTGTCTTTTCCTTTCAAATCCTCATTTTTCCCTACTACCTGTAGCATAAACAGTTGTTTGCTGCTTCTGTAGCCTGAAGCTCCGTTTACTTCCTTGCAAGGGAAGACAGAATTGTCTTTCTCTTCCTAACACAGTCAGTCTTCTCTTTCACTTGATATTTTTTTCCTCACAGATGTTGCTTGTTCTTTCAGCTGCCCAAAGTTCCTTTCCTTATTGCAATACTCATAGATTCTTTTAATCTCTGCTCTTCTCTTTCTGCCCTAAAACCTCAGGGAATATGTCTCTGCTTCGCCCTACTTCTCTGCTTTGCCTCTGTTTCCTTTGTGCAGCACTATCTCTAGGATCCTGAGCTGTCCACTGACATCTCCTCCTTCTGGTGCCAGTGGGCATCTTGAAAACTCTCTGCAACCACTTTTTCTGGGACTTGGATGAGTACATATATGTAATTTGTTGTACTCAGGGCTGTAGCTAAGCTAGGCACAGCCTGACATACAAGTAAAGGAGACACATGAAAACATTAAAAGCACATTTACAAGTTTTAGATACATAAGGGTCACAATCTGAGGCTTTTTTAATTCCACATTGTAATGAATATGTACGCGATGGTAACAATACACTGATTTTTATTTAAAAAAATAATTAATATTTCAGTTACTACACAAAAGCAAGGTCTGCTACCCAGTCCATGGTAAATGTTGTAGAACATTTTTATAAGGTTTCCTGGCTAAAGCAAAAGTCTATTTTAAAGTTATTAAAGTTCTATAATGAGCTACCTTTCTAAGCTCACTGATAAAAGTATAATAATCTGTGGCTCAATATAATAATTCAGTGAAATTAACCAAGTAAGTGGTCAATGAAGCAAATGATTAAAAAGCAGAGGATTGAAAAATGAAGATTAAGAAGGGATAAAATTGCATTTTCTATTACTGTACATTTTGTAGCTCATAATTAAAGCCCACTGCATAAAAAGTAAAACCACCGTTTTTAAACAAAAAGGGTGCAAAAGTATGTAGGGGTACTTACATTTTTGCCTACTGTATCAGACTATGTATGTATTGCTAACTTTATGCAGTGTATGTAGTAGGAGTTAACAATCTTACATTCATCTCTGCTTCCATTGCTACAAAATAGATGTTCAGCTGTGTTCATTGGTGACTTCAGTCTTTTATATTTCTGATAAGCACTTTTATTTTAAGTATACAGATTGTCAAAACTGAAAGTACATTAGCTAGAACACCTGCTCATTTTTCATACTCATATGTAAAGTGGATTACAAGGTTTAAAATGTTTGCAAGAGAATCTGCAAACCAGGAAAAAAATGAATAAATTATTTAAAATGGTCTTAAGCAGCTGTTCCAGCTTTCTTGCCTTCCTACTGTTTTTTTTTGCTAAATATCGTTAGCTGGATTACACAGGCACTGTGGGGTATAAGAATGACCAATATACTTGACAGAACTTTTTCTTTTTTTCCATTGCTCATATGAATATTTAGGAAGATTATTTTATTGGCCCACACTATTGGATCTCTTCCTTCTTATTCAGCACTGAGGGATGATCATTGTTAAACTACTTAGTGGTTTAGGAGAGTTGCGTCACTTTATTTTCTACAGTGGGATAGGGTTATCTTAAAATCAGGAGGTTTCAGAATACAGTGATTGAAGCTCTCTCTAATTTCTGCATTGCCTATGTCAAGGGTTATTTCAGGAACATGTCATGGCTATCTCATGGATGTGCTCAGGGCATGTACCTGGAGACTTGAAGGGTCCCACAGTTCAGGTGGACATTGTAGGGTACATTCAATAACAGACGTCTTAAGTCATAGAATCATAGGATTATAGAATGGTTTAGGTTGGAAGGGACCTTGAAGATCACCTAGTTCCAACCCCCCTGGCATGGGCAAGGGCACCTCCCACTAGACCCGGGTTGCTCAAAGCCCCGTCCAACCTGTCCTTCAGTGTTTCCAGGGATGGGGCATCCCAACTTCTCTGGGCAACCTGTTCCAGTGTCTCACCACCCTCAAAGTAGAAGTCTGGATTGTTCTGAACATACTAAAAGGTCCTTTAACACTAGCACCTTCTCATGCAGAGTGCACTGTGTGCAGCATGGTTTAACACAAGCTACGTTGCCTTTTCCTGGTCTTATCACAGCTGCATTTATTCCCAGTCCTCTTGAGTTCTGAGTGTGAAAATAGCATCAGTCTGTTTCTTCCGCAGTCTTCATAGAAAATCTACCAATAAGCTTTGCACTAATTTGCAGCTTTGGTGATTGCAACAGAAACGCTTGGATGTTAGAGGTAATCTATTGTGATCAGTTTTTATTTGATAGGCTTCTAACTCTGGGAGTGCTAATTCATTATCTTGTGCATTCAACAAATTACAGTTAGGTTTGCAGACTATATTAAGGCATTTTAAGGCCATGTTCAGCCCTGATGTTTTGCACAGGAACAGTCTATTTGAAGAAGCACAAAATAAAAAATAAACAACCCTCCAAAAACACCCCAAGCAACCCGCAAATTCTGCAGCATTGGTTTGATACCAAGCAATGGTGGGTGTGAATGGAGCAGCTACTAAAGGGAAGGAAGAGACTCAGGGTTAGAGGTCCTGCCAGAGGGGATGTCAGTGGAGATATGTTTGGAAGTCAGCAGGAGCTGTAACTTGACAGGCCAGGCTTTTTCTTTTAACAGCTGTCTGCTCTTAAATATTATTAATTGTCACTTAAAATCCGTTTTGACTTCACAATGCTGGTGGTGATAAGCAGCAGCTTAGAGACTCTCAGATGTGCGTTGCTGTCATTTCTTGGCTGTGCTACGTGGTTGACCTTATGCAAAGGCACTGGTACAGGCTTGCTTTACATCAGCTTTGGATATTGCCTCCTTGCATTGATACCTGTATCTGGATCTTTGCTTTCACCCCACGGCTGGAATATTTTTAACTCTGTGTACTTGGCACCAAGAGTAATTTTTAGCTCTGTGCATGAATTAATGGCCTGGATTTTATCAGCATCAGACTTCCTCAATTCCTACTGGTGTCAGTGGAAATCATTTAAGCTTAACACTGCTGAATTTCAAGCCATTAACTTTAAATATGTAAACAATTGTCCTCAGGCAATTGGGTGTGAATGTAATGGCTTGAGTTTTGTAACACTAGTTCTATAACCAATTAAGGACTATTACTCAATAATTTTGGCATTATTAATTTCTTTTAACTAATATTTACCAATATTTCAACACTATGGGTATTACATGGGAGTCTTTGAAAGTCTCAGTGTATTCAGTTTTCATAATTAAATATGATTTTTGCGGTTACCTTTAATATCCCAACTTGGGGACCTCAATTGAATCTAATTATGTTTCAATTGAAAATAAGATATTCCACAGACTGAAGCTGTAGATCAGGGCTCATTACTAAAGCAGCTCATTATTTTTAATGAGCAACTTCATTATATCTGATTCTGCAGAGAACAAGACATAATTCTGTCGATGCAGAGAAGCTTGTTAAACTTTGGTAGACAGCAGCATATGACTAACAGCCTGAATTGGGCAACAAAGATTAGCAGGGTTAAGGAAACTACCTCATAGGATTCTAGCCTATCCCCACAGGTGAGTTATAACAGTCAGTCTGCAAAATAATTTTCTGTTTCTTTTCTGTTGGTGTGAACTTTGTTAGGCTGGAATGGTTGTATGTTACCTTCTAAGTGGTCTGCTATAGAAAAGGAATTCCAAGGAAAATTCACAATAAAACATAATTTTCAGGGAAGTTTTACTCTAAAGAAGGTGGTAACAACATGTTTCTGCCAATCCAAGTGCCTGCTGGGAGCATTACAATCTGCGTTCTGTTCCCTAAGGCAGCATTTTGTGTTTGGTCTCTGAATTAGCTTACAAATATGTAAAATCATGTTACCTGACAACTGTCTGGGGAGGGTACAAATTAGCAAGGTATCCCAGGTAAACTACTGTTAATACAGTGCGATGCAGGTATTTGTGTGCCTCCTGGCAGGGAGCTCCGTGCTTTTCTGCTGCACTGAATCTGTTGGGGACCCACTGTGAAGGCACAGGAGCCTTGTCCTCTGTGCTGAGAGGAAGAGTCTCTGGTTATGCAGATCTCCTGGATTTCCATTAATGCATTGTTAAAAAGGAACAGGTATTACTTAGCAGTGAGGATACAGCAAAAAAAAAAGGGCTTATGTATAATTCTGATCAACCTTTCTGTCTTCTTGGATAGACAAGCTATTTGGTGAAAAACACAAAATTTGAACTAAATTTATTAGGGACTTCTAGCTTATTTGTTAGTCTCTAGGGTCATAAAATTGACGTTGTAGTGCCTCTGGCTTTCATGCTCCAGCCCTGTGGCTATGGATAGTTGTCTCAGGGTGTGGAGAGCTCAGCATGTTTGCTCCTCTTTCTCCCCAGGCAGAGTGGAGGCAGCACCAGCCCAGACCTGCTGGTGCTCGCATGGCTGGAATGCTGTCATGGATGGCTCTGTACTTTAGGAAAGACAAGGCCAGCGGGGTGAGGTGGTGGAGTCACTCTTTTTTGAGAGCGCAGCTGGAATATATCAAGCTCTACCTAGAGGTGGATGAAGAATGTGCTGTGAGCTTAAGGGACAGGCTAATATTGGACACTGTTGTGGGTATTTACTACAGGACGCCTGATCAGGAAGAGAAAGTCAATGAGGCTTCTGCAGACAGCTAGATATAGCCTCATGATCACAGGTCCTCGTTCTTATGGGGGACCTCAACCACCCTCATATTTGCTGGAAAGGCAACACAGCCAGGCACGCACGGTCCAGGAGGTTTCTGCAGAGCATTGATGATAACTCTTTGACACAGGTGGTGGAGGAGCCAATGAGGAGAGGTGTGCTGCTGGACCTTGTGCTAACAAACATAGAAGGACTAGTTGGGAATGTGAAGGTTGGGGGCAGCCTTGGCTGCAGTGACCATGAGACGGTGGAGTTCAGGATCCTGTGTGGAAGCAGCAGGGCAATAAGTAGGATTGCAACCCTGAACTTCAGGAGAGCTGACTTTGGCCTCTTCAGAGACCTACTTGGAGGAACCCCATAGACTAAGGCTCTAGAAGGCAGGGGGGGGTCCAAAAGATCTGGTTAACGTTCAAGCACCACTTCCTCCAAGGTCAAGATCAGTACATCCCTGTGAGTAAGAAATCAGGCAAAGGAAGCAGGAAATCTGCGTGGATGAGCAAGGAGTTTCTGGAAAAACTCAGATGAAGGAAGGAAGTTTACAGAATGTGGAAAAAGGGACTGGCCACTTGGGAGGAGTATAGGAACATTGTGAGAGTATGAAGGGATGCAACGAAGAAGGCTAAGGCGCACTTGGAATTAAATCTGGCAAGGGTTGTCAAGGACAACAAGAAGGGCTTCTTTCAAGTACATCAGTAGTAAAAGGAAGACTAGGGAAAATGCGGACCCACTGCTGAATGAGGTGGGTGCCCTGGTGACGGAGGATGCAGAGAAGACGGAGATACTGAATGCCTTTTTTGCTTCAGTCTTTACTGTTAAGGCTCACCCTCAGGAATCCCAGACCCTGGAGGTGTTAAGAAAGAGTCTGGAGAAAGGGAGACTTTCCCTTGATTGAGGAGGATTGGGTTAGAGATCATTTACACAAACTCAACACCCACAAATCCATGGGCCCCAATGGGACACACCCACAGGTGCTGAGGGAGCTGACAGATGTTATTGCTAAGCCACTCTCCATCATCTTTGAAAGTTCATGGAGAACAGGAGAGGTGCCTGAGGACTGGAGGAAAGCCAATGTCATGTCAGTCTTCAAAAAGGGCAAGAAAGAGGACCCGTGAAACTACAGGCCAGTCAGCATCACCTCCATCCCTGGAAAGGTGATGGGACAGGTCATTCTGGATGTCATCTCTAAGCATGCAGAGGCAAAAAAGGTTATCAGGAATGGTCAACATGGATTCACCAAGGGGAAATCATGCTTGACCAATGTGATAGCGTTCTGTGATGGCATGCCTGGCTGAGTGGATGAGGGGAGAGCAGCGGACCATTGTCTACCTCAACTTTAGCAAGGCTTTTGACACTGTCTCCCATAACATCCTCATAGGTAAGCTTAGGAAGTGTGGGTTAGATGAGTGGACGGTGAGGTGGATTGATAAGTGGCTGAATGGCAGAGCTCAGAGGGTTGTGATCAGTGGTGCAGAGTCTAGTTGGAGGCCCCTAACTAGTGGTGTTCCCCAGGGGTCAGTACTGGGTCCAGTCTTGTTCAACGTAGTCATCAATGACTTGTATGAGGGGACAGAGTATACCCTCAGCAAGTTTGCAGATGACACAAAACTGGGAGGGGTGGCTGACACACCAGAAGGGTGTGCTGCCATTCAGCGTGACCTGGACAGGCTAGAGAGTTGGGCGGAGAGGAACCTAATGAAGTTCAACAAGGGCAAGTGTGTAGGGTCCTGCATCTAGGGAGGAATAACCGTGTGTACTGGTACAGGTTAGGGGTTGACCTGCTGGAAAGCAGCTCTGCAGAAAGGGACCTGGGAGTCCTGGTGGACAACAAGTTGACCATGAGCCACCAATGTGCCCTTGTGGCCAAGAAGGCCAATGGTATCCTGGGGTGCATTAAAAAGAGTGTGGCCAGCAGGGCGAGGGAGGTCATCCTCCCCCTCTACTCTTCCCTGGTGAGGCCACGTCGGGAGTACTGTGTCCAGTTCTGGGCTCCCCAGTTCAAGAAAGATAAGGAACTACTGGAGAGAGTGCAGTGGAGGGCTACAAAGATGATCAAGGGCCTGGAGCATCTCTCTGATGAGGAAAGGCTGAGAGACCTGGGTATGTTTAGCCTGGAGAAGAGAAGACTGAGAGGGGACCTCATCAATGCTTATCAATATCTAAAGGGCGGGTGTCAAGAGGATGGGGCCAGACTCTCTTCAGTGGAGCCTAGCGACAGGACGAGAGGAAACAGGCACAAACTGGAACACAGGGAGTTCCATCTCAACATGAGGAAAACCTTCTTTACTGAGGGTGCCAGACCACTGGAACAGGCTGCCCAGAGGGCTTGTGGAGTCTCCTCTCTGGAGATATTCAAAACCCGCCTGGACGTGTTCCTGTCCGACCTGCTCTAGGTGAACTTACTTTGGCAGGGGGGTTGGACTAGATGATTTCCAACCACTACCATTCTGTGAATATGAGGTATTGGGCTTGCCTTTGTGCTCTCATACTTGTATGTAAAGAAATATTTGAAGACCTGGGTGATAAAAGCAAACTGAAATTCTGCAAACTGAATTTTTGTCAGGTTTTTAATTTGGGCCGATCTGAGCAGTGATTAACTGGAGGTCTTTTTCCCCTATGCGTCTTCCCTGCCCCAGTAGTGGTAACACAAAGTATTTCTGCAGGAGTGTTGCAGATGTGTGCTGACTGCTCAGGCATGGCGACCAAGAGGGGCCGGAATAGGGTTATTAAGTTTTTAAAGAAAAATAATAAACAACACTATTCATATTTCTTCATTTTGTTCTGGGAAAACAGTTGAATTATTAGTGAATGAGACTATAAACACCCTGAAGCAGATATGGTGCATACGTTCCAATGGAGTCGCTTTGGCAAAGTTATGAGCAACTGAAAGCAGAGCTTTATAATAGGAAGTGCCTTAGCAGGAGGTCCTGTGAGCCCTGCCTGTAATATGTTTTTAATGATTCAGATTCTACAGAAAGATGGCTAGGCCATTACACACTCAGATGGGCATCTGATTGAAAACTTTCAGTCCTGTGTTAAAAAAAATAATAAAAAAATATAAGGAACTGGGACAGCTGCAATAACAGATGATGCAGAAATGGCCTGGTAAGACCAAAACAGCTGTCTTTACAAAGAAAAAAGTTTAATTATGACCAGATCCTTTGTAATTTAATTCCAAAAAGGGGAATAAAGCAGATGTGAACAGGAAAGGAAGTTAAACTCTACTTCTATGAAATAAATTTCAAACTGACAATTTTTGATGAAAGCTTCCACAGAACAAGGAAGGATGAAAGCAGGAATTTTGGAATCATTAATCATTATTTTGTTATCTACAGATTATATGGGGGGGGAAGAAAGAGAAGTGAAGTCTCTAAAGATTCAAGAAAGCAAACAATATCCATGTGAAGTGGAGAACAAAAGGACTAAGGAAACTTTGTTTAAAGTAGCCCCTATATTCAATCTCTAGAAAAACTCCGTAATTCTAGAATTATCAATATGTAAGCAGTCAGGGAATGACAAGATCATTAAAAAAAATATAAAATCAACAGTGACAGTTCAAGAGGGTGGCACATCAAATGTGTTACTGCCTTTGTGGTTAAGGTGGAAGCAGGGTGTGATATATCGACTTTAATACTTTCCTGTATGGCAGTGCCATCAGTTAACTTGGTGGATATAATCTAGATGAAATCATTGTAAGGAGATCTTAGATGTGTATGAAGAACTACTATAATAGTGTTTGCTAATTAAGGGTTTTGGTCCCCCAGGGATTCCTGGATCCAGCCCTATTCAGTATTTTCATAAGAAGTTGGCTAGTGGAATAGAGAATACACTTAGTAAATTTGTAGGTAGCATTTGAATTGAATTCGCTTACATTGGAAGAATCTCCTGAGAAAGCAGAGAGAATATAAAATAACCTTGATAAAATAGTAACATGGTCTAAAATCAGCAAGACGAGAAACACAGTAAACACAATTATGTACTGTATCTGGAAAGGTGAAGTTAAATGCACAAATAGAAGATGGGGCGAAATTGCTAGGCAGCAATACAGTGGAAATTTATTTGGGGGTTAGCAGAAAACAAACTTAAATACATACCAACAGTTCGATGATGATTCAAAAAAATGTGACCCGATGCTGGTCAAACGCTTATTAATAAATGGCAAAGCTTCTCCATGTTTGGGTAGAAGTTTTGTATACTTTTCAGTGAAATAGGCACAAAGATTTCTCCCTCCCACTTCTCTTGTCTCTTCTTTTTATGTGTCATCTTAAGTTACTGGAATCAGTAACTGAAACAAAAACAGAAGATAGAGGGCTTTCCTTACTGCTGTGAGTGGACTGTTTCTAAACCATTTGACTCATCCCCCTGCTTATGTGGGTGATAAAGCAAAACACAAAGCATTTAATGTGCAATGTATTTAGTATTCTATTTTTCCCATTTTAAGGATGTTTCCTGTTGCATGGGTTGTAATGCAGTGTGTATGAGCATACCAAAATCGGAGTTAATCTTGCAGTAGAGATAATTACAACATTGAAACCACTGTGTTACAGCTTATGCGAAGGGCAGTATCACATTTGTCTGAGGTCTCGAGTGCTCCTTAGGCATTGAGTTTAAGTCCCACCTAATCTGGCAAAATCCTGCTTTGGTGTTGCTGAAGTTGATATGATTATCATTGTAATTATTATTTCTTCCCATCTGCAACTTCAGGCATCAGTTAAGACTGTGAAGTGCTTTGGAATCTCACTGATTTTAACAACAACAGAATCAAACCCTAATTACATTGGCTGCACTGTCTGTCTCAAATCAGTTTTGTGATTTGGTTTCTGTGACTGGAATTAATATCACTGACCACTGGTAACACACAGTTTGTATTTTGCATACATTAAATTTTTATGCAAATGTGTCAAAGCAGGTAAAGACCAACAGGAGAACTACAGGAGTATGTTTTTTACATAAAAAGGAATCAGATTTATTTTCTGCCACACAGGTATGCTTTCATATTCTTTGAACTTCAAGTACATTTGTGCCATCTTTTAAGCTCATGATAAAACTTTCCTCCCTGTGTATCTATTCTGTTTATTCATTTGTCTCCTTATGATACAACAGAGCATTTCTGCAACATGTAATCCTCTATTTCAGTAACTTCTTCTCAACCTAAAGCTGAGTGAACACAGTTTCCATTTTGTTGGGAAGATTCTTTCAGATTTTTTTTCCAGATTGGAATATGTCAGAACTAGAATTGATCAGAAGTGATGCTGTCTATTCAAGTGAGAAGCAATTATCAGTAGACTTAAAAGCTAACAGTATCTGCAGAATAAAAGCAGCTGATAACGAGCCTGAAATTACATTTAAAAGGTATACTTCATGCACTATTTTGATATGCTATAAGGTGCAGTGAGTACACATTCTAGCTTTGTAGCAACACTCAGTAATGTAAAATTTCTGATCTCTGGAATTCTCGTTATTTTGGTTTCACTCCTTGAAAAATCAAACTATAATCTTGAAAAAGCTGGCTCTTGAAATGAAGAGACCAATACAGAAGTCTGCATAATACAGATACTTCTAAAAACCTACAAATGTGATAAAACATAAGTCAGGCCTAATAAAATTTAGTCTTTTCTGTCTGTTTTAGTTATATCTATTTAGTTCTTTATGGAAATAGAAGTTGCATGAGTCTTGAGAAGTGCTATAAAACTGTGTAACAAGAATTGGCAAGTTACTTGGGAAAGAAAATGTGGAGGAAACTATTTTTCACTGCTCCAAATCTGGAGCTTCTTCCTTGATCTAGCCATGGGGTCTGTAACAGGAGTTATTTAGTCTTTAGTTTTAACACGTTACTCAATTTTTCCCACTTACCAGTATGGAGTGTCCTCAGATCTCGAACTGGATTCCTTTCTGATAAAATGTCATCAATACATGCTCTCCAGGAGTGGAGCTATGGTTCCAACTCCTGAATGACACTCACAGCAACACTAGACCAAAATAAGTCCCTGAAATGCCTCTACTGTTGATGTTGGCTTCTCAGCATGTTTTACTCTACAGATGTGTAGACATTCACTGTCACCCTCCAGCTCTTCTTGTCTGAATAGACAGGTGTTACAAACAAGTGCTGTTGATACCTTGTGATTATTTTAGCAATAAAAAGTTCATGATCCAGAATTCTCCTGCATATGTGCATACTTCTCAATCTTAAATCTTCCTTTGTTCACCCAAAATAAGTATTTATGGTGATGAGCAAATTTAATGACTACTATTTGATACATACAAATAACCGTTCCATCTTAAAATCTGAACCTTTAATGTATTACTCATGCAAACTGGAATTATTTTTTCCTTGTCTTATGTAAGACTGTTATTGACCAATAACTACATCTCATTTGCTGTGCAGATGTGATTTTTGTTTCTTTACTTTGCCTCAATCTAATAGTCTTCTGGAGTAGACTGTACTTACGATGTTTTATAAACGGTAACACCCCCCCCACCCCGATTTATAAAAACAATTTTGGTAGTGCTTGTATAAGAAAAATTTCTGACTTCGCTTTCAACATGCCTCCCTTTTGTGATACAAAAAACTTTTTTCCTGGATTCTGAACAAGAGATGGAGGAATATTTGGTTTATTCAACTTGATTCTATTACTTGAGTACTTATGGACACTCAATTACCAGTTTGATAATTAAGCTTCTGTTTTAATACACATTTCTGTGTTAAGGTACACTATTTTGAAGTATTTACAGTTAAAGATTTGCACGGAAAGCAATGCATTTCAGAATTCATTCTCAGATTTTAAGAAACAGAGTAAATAAGCCTGTGTACTCCAAGATAATACTGCACGATTAATGATGCCTAATTGCTCCTGGTATTTCTATGCTAGCCTTTAATCTCAGCATGGATGTTGCTATAGGAAAGAGATGATCAAATTTGGAAACGAGGGCAGTTACATATTTGCAAGGGTGTTTGTGTAGTAATTTAGTGGAAAGGATTAGTTTCTCTCCTGGTTTCTGCCTGATTTAGTGTAGGAGCCACAACTATATATACATCTATGAAAATGAATGTCTCGTATGAGACATGCGTATAAGAAAAATGCAATTTGAGTAAGAGTGATTGTGTTTTAACTCATTTCAAGGCAGGTCAGTTGAGCTATAGTTGGCTGTAGTTAGCATTCTCATAAGCTGTCTGTGCTTTGATTAGAATGGCAATCAAAGACCTGAGGCTTTATTTGCTTGCTTTCAGAAGCGTTTAATGAAAAAAAAATAAAAATCAGCCTCATTCTGACAAGCAGCAGTCTTTCCAGTCCTCAACAAACACCCACACCCACCCAAACTCTGTATTCGGAATGTTGGAGTGAAGCAATCACGCTACTCAGAATCGGATATTATATGATGTATGTAGTTTAACTTAATAAACATAGTTAGTTATCAATTATGTTCTAAATGGGGTGAAAAGAAATAAAATAGTATTAATCTTTAACTATTTTGAATGACTAATCTGCCTGAGAAATATAAAATCATATTGACATTCTACATCTTCTGTTTTGAAATACTTGTGTAAGTCAGTCCCAAAAAAAGCAGGGAATGTAGTTGGATTGGTAACAATCTGGGAAGAAGAAAATGTTGTCGTGGGCTCCCTTCCATAGTTCTGCTGTCATTCACTTGTTCTGAAGGTGTAGTCCTTTGAGTGAGAAATATAAAAAAACCTTTCCAATAAGTTTAATTTAAGGAAATTTATCAGAAAGGAAGAACTATAGTTTAGAAAGCATGGACACAATCTTCTACAAAAATTTTAGAAGGAAGATCTTTATAGGTGATTTATAGATTTGGAGGGTTGTTTGCTTTCATAATTGAAATGGAAGTCATTAGTAGCTATCTAACTTCAAAACCAAACAAAAAGCAAAAAAATGCACCCACCACCAACCCCCGCCCCCCCAAAAAACATACAAAACCCAAAAAATCAGTGGCCCCAAACGCGAAAACCTCAAACAAAGAGAAAACACAGTCAAACATTCTTTTTAATGTAATACAGCAAGGTGTATAGAGAAAGCAGATTCAATTACCGCAGCAAATCTTAAAGGACCAGCTCTGCACTTGTCTGCATGTTGTTCATGTTTTTGTCAGTGAGTTACTCAATGTGAGAGCTGCAAAACCAGGCCACTGAAGTGAGACCCATGAAGGAGTCAATGTTATCCTGGCAAGTGTTTTTCTAATATGCCCTAACTGAATGCTGAGAATTCAGTGGGAAAGTTCTTACAAAAAAAAAAAAAATTAATAGGATCATGTGAGCTATGATTTATGTGATTTAATAATACGTTGCTAAAACAACATGTCTTTATTTGTCTTTTGCAGTTCTATTGTAGGTTTCTCCTGGAGTCAGAAAGGGCTTATGTACATTGTGTATTAAAATGATACAATACATGCATTTTATAATACTGATCTGGAGAGGTGGTGCTTCATATTCAGTATACTCTATAAATATATACTGCATACGTAAGTGTTTGTGCAAGAACATTAACAACATTTGTACTTACCTGATTGCTAACCGTTACATGACAGGTGTGTAGCGCTTGGAATATTTAACTTGAAGTGTTTTACTGTCATTTTTGTACAGGAATATGTAAATAATTTTTACCATTTGTTTTCAGCTATAAGTGGACACTTCATCATGATTGTAATATGAGTAGATACTATTTTAAATGGGGTGGAAAGGGATTGATTCAATCATGAAGTATGTACATACTGAAATTTATGACAGACTGTTATCTATGTGGTCTATGAACAACACTGCTTTGTTTTGAATGGCCCTGTTCCAAATATTCCAAACATCTATGGTGTTTAAATCAAAGGACTGTAGTAAAACGAAGACTGATATGCTTAGTTGAATTTTCAGAGTTAAAGTGGGGTGGAAATGCGGATTTCTGTTTAATGAAATAAATTGGTTCCTGTTGAATGATAGCAGAAGGCTCCTCTTCTAATTTGTTGCAAATAACCTATAACATTTTTAAACATGGACTTGATTATAAAATAAATGGATTGGCATTTGAATTTCAAATGTGTAGTCCGTCAAACTATCAAATGAATATTAAGTAAAATTAAGCTTCATATTTTGAAAATGCTTCTATATGCAAAAATCAGAATTATACAGCCGTGACTTGAAATGAAATGATTGATTTCTGTTAAATGCAGGTATGTAAAAGATGTGGTGAACTATCACTAGCAAACTTTATTGACAATGTTACATATAACATACCTGATCTACTTGAAAACCTTAAGTTTGATAAAGGCAGAAAAAAAGTTCCTAAATCTGCTTGTAAAGGTGATTTTTTTGAATGTGTACTCTGAAATGTATAAAATAGTTATTACTATCAGTAACATAAATTATATTAACTTGCATTAGAGAGGTTTTATTTCATAATTACATTTAAAAATAAGATAATGTTTTCCAATTTTAAATGCCAAGTTCTGATTTCATGTATGCAACACTTCTTCTGGATAACTCATACTTTTCATATCAGCTTTTTTTGTTTTGTGCTAAGATTCCTTTTCCTGAGAAGTCCCTTCAAATATCTTTAAAGAGATCAGAAGTGGATTAAATCTACGGGAAATAATTATAATTGATTCAACCTTTCAGGCTGATTTTGCCCTTTCTTCATGTGACTATGATTCGTATTGTTCAATGATAGCGAATCCACTAGTATGTGTCTAAGTGAGCTGCAAAAAGAGACCATTGACCCAATGCTTCTCCCACCAGGTTCCCTAGATTGCAGCTTCTTCAGAGGGCTAGGAACCCTGAAGAATCACTTAAACTGATGATCCCTGCAAAAGCAGGCAGATCTGGACTGACAGGCCTTTAGATATAGCTCTGAATCACTGCAATGCCAGCCCTCCCAAAATTTAGAAGTCCTCAGAAACTTAAGTTTTTCTATGAAGAAATAATATTGGAAATGTTCTTTCACATGCCATGTAAGACTGGCTCATCAGAATTGCTGTTGGCAACCCTGCAGGTTTCTTGTTTGGAACAACAGGTTGTCCTTGCCACTAGCCTAGTTACACTGTTTTGCACATATTGACAATTTTAAGATGACGCTTCAGTACAGGATACTACTGTGCTCTTGTTTGAGATGTTTCCTTCAGTTTTTCCTTCTTTTTGTAGCAATAATTTATTGCCATAAAATGTTGATATAGGTTGCTGACAAAAAAGACGACCTGGGTATTCTGTGTATTTATATTCAGAATTAATGATGAAATGCTGTTTCCAATGACAGTGAAGTCAGTGAACTAGAGAATTCCTAAGCACCTTATAGAATATTCATGCTCAGTAAATACTAGTTTGTGTACTATTATCCTCTAAATAGAACTCAGTAGGTGTTAAGTAAATGCTGTAGCTGAGGTGATAAGAGATAAGACTGGAGAAAATAAGTGCTCAAACAAATGGTGTGCGTTTTTGAGGAAGACAGTTCCATCATTGTTAAGAATAAAACAGACTTTTTAACCAGGATTATTGGAGGAAAAAAAAAAAGCATACTAGTTTTTCAGGTGTGCTGTTTGGTGTTTCTCAGAAAAAAAAATATTTATATTAGTTGAGTACTGTGAAAGGGACTTTTTTTTTTTGACTTAAATTTATATGCTTTTACAGGTAGTTTAACAATGAATCTAGTAAGTAATTTAAAGAAACCAAAGGAAAAGGAGCTAGAGCAAAAATTGAGTAAAGGCAAAGATTTTTCTTAAAGCAGGTTTTGAAAAGAAGTGCTACTGTACCAAACATATTATTCTGAACTTCAACAACGCAGATTGTAATGCTGTCCTGCAAAAGCCTGAATTCTAGAGCTAGCTCATGACTGGCAGTGGGACAAACTTTATGAAAAAAGTCAAAATTTGTGGTTAAGTTAGTAGTGACCTTGTGCTATGCTGTGCCAAGTAGGATGGTATACTGAAACACAAGCAACTGCAGGGCTTTTTCAGAAACAATGATTAAAATAGGTGCCCAAGTGGCACCTGGCCATGGAGATCCAGAGGAAAAAGGGAGCTAATCATTATTGGATTAGAGTGTCTTAATGTAGTCTATGGATTACTGCAGCTGTAAATATTCTTTGTGAAAGAGCCATGCTGCCAGGGTCTCGGTGATGAATAGCTGCCCTTGGAGCTCTCCTCTGGGGAGTATTTAGAAACTGTGAAGGTAGAAATAGCATAAATAGAGTGCACTCCCTTTTCAATAACTTATCCTGGCTTCACATACTGAGTTTTTTATTGTTTTCTGTTTTCGGTAGGGAGAATCTAGAAGTGTCCAAACAACCTTCAGCCTTGCAGTATCCTATACTCACAGCTTTTTGACACAAGTCTCATGGAGGGTTTGAAGAAGGATGCCACTGGGTCAAGGATTATCATAGTTTTGATGGCTCCTTCACCAGAGACACTCTGAGA
Source organism: Burhinus oedicnemus (assembly GCA_008921705.1). NCBI lineage: Eukaryota > Metazoa > Chordata > Aves > Charadriiformes > Burhinidae > Burhinus > Burhinus oedicnemus. Next base: position 905,562 of record VFFE01007101.1, on the reverse strand, counting down.
ACAACCTGGCACTTTTATTTTTTGCTTTGCTCTCCCAAAGACATAACTTTTGAGAAATGTTTGCATTCAGAATTAAGTAAGTGCCAGAGTTGAGAAGTTTTTAGATTGTTTTAATGAACTATATTAGGTAATACCATGCATTTAGGAACTGCCTAGATTCCTATGGACTCGGATAGTCTCTAGGTATATCTCAGGAAGGATAACAGTAGGTATTGCTTGAATTTAAGTAATCTCCATTTGCTCTAAGTGGTAATGTTAGTAACTTTTCAGAGTTACTGACAGCAGATAGCTGAAGATTTATCTTTCTCTGCAAAGTGTGGTACATAAATCAAAATTTGTTTTAAATAACATATGGAGATCAATAAAAAACTGTATTTATATCAGCTGCATGTTTATATTTTTATTATCAACATAACTACATTTATTTAAACATTTTTTAAACTTTTTTGCCTCAGTCTTCACTGGTAAAGGCTCTGACCACACCGCCCAAGTTGCAGGAAGCAAAGGTAGGGACTGGGAGAAGGAGAAGACCAGGTCTGAGACCAGCTGAGGAACCTGAATGTGCACAAGTCCATGGGACTTGATGAGATTCATCCACGGATCCTGAGAGAACTGGAAGATGTAGTTGCCAAGTCACTATCCATCATATTTGAGAAGTCATGGTGGTCTGATGAAGTTTCTGCTGATTGGAAAAGGTGGAACGTAATCCCCATTTTCAAAAAGGGTAAAAAAAAGATGACTTGGAGAACTGCAGGCTGGTCAGTCTCACCTCTGTGCCTGGAAAGATCATGGAGCAGATCCTCCTGGAAACTCTGCTAAAGCACATGGAAAATAAGGAGGTGATTGGTGGCAACCAACATGGCTTCACTAAGGGCAAATCATGCCTGACAAACTTGGTGGCCTTCTGTGACGAGGTTACAGCGTTGGTGGCTAAGGGGATAGCAACAAACATCATCTACCTGGACTTGTGAAAGGCATTTGACACTGTTCTGCATGATATCCTGGTCTTTAAGTTGGTGAGACATGGATTTGATGGGTGGACCACTCGGTGGATAAGGAGTTGGCTGGATGGCTGCACTCAGAGTTGTGGTCAACGGGTTGATGTCCAAGTGGCGTGCAGTGACAAGTGGTGCTCCTCAGGAGTTGGTACGGGGACCGGTACTATTTAACATCTTTGTTGGTGACATGGATATAGGGACTGAGTGTACCCTCATCAAGTTTGCCAATGACACCAAGCTGTGTGGAGCGGTCGACACGCTGGAGGCAAGGGACGCCATCCAGAGAGATCTGGACAGGAGTGAGAGGTGGGCCCATGCCAACCTCATGAAGTTCAACAAGGCCAAGTGCAAGGTCCTGCATGTGAGTCGAGGCAATCCCATGCACAAATACATGCTGGGCGGAGAATTCATTGAGAGCAGCCCTGAGGAGAGGGACTTGGGCGTGTTGGCTGATGAGAAGCTCAACATGAGCCAACAACATGTGCACTCGCAGCGCAGAAAGCCAACCACATCCTGGGCTGCATCAAAAGAAGCACGGCCAGCAGGTCAAGGGAGGTGATTCTGCCCCTCTACTCTGCTCTGGTGAGACCTCACCTAGAATACTGCGTCCAGCTCTGGAGCCCCCAGCATAAGGACATGGACCTGTTGGAGTGGGTCCAGAGGAGGGCCACAAAGAGGATCAGAGGATTAGAGCACCTCTTCTATGAGGACAGGCTTGAGAGAGTTGGGGTTGTTCAGCCTGGAGAAGAGAAGGCTCCAGGGAGACCTTATAGCAGCTTTCCAGTATCTGAAAGGGGCCTACAAGAAATCTGGAGAGGGACTTTTTACAAGGGCATGTAGTGATAGGACAAGGGGTAATGGCTTCAAACTGGAAGAGGGTAGATTTAGAATAGATATTAGGAAGAAACTTTTCACTCTGAGGGTGGTGAGGCACTGGCACAGGTTGCCCAGGGAAGCTGTGGAGGCCCCATCCCTGGAAGTATTCAAGGCCAGGTTGGATGGGGCTTTGAGCAACCTGGTCTAGTAGGAGGTGTCCTTGCCCATGGCAAGAG
>VFFE01007101.1:843803-903492 GCA_008921705.1 Burhinus oedicnemus | reverse complement strand
CCCCCCCACCTCTGTGCAGCACACGGGTCTCCTTGGTTGAAAGCAGGCCCCTACTGGGGCCCGGGAAAGAGACTCCTTGGGAATGACCAGGACTGACCGTCAGCCCTAGTTGATCCTTGGTGAGATGCAGGATAACAAAGCTACTGACATCAACTGACACACTTGATTCCTGGTAAGAGATGTAAGCGGTTACGAAGTGCTGCTGCTACCTCTGAGACACTGAGCTAATCGAGCAAGTGCACCATCTTCTTCTCTGCCTCCCAAAGCAGGCCATGTTTTTATCAAGTATATGGACAGTCCTTCTGACCGAGCGCCCTCAGAAGAGAGAAAAGAAATGGGTATTTCTTTCCCTCTTGGACCCGAGCCAGCTATCACTGTGGAGGTGTGCGAGTAATAATGGGGAAGGTTCACTCTGATTGCTGTATTTTATTTTTCACTCTCCCTTTGAGGATCTTATGGCACTCTATAACCCTCTCAAATGTAGCATGACATTTCCTGAGGTAATGTCTGTGCCCCCACATGTAGCTTATCTGTTAAGCTGTGGAACTTAGGTCCATCTCAGCTGCCTTTAAGGTAGTTAGATCTGGTTGTGGCTTCAGGACATGAAACTTAAAGGTTTATATACCCCATTTTCAACAATCTAGGTCGTAGACTTACCTAAGACCTCCTCCCAGCTGCTCAGTGGTGCTGGAGCCGCGGGAGTTTGCTGTCCTGGGGCAGAGATGTGAGAGCTGAGCTGTTACAGGAAGAGGGGTAAACTGGCAATAGGGAGGGGATGGATGGAGAGAACTGGAAATTCAGACTTAGAGCTCTGGTGACACGCGCTTTCAGATACGCACTGAGCTCCTCCATGGCACCCCGTGTCCCTGGGAGGGAGGAGCGCCCTTCAGCCTGGCGCTCTGGCACAGAGGCAGTGGGCAGCTCTGCTGTGCTCATTTTGCCACCTTCGGCAATCCACAGTCCCAGGCATCTGCCTACACTGTGCATAGAGACAACTTTGAACGTAATTTAAAATGAGAAACAAGAAAACCACTCAATAAGAAAAAAACAATGGATCACATGAAGCCTAAATGTCAAAATTTAAGTTTTTTAGGAGTCCTGAGTAAATAAAAAGGTATTATCAAGACATTCTGTAGCAGAGAAACCATTATTTCATACTTGTATGTAATAAATTGCAAACATGGGCACCAAAAAAAACCCAAACCCCAAACACTTTTTCAGACAAGAGTAGCAGTAATTAGTGTTGTTGCACTTGTAGCCTGACAGTAACATACTGGCTGCTTTATTTGCTCTGTAATATGTAATGAGTATTCCATTTGGATTATAAAGCAACATGATGAATGAATTGGGCTGTATCGATTGAACTTCTGTACCAGCCAGTAATCATTTTGTTTCTCAAGCTTTTATGCCCTCAGAGTAGGAATTAAAATATGGTTTAATTAGAATGTGGGGAAGTATCCTCTTCAGTCAGCATCTGCTAACAATAAAGATAAAGGCCTTAAAGCAGTAAGGCCCAAAGACTTGTCAAAGGAAGTGGGAAGTCATGAAAGATGGTAGTGTTTGTTTCCAAATCAGACTGTAAAAAAAAAAAAATAATCTATTTCACTTAAGTTTTTGTTTTAGTTTTTCCTCATTTAATTATACTATCATCTATTTAACCAACCTACTATTTTTCAATAACTGGCTGGTTTTTTAAGGACTTGTAATGAAATTGTCAGTATTTTAATTAAACAAAAATATTTGGAACATCTAGTAATAGAGAATTGGGGAAATCAGTTCAAAATTAAAAATCTTTTTTTATCAGTAATCTCTATCACCAGCCTGTATCTAATGTTTCTGTTTCTTATACAAGTTTAAAACCAAACCAAAACACAGCTGAATCCTTTAGAAGTTAATGGGATGTCCATAGTGATATGTCCTTTCTAGTACTTTTTCTTAAAGTTGGCTTTTCCGTAGATCTGTTGAGTAACAAAAACGTGTTTCTATCAAACTTAATTCCAACAAGGAGTGTTCATTATAGAACTGAAATAATTTAGTGGTTTTAGTTTTGTATGGTCTGGTGATTTTCTGTATCCTAGCAAACAGGAAATCCCTCCTACTGTGTATGCTAATACCATGCACGTGGAGGGACGCTGGATTTGCCTTATACAGAATCATCTATCTCTGCAGCACCTACAATTCAAATTCAAGAGATATTCAAAGCTTTTATTTTGGAATCAGCATATTTTAAAAGACGTTGACTCATAGCTGATGAAAATACCATGAGTGAAATTTAGTCTGCCATGGGAGACCTCACCTTCCGTAGCATCATGAGTCTTTTGAAGACCTCTTATTAGAGGTGAAAGTCAACCTAACAGAGGAAGAGCTGTGAAATATAGCAGCTGAATTTTTGGTGTGGAAAGCTCACCTAGTGACAAAAAGGGATGGCAGGTTGTTCACTTTTCTCTGTAATAGAATTCAGAAATAGCTATTTAATACCCCCATTCTGCTTTTGTTGAAATGACATTGGTTTTCTGTGCTTTGAATTCATTCTGGTCTGGTGATTTTTCTTTTAAAAAAACCCCAACACAAAACCCCCACAAAAAAACCCACTCTCGGATTGAAAGTGATTTCACAAAACCCAATAAATTCAGAAGTATATGACTGAAATATGGTTTTCTCTAGGTTATAAACTAGCTGAGGAGAATAGGTGGGAATTAAGACTCAATGCAGAGCACAAGAGGAACAGAGGGTTCAGCTGGTGGTGGCCAGAGGTTATTTTGTGTTGTGTGTTTGGGGCCATCTCCTGTATCTCCTGCTCTCAGCGCTGTTGGCACTGCAGCAAGGCAAACGAGGCAGGGCTGCAGCTCTGGGTACAAGGAAAGGAGAAAACCACCAGGGTTTTTAAGAAAGATTAAATCAAGAAGATTAGGTCTGTTTTATTCCAGAATGATTCTTGTTCAGCATCTTCTGGATGCTGGGGAGGTGGTTGAAAAGAGAAGAGAGGGACACGTGCTCAAGTAATGAAATTTAAGATGAAGCAGTAGTGATTTTCGGTAGACTTTGTTGAACACCCTGGGACAGGGATGCAGGGATGGCAGAGTATGTTACCTAGCAACTGCTGGAAGGTGGTTAACTCTTTGGTACCCATCCTTTCTGCCTCTCCAATAAACTGAGTGTAGAAGCGGAATTTTTATAGAGAAAAGATTGGGAAGGTTTCTACTTTTTGCAGTGTAATGTTTTATAGAGGCTGTAATTAAAATACAGAAGAAAAGAAAATAGCCCTGAAATGTTGTAGTACATATTTAAACTACTTGTAACTATTTTAGGGTTTATTAGTAGGTTGTTTATAACCATGATTGATACATCTGTCACCACCTATAATATTCCTGTGTTTCTGCAGTGTGAATTTTTGTAATGTAACAAGCATATGATGTCAATCATGTACTGACCTTCTGCAAATGTGAATCTCTTGAAGACCAGAGATTATTTCGCTACAAATGAAAAGTAGAGCCAAGATTCCAGGAGAGTCAAGATTCTCCAGTCAAGAGCAATGGCTTTTGCTCCAGTTAAAGCAGTTAAATCCAGTTAAATTAAAGTACCTAAACCAGCTGAGGATGTAACTGATAACATGGCATTACTGGGTAACAGAATTGTTGTTGAGATGAAAATTCCTTTTAGATGCTATGGTTTTAACAGGTTGCTAAGTAAGATTCTGTGAAATGTGTGGGAAGATGGAGGGTGTTTAGAGGGCAGTAGAGGATAACAGATCAGACCCAATGATGAGTATTGTAAACCAAAATAAAGACAAATTGATCTGAAATTACTAGTAGTCCAGTTTTTGTTACCTAGTCTGCATAGCAATCAATATCTTTGTCAGGGTGCTTGTGGATATGTGATATTTTTTAGGTATTCCAGACAAAAACTAAATGGGCCTTTTGCAGCAGTTAAATAGAAACATTGATAACAGTATTACTTAGTGTTTACTCAGTTTTCCCAAACTGGGATGTCTTTCAGGTAGCTGTTATTGCTTATTAATGTTATTATTTTAAAATCACTTGGAGATTTTTGTATTACCTAAATATATCAGAGTACTACTATTGATATGATTTTCCTAACAAATTTGCATAATAATTTTTTTAATAGTATAGAACATATCTGCAAAGAGGTACCCGACAGGACAGTCCATCAATTCCCCTGCCAGCAACAGGGGAAGGAATTCCGCTGTCTGGTGGGTAGATAGGTATATATTCTTATATAGTTATGTATAAAGGTGAAATAAGAGGGTGATGTACACAAATAAATCTATAAAAATTTTTCCTAGTAGTAGTCCCACATTACTCTATCAGCTGCAAATTTATAGCATAGAGTTGAAGGCAGTATGTCTTAGTAGTCTGCTACTAGTAGGCAGTCATTAGAGCTGTTGGTTTGTGAGCCTTCATTCTTTTAAACCTTCTCATGAAAACTGAGATGCAGAAAGTTAAATTATTTATCTCTTTTTTTAACTTGTTTTTTTTTAAACTTGTTTAACCTCTTACAGTTTTCTCATGTCTACTAGGTGAGTAGGGATTTAATAATAGTAGATTTTATTATGCAAAAGCAAAGATTTGCTGAAAACAGGGATGAAAACTCCAAAGAATAATAGGAACATGATGTATGTGTTAATAGCTACGTAGATAACTTTAAGTTACATCAACAGACTGTAATGTTGTTACTGTCTGTATAGAATCATAGAATCATCTAAGTTGGAAGGGACCTTTAAGATTGTCGAGTCCAACCATCAATGTAACACTGCCAAAACCACCACTAAACCACGTCCCTCAGCACCACGTCTACCCGTCTTTTAAATACCTCCAGGGATGGTGATTCCACCACTTCCCTGGGCAGCCTATTCCAATGTTTGATAACCCTTTCAGTGAAGGAATTTTTCCTAATATCCAATCTAAACCTCCCCTGTATAGCTGACTATTGACTTTGATTTTAATTGTGTGAGCTAATATTTTGTCACACTTTCTCATATGTGAAACATAACTGAAATTCTAACTTCTGGCATGTCAAGCATTATTCATGTTTTAGGTGACAGTTTAGGAATCTCATCCAAGAATGTTTTTCCTTTTTTTTCCTGTTATTATTCATGATTCTATCTGACCTGGCTGGCTCTGGACTGAAGCAGAGTATTCACCCGAAACCTCAGTTACAGTTTACTTTGTCTCTAATGGAGGTAGTCCATTCTTTCATCTTGGCACAGGTTCTTTCAGGTGAGATGAAAAAGTTCTGAGAGAGAATAAGAGCAAAGAGAACTTTGCGTTCATCTTGTGTTTGCTGTAGCTGATGATGACAAGGAAATTGTGGGGTGGTCATTGAGATAATTGCTCCTGGTTTTCATTTTAATTTTGAACATAAATATAAAGCTTTGCAATATGTAATTTTCTTTGCATTGTAGTATTAATAGGGAGCTATTTTCAAGAAATGTATGCCTGTGAAGACATGGTCATAGTAGTTCTACAGGGGTTACAAAACCTCAAAAGTAGAGCACTGTAGGAGCTATAAAAATCTAACTAGTTCACCTCCAGTTACGTTGTGCAAGCCCTACAGAAACAGAAGCCTAACAGAATTGGCAATGTTTTTATCTGAAACATGGTGTAATGAAACATCTTGTCCATATTTATGGCCATCTGTAATTCCAATACTGGCAAAGGGGCATATCTGAAAGATGGAACAGTTGGTGTGCTGGACATAACATGTCCACTTTCAAACCCTATTTGTCCAAAAATGTTAATTCCTCTGAGTGACTTGACTGTGGAAATAATACCCCTTTGAAGAGAACCACAGTGCCATCACAGGGTCCAGCAGAACTCCTTTAGGCTGAACTGGGGATGTGTCCTCCACTTTTGTGTATTCCACCTCCTACATCACTTCAACTCCAGTGCTGCAGTCCTAGGATGGTATATCCATCCAACCTTTCCTGTGATTTTTCCTCTGCAACTGAGACAGGTATTGCAATTCCATTATTAGTGGTTGACATAGGCTTTTGTCACACTCTACTTATTATTCTTTTCTGACTTCATGGAACGTATTTAATAAGTTTAAAATTGGACAGTTATTGTACATAGTTTTAGCAAACTTGAAGTTTGTCTTATTTGAAATTTCCTACTTGGCATGGTGAGCTGTAGTGAATAGCGTCGTACTCTACAAGTGTCTTCTGCCTTTCTTTCCCACACAGAATGGGTGGACAATTCTGGTTTTACACCTTCCAATTCCCAATTTTCCCTCAAAACTCAAAGATGTCCAAGATGAAAAGAAAGCAGGGAGTCTTGTAAGATTATATGTGTCACTCTGGCTGCTTTATTTCTGTCCTTCCAACTCTTTTGAGGAATATCCATTCTTTGATGTATTTTTAGATACTACTTTCAGGTAGTGATTTTTTTGAATTATTGAGGTGTCATAGCCTAATAAAGCAAAACATTTCCATTTCCTTTCCATCTTACTGACATGGGACTGGCATGTCCTCTGCACCATTCTTTTTTACTCACATGAGCATCTTGGGACACTTTCCACTGTTATTCCCCACTCTGTGAATAACCCAGAGTGACCAGAGACCTACTCCACCAGGCAGTCATGCAAACACCACCGTTGTTTTTTTTTAATAGCTTTCACTATAGTGTGACTGCCATCAATAGGAAAATCCTTTTAGAAAGAATTTCAACAGAGGAAAAAATAGTCTGGTAAAAGAAAGCAAATCTCCGTCTTCACATCCATCAGGAAAGCATTTGCGTCACTGTGAATATAATCTTTCCAATTCCTTTCTCTCATGTTTGAGAACTTTCTTTTAGCACAAGTGGAAATCTGTAGATGAATTTTTAGGGGAATAGATGAATTTTTGAAATGACTCAGTGATTCAGAAACTATCTTACTGTTTGCCTATGCCATCCTTTCTCTTTTCAAGAGCCTTTCTCAGAAAAAAAGTATTAAAATTGGAGATGGTCATAGAATAGTTTGGGTTGGAAGAGACTTTTAAAGGCCATCTAGTCCAACCCCCCTGCAATGACCAGGGACATCTTCAACTAGATCAAGTTGCTCAGAGCCCCGTCCAACCTGACCTTGAATGTTTCCAGGGATGGGGCATCTACCACTTCTCTGGGCAACCTCTTCCAGTGTTTCACCACCCTCATTCTAAAAAATTTCATCCTCTTATCTAGTCTAAATCTTCCCTCTTTTAGTTTAAACCCATTACCCCTTGTCCTATCGCAACAGGCCCTGCTAAAAAGTCTGTCCTCATCTTTCTTATAAGCTCCCTTTATGTACTGGAAGGCCACAATAAGGTCTCCCCAAAGGCGTCTCTTCTCCAGGCTAAACAACCTCAACTCTCTCAGCCTGTCCTCATAAGAGAGTTATTCCATCCCTCTGATCATCTCTGTGACCCTCCTCTGATCTACCTAAAACTATCAGGCATTATAGGAGAGTCTCACAAATGGATTTTACTGAATACTTTCTAATTTAAAATTAAAAAGTATCGGATTTTGAGAATAATTATTTCATAAAGATCCGTTCGTGTTTACTGTCACAGTACAGATTTTTAACAATGGTCGAACAAGACTGAAGTCTTAAAAGATTTCTCAAACATAAGTTTGAAAGGTATCAGCGGTTATTGCAGACACTCATGGAGATGAATTCCAGTTTTTAGGTGATGTAGACAAACTTACTCTCCTCCAGCTGTGTCATGCTTTTTTGTTTAAATACAATAAAAGTTATTTTTTAAAGATTTACTGATAAAGCAGAATCAGGATGTTCTTGATGCTTTTCCTGCTCTTTCTGCTGATTCAGAGAGTAATAAACAAGATATAGAAGAACAGAACAAAGCTGATGTTAATTGCTGCTCTTTAGGAGCAGTTTAGGATGGCTGCAAACAAATGCAGCTAGCCAGGGACATTCTCATTCCCTAAGCTGGAAATAGTCAGGAAAGATGTATCTACTAACTTAGTCTTAAGCTGTACTTTACAGTATAGGCAATAGGACTTTAAAGACAAATTTTTAATTGCAAACCCTTGCATGAAGCAGCTACATTCCAGGGTAGCAAAACCTGCATTTGTGTAATTCCTATGGATCAATCATCCTCATCCTGGTGGAAGATGCTCTGCATTGGGTTGTGTTTAGACGATATAGGAATTACCCATGAAAGCACTCAGTGGTTTGTTTTTGACTTGTGACTCGTTGGCTTTTGGGATACTGTGATGCTTCCTTATGCTCATGAAAGGCAAACAGTAGGAATGTCACACTTGTCCTGTGCCTGGCAGCTGGGTGCAACGCTGTTGCTGTTGGCTCTGCTCCCATTTCCTGGGCATTCGCCCTTTTGAACCTGTGCCAAGACTGGTGCAACAGGACCTTCCTTCTGAGAACCAGGGCAGTAGTCCTCAAACAAGGTAATCAGTCAGATAAATACTCCTCATATTTTGCCCAAAAAGGCATTTCAAATTAGAGGTCTTGCTTCCCAATACAGTCCTGCTGGGTTCAAACCTTTATGTCCAGGGCCATACATATTTTCTTCCCTGTACAGTAAGGCTTTGTTGGGTGGTTAATCTAAGGTAATCATAAACGTCCATGAATGTTAATATTAATTTCTTTAGCTTAAACTAAAGTGTTTGTTTTATATGGTTCAGATTTAATTAGAGACATGCTTTGGAGCTGACCAGGAAAAGCATGGACAGATGTGACAAAGCTATCTTTGTACATGCCTCTCTGACAGTGCTGTACGCTGCTCTTCTACAGAAGTAGATCTCTCCAGATCATTTGTCTATGGATGTATAGAGTTGAACTGGTTTTGGGTTTTTTCGTGTGGCAGTTCAGTATCTGTTCTAGGCTGAGTGTTTTTGTTATTGTGAAATGTTCAAAATAAGATATAATTTTCACAACAGTAATGTAAAGAAAGATTTCCATTACCCACTGTGTGACAGCAGACTAAAGACTAGGTTTTCTCTCTACCTCCTTACAATGTTCAGTTAAATGATAATTACTGATGATTCTGTCAACATCCTACCAAGTAACTATTGCATTTCAAAGGCACATCCCAATGTAGAATGTTAAATTGCAATAGGACAACAGTGAATGTTTTTCTATGACTATTTGAAATGCTAAGCTACACAGATTTCTTTCCTTTCTGATTTTTCTCATTGTCCTTTCACAGACATTAACACAACTCAGACTTAGAATATAACATGGCATGAGGCAACAGCAATATAAAAGAGGTCTTTGAAGCTGTTTCTTTTTATCATGCTTTACCCTTAACAGGATTTCTCTGGTGTAATTCCTTTGCAGTTCTAAAGAGAATTACATTTCAAGTTCCATAATTGCACCAGGGAATTGAAACCTTGTTTAAAAAAAAAAATAAATTATTGAAGTATTCTGTCCAAGACTGGATTTATTATCAGCTAGTGTTGATGGTGATGTCTCACAAGAAAATGTTTTGAGTATTATAAAAAAATCCTGCTTATTATGAATGTCCATGAAAAGTACAACAGGCATTAATTTAACTACTTTTGATACGTGCTTTTTGACCTCATTGGAATGTATTTGAGACGTTACATGCTAGCACAAACACCACAAACTTTGTAATCCTGATTTTTTTACTGAAACTGAGTTATGACAATCATTGCTTGTTCTCTAAAATGCGATGTCTGTGATGCCGCTTTGTCTATGTATTTTTATGGTATTTATGCACATATTCATTTACATTTACTACTAGTTAGCTTTGTAAGTAATATGTATGGTATATTCACAGTTTTTATTAACTTTGTGCTGAACTGAATGTGACTTTGCAGTAACAGATGCTTCACCACATTACCTGTTTTTTCCTAAACAATTGACCATGAAAATTTGATTGTATCTGTGTGTGCTTTTTGGATTATTTAGGAGAAACTATTGAAATGGGCTTGTCTTATTTGGATTTCCAGAAGAGGGTGTGGTGTGTGCAATTCCTTGGAATCCTTAGGTGATGCAGTCTCTTTCTTTTGGTTGTCCTCACAAGAAGGCTTGGGGACGCTCAGCTGTATTCAGTTAATTTACATATGTAGCTGCTTTACAGAGGCTGTACCTTGTCTTTATCTCTCCTGGAAGTATTCGGATAATCTTGCATTGTTTTTGATCATAACTGGAAAAACATTGTGCATGTCAATCCAAATACAAATTTCTTGAGAAAATGAAAAACCTTTACTGCAGCTGAAGCATGTGATATAGGGGAGCTATATTTGAAGCTTTTTTCTTTTTTAAGGGGAGAGCTTTTTTATCTCCTGAGTAACAGTTGTGGAACTGAAATTTATTTATGGGGCTAAAAAAGCGTGTGTTCATTCTTTGCTTATTTTATCATATAAATTATGAATTTATGGTCCTGGATCCTGAAATGGCATCAGAAAACTTATTTTTGTTAAGGGGTGAAATAGAGATTGTATTACAGACTTGTAGTATCAGTTTTGAAAACTCAGGCTGATCTCTGGCCGAAGAAAACCATGACAAATTATTCTCCCCAATTTACACCTGTGTCGTTTTCAAAAACGAATATCCAGGTATACTGCAGGTCATTTGATGGCTGCTGTAATTTAAAAATGCATCTAAAAGATCGGCATGTTGTCTGTCCTGTTTGACAATAAGGTCTGTGTTTGTTTTGAAAGGTGATACTTCAGTATTCTTTGAGAACACATTAATTTACATCTATACTAGAAAGTGTTAAGTTTATTTAAACAGTTGGTAAATATAAACAGGTGGTAATTTACCAATTAGGATTACATTTCAATGAAAAAGGAATAAATATTGAAAAATTACAGATGGTCAAGCTGTTCCGGATAGCTTCTTACTTAGTATTGTTACTGAGGTGCGGAAAATTTTATTTTGCTTAAATGAAAATTACTTACAGCTGCATGAACAATGAAAGTTTAAGTCTTGATGTCTTGATACATAAGTAGTAAACTATGTACCTTCCATAGAAATATTTTCATTCATCAGCAGAAAATCCTGTGTATTATTTTACTTCAGCTTCAAGGAGAGAACTCCTATAGACATAATCTGAGTGGTAGATATTGTCAGAAGTAGATGCTTTGTTTTAGGGATAATATGAAAACCCCCCAAATTTTCTAGGTAATGTCTTTAAAAATAATTCCATTTCCATGTGCTGTGAGTGAGGAAGAATACTTCAATGCAAATAAAGAAACACACTGCTTTTTAATACCCTCTGGGTATCTAAATAGACACCAAGCTGTACAGAAGTAGTAAACTATATTAGAACATCAAATTCTTTTTAAATATTATACTGCAAAAAAAAAATTTAAAATATTGCAATACTGTTAACAGGATTAATTGTAGAAATGCATGGCTGAATGCCACGTGAGCCTGTATTACTGTTCCAACACAGGGATACAGCAAATTACTTAGGTAAGTATTTTATGTCCTTAAATAGGGCTGTTGAAGCCTGTGACAGTCATTATTTGCTAGCTAAAAGCATGCTTGAACTTAAACGTTTACACGAATTAGAGCTATATGGACCAGAATTTCTGATTTTATATAACACATTTGTTCCAGCATTCACTAAAGGTACTGATTCTAGAAAAAGTAATAATAAAGTGGTGGTTATTCTCTATCTGTATGTATTTAACTGTGGTGTGTATGCAGTATGTTTTGGCCTGCAGTGCATAGGCTCCATTGCATTAGCTGCCAAGTCTGTAATTACAGCTTTTATGTGATCACAATTCATATAATAACTGTGTTCATTTTGGGGAAGGACACTTAGATGCATTTGCATACATCCTTACATCTTTAAACCTACCTAGAATGATACATTTGCCAGAATCCCTAAAACAAATTGAAATTTTGATTATTTCATACCAAAAGTGCTACATCTTGTTGCATCCTGTCTGTTACTGACCTACTTGTTCCTTTCTTCCTATATTATGAATATGTTATTCTAACCTCTTTTCCCGATTTCACTGTGAATGGCTAATTTCTGATGTCTCTCCTAAGCTGCTGGTTCCCTCTTTGATCAACAAAAATTATTTGTAGAAGACCTGTGCATCCAGCAATAGAAGTCCATATAGATTATTGGAGAAATGACTGAAAACCAGCATGGGTTTGTACTGCTGTAGCACCTTTTCTGAGCATAGATGCAGGTGGTGTGCCCAGCTTCCTTGCTTACACCAGGCAGCTTCACTGCTCTGAGGGAAACATCAGTTCCAGAACTGATTGTGCTGACAGCAATTTGGTGCAATGACAGAATTGCCTCATTTGTGATTTGGATGTGAAGTTAGCCCACAGCCCTTTTAAAAATCAATTATAGACAGTATATTTAAATAAAAGACTACAGTCATAGGAGAAATATCTGAATCGCTCATAGTTTTCTGTGGAACTCAATCAGGATTTTATATTATCCTCCATACAAACCTCTACAATTACAGTTTTACTTTTTTCTTTGGAATCATTAAGCTCTGGCCTGTAACAGGAACCCAGTGTTTGCAAATACTGAGTCTCTAAAATAGAGTGTCTTATTTTATTTAACAGTGGGAAAAATCCATTGAGTAAGATTATCCTGAGGAACAGTGGATGGCACTGTTGGTTTGCAGCTATGAATCTGCAAAAATGAAGCAGGACAGGGCAACCTTAAAAACAAAAACAAAACAAAAAGCCCCAAACCACACCCCCAAAGCACCCAAAACCTGCCTCACCCCCCCAAAACAAGCCAACCCAAACTAAACCTTAAAGCAGTGTCTTCTTAAAATGGATGGAGTAATTCTCAGACTCTGTGTCAGTGCTCAGAAATTCTCAGAGAGATGAAGGTAACATGTAAGATGCATACATTCTTTAAACAAGGTACTAAATTGAGTTATTTCTGTCTGTTGTCTTGATATTGTGATTTTGTCACAAGAGAAAAAAAGCCCAGCTGGCTGAGGTGGGAGTTAATGGTGGTAAATTAATTTGGCAAAAGCACTGGAAGAGCAATGCCTCCCTCCCTCAAGGCAGCACTGTTAGTATTGGTGGGTTTTGAGGCTTACTACAGCAAGATCACACCGATACGGAGGAGCAAAGGGAGTGTGTTCAGTCATTTGGAAACTACTTACGGATGTTGTCTAGAAAACATGTTGTACTGATCAAGTCTGGTTATTGGGGGGTGGTGGTGAAGGAGTGATGTGGGCTTGGAGTTTATGAAGAAACAGGCAGCCTGGGTTTTAAGACCCTGGTCAAAAGCACTGTGAGACCTGTGAGACTCCTCTCATTGATTGTGGCGGGTTTTGCATCAAGAGCAAAATGTTTTGCTGCATTTGAATGTTTGGTTCTTTGTTTTTTAAAAGATCAAATGCATGTACGTTTTGTCCAATTTTATTTTAAAACGCATGGTACACGTTTGACTAGTGTGCCCTGGAGGAGTCGGATCTGGGCATAGCCAGTCTCCTCGTGAATGTGCAGTAATCAGTCCAAATCATGTGCACAAAAAAATCTGATATTGAGCAAAGAACTTGCTATGTATTGGCTCAATGCCTTTATGCTCGATTGTCAAATACTGAAATTTAATTTAATTCCTATCATGTAAATATCATTTAAAGAGAGCATGAATCTATTAAGGGGAAATATCACCAAAAGGTGAATACGACTGTCGTTATCACTGATCCTTTATTTCTGATAAAAGTGACATCTCCAAAGAGAGAGAAAATTTATTTGCAAAAGTTTTACTCAATTTTAAAATTATGAATTTAATCTTGCAACATTTCTACAATCCACCAAATATCTAAGCCCTTGAGAACCATACAGATGCTTGGTAGCTAAGAAATAGGCAGCGCTATTAGTCTTTTATCCTTCTTTAGAAAGAAGATACTGTTGTAGTTTGCAGCAGTGATTATAAGGGCCCATTTAAAATGATGAGAAACTATTGGTTGACTAAGTCATCACAAAAATAAACCCAATGGCTGAAAAGAGAAGTACCCTTGTGAATAATACCAAATAATTGAATTTAGCCTGGTATAAATAACATTATAGTATTTCTTGTAGAAAATGAAAGACAGGACATGAACTATGAAGTTATTGTTTAGAAATGCTTCTTATAATTTATGTTATTAAGAGGATTAGCATGAAATCAGGTTCAATATTAATGAATTTGAAATGCACCCTTTTCCTGATTGTGTCAAAGAGAAAGACCCAGTGGATTTAATGAGGCAAACTGTTTACTTCTTCCCTAAATGAGCTGTTTCAGTGAAGTGTGCGTGTGTGTATGGCAGTTTTGCTCTTCAGTTCACTGTCCACCTTATTACTGACAATACATAGAGATGCAATGAATGCAAAGAGGAGTGGCTTAACTCACTGAGTTCGTAATTTTTTTTAAGCAAAAGCACTGAATAAATCCTGCAATGTGACAGATGGTGACTGTGCATTACTCTGAAGTCAGCGCGTTGCACGTGGGTATAAGAGTTGCTCTTCATCGGTTGCTCCATGTTGACTGGAAGTAGGAAACTTAAGATGTAAAGAGTAACAGGCCAGCACTCTATGTTACTTTGTTCTTTTCTCATGAAAACTTCTGGTCATGATTGTATCGACCCATTGATGAGAGACTCCTTCCTCCTATATGCACACACTCCTATGACAGCTATACCTCAAAAGTGCTAAAAACATTCATATAAGGTGATAAGTTTGTATTTCAAAAGGAATTAGCTAATCATTATTGGACAAAAGTTTTGTTTTTTTTTTTAAAAAAGTACCGTTGCATCACCTGTGTTTGAGTTCTCTTTTATGGTTGCATGTGCTTCAAAAAGGGACTTGTCCTAAATTAACACCTTTTAACACTGAAGCAATACATAATATTGCTTCCATAGCTATTTAATCTGCATCCTGTAATCATCGTGAAAGACAGTTTTTATTTACCTAAACACATTGATAGTCTAATAATACATTGCATTTAGGAGACGGTAATGAAATTATACCACTAACAGTGTTAATTTTCCATACCTGAATTCCCTACAACATCTCTCTAGCATTTGTGCCAGCTCTAAAAATACCACACACAGGAATCATCCTAGCTGCTTCTGGAGCACGTTTTTAATATGCTATGGAGTGATGCTTCACCTGCCAAGGAGACAGTGCCACTTTTGCATACTCAGGCCATGAAGTGATCAGTTCAGCCTGCTTTTGATCATTTGTATGGATCCTTATTGCTTGTGTAAGACAAAGAATTACTGATCTGTTTTAACTAGTAAAACCTTATCTTTTCCAGCCTGGATGCAAGGGGAACAGACTTCTTTGTTTATACCAAAATAATTCAGGATTAGGTGCTAGGGAGCATTGTAACAGCCAAAGAAATCTTACGCTGTTGTTTGTTTTTCTACTTGGTTAACTATAAGTAAATATCCACCTCAGGAAAAAAAATATATTTGGACTTTCAATGTTGCGTAGGAACTTTGGCAAATACGTTACCTTTGGTTTTGCTTTTTCTTTGTTTTCCTACTACACAAAACCAAGGTGGTTTCTACCTCACAAATTAGGGACTTTTATTATCAGAGTGACGTGCCTTTAGATTAGAATCCTTTGAGGTGATGAATATGGTTGCCAATTAAAAGACTATGGAAGGAAATTAAACAATTTAGTCATGGAGGAAAAGAAAAGTGCAATGATGCAATTCAAAGAAAGGAGGGGAAAAAAAAGATAATGATGAAATAGCTAGCTGAAAGTAGCTTCAAAATTTAAGAAGAATGCCGAGCCAATCCCTTTTTCTGCTCAAATTCCCGGAGAGGAAATTGAATGTAGCCTTCTGAAATGCTAGGGGAAATAGGCTGTGCTAATAGAAAAACCTCAACATGGATATCAGCCAGCAGTAAAGTAGAAAAATATGGTTTTGTGCCAAAAAATCAGGCTAGAGATACTGAGTAAAAATGCAACTTCAGTGTTGCAATTGTCCAGCTTGTAGATCCTGATAGATCTTGTTTCTAAATACGTTTTTTTTGCCACTAATTTACAAATATGCTCTGATTGATGTTGTTTGTTATTTAATTTGTTAAAAGCCTAATATCTTCAGGAATAGCTATGATAAAGGTAGAAAATCTAAAACAAAGTCAGGTTAGACTGAGAAGTGGCAATACACAACTTATTGATTCCAGATTATTAAATATGTGTTATTATATACTACACATGTATGACTGCATAATATGGTCTATCTGGGTAGATGAAGTATTTCCATTACATGAGTGAAATCTTACTCCAAAGAGGGAGTCTGTTTAAAAACCTTGATGTAGCACCAAACCAGTACTTCATTAATATTCTGGCTATCACTTTTAGTTAAATCCACAAAGTCCTCACTTCAGAGTTGGTATAGATAAATACGGCTTTCCGGGAGGTGATATGCACAGCAGGATAAAATGGTCAAGTAGAGCTTCCAGAGCTGATACTATTGTTTGCTTTCTGCGTGGCTATGTTGAAGTGTCTATTTTGTCTAAAGAGAACAGTAATTTTGAGGGGGAAAAAAAAAAAAAGGTCAGTAATCATACAAGTAAACAAACCTTGAAAAGGATGCAACCAGTAAATGGTAAGTGTGCCCTACTGGCAATATGATGGCTAAACGTTAGAATAGTTTTTCAAGTCTAATTCTTGTTTACATATTAGCAATCACTCTGCAGATTTCACCAAACTTATGTTGGTGTAACATTGTTATTAGCAAAACCAGATGTTATGATTTGTTAGAACCATGTTTGGTTTGGGAATTTCTGAAGTCTAAGTTGTGGTTGGCTGGTACATAGGGCTCCATAGAGATGTGATCCTGAAGAAGACCTAGTATATAGTCTGATCTAGTAAACACTTAATTATAGTCTTAAAACAGATAAGGAGTTGTGCTGAAGGCTGTGGGACTAGTTATGCAATTAAATCTTCGGAACACAATGATGAAATCTGTGCAAGCCAAGAAAGAAAGGTAAATACAGTTGCCTTCCACTGGGATCAATGCTTCTTACTATTGATGGCCTTTTCCCTTCATCAGATTTTTCTCTTTCCTCCCTCTTTTCCGAAGTGTTTAAGAGTCCTGGGATACTGTACTAGGTGCCAGACAGGGGCATGTGGTTCAGTGATGCGATTTTGTCCAGAACTCGTTCTCTGGGCTATACTTTCATAGCCCGGTATTCATTTTTACTTTTTCCCTGTTCAAACCTGTGTCTCTGTTATGAGAACTGGTTGGAAATTTTATAATTAGGTGCTTCCTGGAATATATCAGTTTGTTAAAATAAATGTTATGTTGGAAGGGTATAGTGTACTTTTGTCAAGAAAGGTTTTTTGGGCCTTGGCTGGCCTTCCTGGTTAAAATGTGAGATTCACCTGTATTAGCCAACAAGCTGACAGGTCAGATGGGTAGGAGATATAGAGCCTAATAAATCTCTCCTACAGGAGCTGTCCCACTCACCGAAACTCTGTTTTTATTGAAGCAATGACCTGAATCCTGGTTATGCGCATTTGCCACATTCCTTATCGCTGAAGAGTCTCTTTTCTTTCTCTTTGTTCTCTCTGCTTTCCTGTGTATATAATTTATTTGTCAAGCTGGAGGAGAAACTGCAAAATAGACACAGTGAATTGGGACTTCAAATCTGTGATCGGGACTACCGCCTGGGGAGCTCTGCTGACCTTTAAGATCCCATCTCTAAACAGCATATCGCTTCTTCTGGATAATCCCTGTTTTGTTTTGAAAAATTGGGAAATTTTATACATGTTACAGTGCAAAATGGAATATTTTTAATGCTTTGAAAGCTAAAGAGTACTGTTTATGTCTAGATGAGAAACAGTGATGGTTTTTAGGACCAAATGTGTTATGTTTCAAATTGACCCCAGCCAAAGGAGTGGTCTTTGTGGTAAAATGACTTCATGTGAAGATAAAACCCATTATGTCAATTAGATGACATCAGTGTCAATGATGTGAGAAACAGGGGATGGGAAGACATTACTTCATAAAGAAAGAAAGCCTTTTAGAGTTACAGAAATAAAGGCAACATGCTAGAAAAATAGATTTCAAAAAGCTAACAGCAAATGGCTGAGTCATTGAGCATTAAGTTCTAGAGAGATTGAACAAAACTTCTACAAAATGTAAAGATGTATTTTGATACATACAACTGAACATCAGGAGATGGCAGTAGTGCTTGCTGAATTGCAAAATAAGAATATTGGGGAGAAACCCTAGAAATTAAAATAAGCCATTTGTAAGTTTGCCAGAGCAGATAACAGTATTCTAATTTATTAGAACTATATACAATCATCCTATTTTAATTGCAAGTTTTATTGACTATTTGGTATGCTTAGTATATAATTCAGTATTTTTTATTTAAAAGCGTTGAAAACTGCCATGTATGTTTATCAATAACATATTAATATTAGGATTTTGAAAGACTTTCTAGAACAAATGTCTGATTTTTGTCCTTGACCAAATTTGTCACTTATGTCTCATGAGAGGTTAAAACATCAGTCTTATTTATGATACCAGGTTTTAGCAGGTACTACGTAAAATAGTCGTCGCTGCTTCCCCAGACACAAAACTATACTGCTTTATATACAGTCATTTAATTTTACTGAGTATGTTTGTGACTCAGAAATATGTACTTGAACTCATTCTATAAAATAATGAAAAGGGAAGCTCTTCTTTTCTGTGCAGAACTTCCACATGTGATCTTTGCATTGTAAAGTACCTTTGGTTTCCTTCAGCATGTATCTGATACTTAAAATTTATTTTGGAGGCTAATCACAGTTTAAATGCTTTGAAATGCCCCAAAGGGGAAAAACTCTTTTTATGAAGTTAAAGGAAGCAAATTTCAGAGGAAGTGGAGTTGTGTTTTATTAGTGAAATATAATTCAACAATAAATGTTGAACACTAGCATGTAATGTGTAGCTAATGAATAAATGAGGCTATGAGGGTTTTTTGCATTTATGGAAGAGAAAATACTGAAACGCAGAAGTTCAAAGTATTGTGACTCTGTGGAGAAAGTATGTTCATAATTGCTCATTATTCTAAAAAGACTATCTTTATCCTTAAGGTCATAAACAGCCCTAGATTTTTAAAGAAAAACATATCCACACATTAAAAAGTTAGCATTATTAAATAATAGTCCCTACAAAATACGCATTGGTATTCCTGAGCAGGAGGATAAGGTACTGAGGAAGCTTTTTGGTAAACTGTGCACCAGTCCAGTGCAGAGCCACTGGCAGAAGAAGTTGTTCAAGCTGCCACATGGTCGGCTCAAACCTGTCTCTATGCTTGATCCTGTGGCTGCATAGCAATCCAGACCAGGGATATGGATCCTTGAAAATGAAACTTTTTTTTTTTATTTTCCCCTAGGGTAGGACATGGAGAGAAGGGTGGGACCTTCTCTTTTGAAGTCAGGCTGCTCTTGGGTTGGTTTAAGTCCATTAACAAGGCTCACATAGCTATGGTGGATCTTGTGGGCTGAGCCCTTTGCGCTGTTGTTATGTCCCAGGACTGAAGCTGGTTGCTCTTCCAGTTGTGCCGATTCAGCCATTGAGAGACCATGCTTGAAACTGTACCATGCAAGTTCAAAGGTTAGAAAGGACTATTAGAAAAAAAATAGCAGTCAAAATGGAAAGTATCACACAGCTTTTGGCAGGCTGCAGTGCAGGGGCTTCCTAAAGTGGAGGAAGTTACATTCGGCCTATTATGTTAATCACCTTTGAATTTGTGTAATCAGTTTTTAAATCCATCTTTATTGTTGACTGTGGCAGTCAATCCAATAATTTGTTTACATGTATGCGAAAAAGATTTTTTGTTCTAAACCTGCTGCCTGAAAAATTCATTTGGTGTCCATTAGTTCTAGTTTTATGAGAAGTAGTGACTAATCATTCCCTATTCATCTTTATCCCTTGGCATTTTTCCTCAGTTGAGGAGTCTGGCTCTATTTAAACTCTCCTCATACTGAAGCCTTTATATATCTCTGATGATCCTTGTCGCTCTTCCCTTTTATTGTGTTGTTCCTGAGATGGATCAGTCAGAACTGCATGTGCTGTTCAGGATGCAGGAACAAAATTAATTTATGTAGTGGAATAATGATATTATTTTTGTCCTTTATTCCTTTACTAAGAATTCCTGGCATTCTGGCTGTCATCTTGCTGGCTTCTGAATGATGTGCTGATGTTTCAGGGAACTGTCCACGAGATACCCTTCCTGTGTAGTATGAGCCAAATACAGTGTGGGTATAGTATGGTTACATTTTTGTTCATTTACAGTGTTTTGTATTTGTCAACACTAAATTTCATTTGATATTTTATCACACAGTCTCTAAATATTATGAAATCCTCTTGCAATTCTTTGTAGTCTATTTTAGGTTTTACTACCCTGAATAATTTTGTATCATCATTGGGTAATATCACCTCTCTATTCATCCTCTTTCCAAAGCACTTACGTGTGTCTAAATAGCACGAGTCCCTCTACAAAGCTGTGAATGTGACCTCCAGGTTTTGAAACATCTTTTGCTCCTGCTGTTCCTCTACAGCTCTATTGTTTATCCCTTTCAGCTTTTGGGGGGATAATGAAGTAGGAAAAAGGCTTTTAAAGTCACAGCTGTTAAAGGAGTTTGTTTACTCTCTCTATTGTATTTCAGTTCACAGTATTTTAGTCTTTGGGCTACTTGTCATTTTCTTTTGGTGAGTTTTGACACAGTTGTGCGCTTCCTCGTTTTGAAATGAAACTTCTTTTAGTAGGTTTTTTATTCTTTCATGGATGTTGACTTTGAACACCGTGTAAGAATACAGTATCAGAGTGGTTACATCGTGAGACAAGTCTTGCACAATGTTTATGTCTAAGTCAAGAACTCTTGGGATTTTCTGACTAGTTGCTTCAAAAGAATCATTATTTATATGTTTAAAGATGTTATTTTCTGTGATCTCACCATTTCACACTCAGTGCATTAGTTGGTTGTATTTCATTTGCACAATCCTTTTTTTTTTCATTTCTGCAGGTAACGAAAATCCATGGGAGTACTGCAGTACTCATTACACTGCCTTTATTTTATTTGGCTGTAGGCTTTCTTTCACAATAAGGCATTTCTCTGGCACAACCAATTCCGTCATTCCTACCAAGTCAGTTTTGAAATATTAGTGTTCCAGTTGTTTTCAGAGAAAACAATTTTGCAGCATTTTCGTCATTAGATTATAATATAGTTGCTGAAAGTGTTATTAATTTTGTAGTGTGAAGATCTGACATCATGTCAGTATTATGTCTCTTTATAACTGGATATTTGGGAAGATATATGTGATGACTGAAAGCTGTTATATGTGTCCATTCTGGGCCTCTCTCTGTCAGGGGTTCATTGACTTATCAGGGGAATTGGAAAATTTTTTGTATCTAACTTTACCACAATGGTAATTTTATTTTTTTTTTTTTCTCTTAGGAGAAAATACTACTACTGTGTCCAATCCTGCTATTAACCACAAGACTGAAGGATATTTTTTCCTAGGCTTAGTTCTTCGTTTTTAATACATCTCTTTACAGTAGGTGTAGGTGGAACAGTTTGGAGAAAGGCAGATTGCAGAATCATAGAATGGTTTAGGTTGGAAGGGACCTTAAAGATCATCTAGTTCCAACCCCCTTGCCATGGGCAAGGACACCTCCTACTAGACCAGGTTGCTCAAAGCCCCATCCAACCTGGTGTTGAACACTTCCAGGGATGGGGCCTCCACAGCTTCTTTGGGAAACCTGTGCCAGTGCCTCACCACCCTCACAGTAAAGAATTTCTTCCTGAGATCTAATCTAGATCTCCCCTCTTCTAGTTTGAAGCCGTTGCCCCTTGTCCTATCACTACATGCCCTTGTAAAAAGTCCCTCTCCAGATTTCTTGTAGGCCCCTTTCAGATACTGGAAAGCTGCTGTAAGGTCTCCCTGGAGCCTTCTCTTCTCCAGGCTGAACAACCCCAACTCTCTCAGCCTGTCCTCATAGGAGAGGTGCTCTAACCCTCTGATCATTTTCGTTGCCCTCCTCTGGACCCGCTCCAACAGGTCCATGTCCTTCTTATGCTGGGGGCTCCAGAGCTGGATGCAGTACTCCAGGTGGGGTATGTTGGTCTGTGTTTGACAGCGTAACTAACAAAGGCATCCAACAGACGTGGCAATTTGGTGTGCACACAGATGGGGGCCAAAATCTTGGCCAAGAACACTGTACACATGTTCAACAATGGTGGTGACAGGCTGCATAGATGCCCCCTGGCATGTCAGGGACCTTGACCCAGTGAGCTGGTGGTCTATCCTGCCCAGGATGCAGCTTCTTAGGCTGGGGCACAGGGCGTGCCCCGGGCCTGTCACAGAGCCTGGAGCAGAGGGAGGTGGTCTTCTCACGTGCTTACAAGGTTGGGAAATGGAAGAGTCCTGTGACAGTGGAGGCTGGAAGCTGGTGTTTTCTGGCACCAGGAGGAAGTCTGCTCCTCTGCCAGCAGATTGGCAACTACAGAATAGGTTCAGTGCCAAAACAGCAGATGGGGGCCTAGGACATCCGTCCACTGAAGTGTCTATGCTGGCTTAGCCCGAGCCATGCAGGAGGTCTGTGAAGAAGAGGTGAGTTGTCATTCTGGGAGACTCTGCTGCATAGGACAGAGGAACCCCATCTGTTGACCTAACCAGCTGTCTTGGGAGATTTGTGGCTTGCCAGGGGCTTGAAACTGGGATGTTGTGGGAAGACTGTGGAGACTTTTTTGGCTCTTGGACTGTTATCCCCTGCCATTCTTCCATGTGGGCACCAACATTACTGTCAGAGGAGACCTGGAGCATATCAGCTGTGACTGGGTGGCTCTAAGGATCGTGGTTAACAGTGTAGGGGCCCATCTGGTTTTCTCCTCGATCTTGCCCATGAGGAAGAAAGGTTTGAGGAGGAGTAGGTGGATTCTACAGGTAAAAATGGTTACACGGGTGATGTCAACAACAGGAGTTAATCTTTTATGAACATGGTACCCTCTTTGAGGATCAAGGGACAGGATCCATCTGACAAAGTGGATCCCCTCCACTAAGGAGTAGAATAAAATCCTTTCATGCCCCAGATATCTATAAAACCATATCTTGCTGTAAGAAGCAGGATCAGAGCTGTCAGGAAAGAAAGGATTTCCTCCCTAATTCATGGGATGGCCTGCTCGAGTTTGGGAGTGTTTTCCTTCTCACTACAAGCAGACTTTGACAACAGCAAGGAATATTTTCTACCAAGTTCCACTAACAATGGGTTTAGTGGTATAACGGGATTTCTGGTCATGCAAAGCTTTCACCTTTGTAGATTGTTAAGACAATGTTATCAATCTGTCAATGGGTAAGATTTTTGTTTTAATGCCTTTGGTAGAAATTGAGAGTTAGATTCCTTGGAATGAACAGTTGTTAGTTCCTAACTAAAAAAAAAGTTAAAAAATAATAAAAAAATATTGTTACTTCATGCTGACAGTAATGTCAAATATTGTCATGTCCGTGATTTTCTGTTAGGGAACACTTGAAAAGAATCATGGCAAAATGTTATACGGAAGTCTGGTTTCCTGGAATCTTTTCAATTTTAGTCTAATTTCTGATTGTGACAAGATTTGGGTCTATTTAAGCATTGCATTGCTCAATAATCTTCTCAGGGCAATGACAGATAATGTTAGATATTCCTGCTGAGTAGTATTATTGGACATGTTCTCCTACCAGTAAACATACTGCTCTGCTAAACTAATTACAGTGCTGCCTTAATGTAGAGGGCTTCTAACACAGCAATCATTAACTAATGGTTCTGCAACTAAGTTACAATCCAGTAAACTAAATATTGGAAAACTATTTTCACTAAAGTATTGGAACACTCTTAAAACCTGAATAAAAAATAAGAGTGTGTCTGTGTAGAGTGTGTCTTTAGCAGACTTTTGTTTCTTCTTTTCTCATCTCATTTCACAATTACTTACCACTCTGAGATTTATTTAGAAGGTTCCTCGTCTTCTCTCAGTCCACAGCATTGTGTATCTGAAGTGAATTTTGGTACAGAAAGTTAAACGGGTTGATTTGGTTCTCTCTTCTGTGTCAGGACTTGCAAGCTCTCATCAGAGAAGATCAATAGATGAAGATGACTGATTGCAATTTTCCTTTCTTTTCCGTATTACCACAACAGACGAACAGTTGAAACTCTGAGGTAGGAATTGACATAGAAGATGAATGGAGAACCAGTCCCCCCTTCAACTAACAGGAAAAGAGGGCATCAAAAAAAGGAAGATGAGGCTTAAAAGAGAAAACAAAATATACAGACAAATTTTTTTAGAAACCTGTATCTTTTCCATAAGACCTCTCAAATCTGCTGCTCTTAACCCTGTGGTCCTCAGCTGCCATGTCCTACCATAGAGGTGTCTGAGTGCATGCTCTCATGTCACTGTTAGTTTGTTACCTTCTCTCTTTGTTCTTTAAGCCATAAAGAAGGAATGACAAAAGATAGATTGATCTGTAGACTGATGCTTTTGCAACATGGTAGCAGTACTGTGCTGTTGCTCCAGACCTTGCTTGCATCAGCATTAATTCCCTTAAAAAACAACGCAGGTAGTCATGGCAACACATTCTCTTAACAGGTGTCATGGTTAGTAGTGAGGACTTCATTTATATAGTTAGACAAATCAGGCTCTGCATAATCTCTGTTAGTGCCAAGTGCCTTTGGGGTGGCCGTTTTGCTGCCTTGACCTGATTAGGAGACTTTTTCTCTTGGTAGAGATGAATCCATTTGTTGTACAATCCATAATAAAGCTTATGCTGATACATAAAGGAACACTCTCTGGGCAAGAACAGAAAAGTTTAATTATACTATATGACACTATAGGCAGGTAAGAAAAATTACATCATTAGTAATTGTTTAATAAAGATTGCTGAATGCTTTCTCACGTATCCTTTTCTGTACAAGCACTGAATTCTTGTTCAACCTTGCTTGAGTGAAATCTATAAAGATCTAATGCCTTTCTCATAGAATTTTCATGAATATGAAAATGCAGAATGTGTTTCAAATGATGAATAATAGTGAAACTATTAGGAATAATAGTGTGACTGCATTGTATGTGCAGGGAGGTTGTCAAGGTGAGTAAAATCTGGTTTAGTATATTGACTTGATTGGCAAGTAACCATGGTTTCTGCCTTCCTCCTGCTCTCCATTCACACACTTTCATTTAGTGGATAAATATCCCAGACTACAGGCAAGAAATCGTTTTTACACTTTGAGGAAAGAGAATCAAAGCAAAGCATTCCCAGAAACTGAATGGCTATGTGAATCATGAAAGAGTTGCAAAAAATACTGTATAATTATTCTAAGGAGTTTTTATCACAGCTGATTGGAGTGACATTACCAGTGGCAAGACTGGCAAGCACATAGTCATCTGTCATTAAAATGGTGCCAGAAAGCTAAAGCTTTAAGGCTCAAACTTGAGCTTTAGGCCAGCTATCAAGGACTACATGTATGCCCCAGAGGCAGCTATTACTCAAAATTCCTTTCTATTCTCTTGTTGAATTGTGGCTAGTGAAAAGAGAAGTTTCGCTTTTTATTTCTAAATAAGACCACAACAAATACAATGATCTGAGTAGTAAATCGCTAAGTAATATGTTAAGGGTCTATTCTGTGTTAAATAACAAAGAATTTCTTAAAGCTATATTACTAGGTGCTGGTTTTCCTTTTTTGTCTATGAAGTATAGCCAAAGATCTGATTACTTTTAATTTTAGATGAGAATAAAAATAAAATCTACACCTAAAAATCCTACCTTTAACTAAAACTCTGAAGTATGCACAATTCTCAGAATTCAACCCCACAGCTTTTGAAGCCTGTGGTAAACATCCATTTGGCTTTGATAGCATTTTATCAGGCACTTACAGTTACATTTTAACTTTGCATTAGTAAATTTCATGGGATAATACATATTGGCCAGTTATTTTTCATGTGCTGTCTACTGGTTTTCTCATTTTTTTAACTTTGCTAGACAAAATAATTCTTGATTTCATCTTATTCCTTTGTCATAACAATTATTAATATGGGAAAAGTGCAATAGCAGTCTCAATAGCAAAGCTAGACTTTTCAATCAGTAATTAAAACTGATCTGATTAACATTCATTTTAAGTTCAGATCTTCACAATAGGAATAATGGGCTGTATTTAATATTCTTTTTTAGATATTAGCCTTTGAGATGTCAGTTGAAGTAATCTAAACATTCAGAGCTTTACAGTTGATTCTTTCAACAAGATAAAGCAAAGATCTGGCATCTAGAAAGAATAATTTCTTTGGGGTATACTGAGCTTCGTCTGTCTCAAACCTCTTGAAAATGTTAATTAGCACCAAATAAAGAACAATGAAAAATGTCTGCAATCTTCCTTGGAGACTAAGATTTGGGACAAGTAATTTTGCACGTGAGTTGAATATGCAAGTGTAAAGAGATTTAAATATCTGATTTTAATAGGTTTCATCCCAATGGGAGAGACACTTTTGATTATCTATGACCTATACCAATTATTGTGATTCTCCCTGTAGGCTAGCCGTAATTTTAATAACTAATCAAACTAAGCCTGAAGGTTCTGTAAAATGCCAAATATATACTTTCACTCTTGCTAGTTACAGAGCTCATACTTGCTACCTGACCTTGTTTCAGTTTCTTAAACTACGTATTCTCAATACGTTGAAATATTTACCTTTTAAAGTAGGATTTCTTGGAAAGCAAAATAAAATTGATAACAAATAGTCACTTCTTTGTGTTTGGTTTCAGATCAAGCCTAGTCATAAATTAGAGTTAGACTCTCAGTTTAAATGAAAGTTGGCTTGATGGATGCTGAGGCATGAAGTGTGTCAGTAGTGCAATGGTACAAATGAAGTCAAATTCTAAAGCAGTAGCCCGATTAAAATCGATATGCAGTTGACGGTACTGACCTCACCTTACTTTTAGGTCAATAACACATCTTGTCTGTTGGTATGTACACTAAGACTTTCCTCTGCAACGTGGGCTTCAGGAAGCCCCCTAGAATCAGAACTGAAAATAGCGCTCTGCGGAGGTGAGAGTCAGGACTGCTCTTCTAAAAGTACATTGACTGAGCTGAAAAAGAAATTTTGCATTTATTCATCACAGTGCTCAATTCAGGAAAAGTTATTGGGAAGCTTTAGGCAGTCTCTTTCTCTGTTCAGTCTCTGTGGCCCTGTGTCTTGGTAGTATGAATTGGAGGAGATGTTAACATCGTCCTGTAAGAGACAGTATGTTGAGCTGAGTATGTTTATAGAAGCGAGGTATAGTAAACAACTTTAGCTGTGTATACAGTGTTGCATATGAATGCTAGAGTCACACCCATTTCTTGAGGTGAAATGGTTTTAGGAAGTCCCCTTTGAAATGCTGTTCACAGCTCTTTACAGGAGTTAGTAGAGTTATATATAGTGAAAACTACCATTTAAATGAAAGGAAATATTGTCATTCTTATTCTGCTAAGCATTGTGTATATGTAAGAATACCTAAAATATATGTATTTATAAGCATGTGTAAATGTAGGGATGAAGGAGAAAATTCTAAGCTAACGGAAATAACAGGAAAAAAGACTACTGAAGGGAGAGACACTGAAGTCAAGGAAATTAACAATCATTAATATTAATCTGTCTCATATATGGCCATAAATACCAATTCTGTACAGTTCAAGTGATCTCTGAGCTCCAGGCTCACCTGGCGGGTGAGCTCAATGTGAACATGTATGACTACACACAGGAGTTACAGCTTAGTTCCACCTTTAATGATACTGTTTCTGTTTGACACCTGAATTGTGTAATTGTTACTATGGAACAGAAAAAGCAGGAAGACCAATTACTTGGTTTCTGTTGCTCAAGGTGCTCCTCATGGTTTTTCTGTTATCTGTATCTGTTTTTACTTTTGTGTCACCTACGTACAGGGTTCATAGCTCATACGTGGTTGCTAGCGCTCTTTTGTCTAGCATGGCTGTGCGAAACAAATGCAGAGACCTTCTGATTTTAAAGTGTCTTCGATTCAAGCCCTAGTGTTTGGCCATGGTAGTGGCCGTCACGTTCATATTCTTTTTTCCAGAAACAAAAGAGGAATTGTTTTGGGTCTCCTTGGACTGCCAGAATTTCTGCAACAGCCCCAAGGAGAGGAATTGCCAAAGCTGGCAGCTTGCTTGCATGTCCACTTGTTCTTGTGTCTTTTCCCATGCAGGCTGTATGGTGTTTGGGTGTGATGGAAGGAGAAAGGAGCTCCATTTTTCTGTATCATTTCTGGACAGTTGTATATTCAGTTTGATTGGAGACTTCAGTTGAATGCTGGAGAGCTGATGCTAAATCCCTTATCTTTTACATCCAGTGCCTCTTGGTGTAGAAGACTACACAATCCATCGTAATGTGTATCTTTGTATGACTCTTTCCCAATTATAGTTTCTCCATGTTTGCATTTTTTTCTGGGTCTTTAATCTTACCTTGACTAGGTTACAAGATTACATCCCTTTTTCTCTATTCTTCTGTTGCTGTCTCTTCTACACGCTTCTCACTCAGCCCTTTCTGTAGATGCCACTCCCATTCATGTACTCCTCTTCTTGTCCGCTTTCTGCTACTCACTGTCCCAGGAGCCTGTTTTCTCTTCACTGTAGTGCTATAGACTGTGCTGACAGCTGTTATCTCTAGTGTTTCATGGCTACCTCTTAACCCTTTTGTCCTCTTCTACCTGTCCTTTTCAAGCTACAGGTTTTAGTGACCCATTCTGCATGCTGCTATGCATGACAGGAGCAGCATCAGGCTGTGTGCTGTTGCAATACACTTGGTACCAAAAATCACGGTTACTGCACTTAGAGAATACAAACCTTGAAAGGAGGTTTAGCTCCATAAAAGTAAAAATAACACCCATAAAGTTTTACAGGTTTCAGATTTACTTTCATATATGCTCCCATCCATAAAAAAGTAACACTTCTATGTCAAACCAATTAGAGGTGTTCAGGAGTGTAGCATTTTTAAATGTTAGTATTTCAGGCAGTAAAGTTATGCTACCTACTTTCTGTTGCTCTGTAGTAGATTTCAAGACATTCTGTACTGACTTTCAAGGCTGATGTAGTCTTGAAAGTTGGGGAGGGATCACTGAGATTTTGTTTTCCCCCTCCCTGTACACAAGGCTGCTCAACATTTCAAAATGTAATCTATGTCCTTTTCTGTCAGATGCATGTTCTCGGGCCTATGAATAAGTGCTAGTTTTTAATGACTTGCTTTTGAGGAACAGTAAGGACTACCAGTGCTGGAGTGAATAATATAACTTAACTTTGATTTTAACTTTACGGATCTCAGGGTGGAGACCTTAGGTTTAGGTCCAGTTTTTATCTGCCAGAAAAAACCCCACAACTAAGTGGCTTGAAACTCGTTCCTTTTTCTTTCATTTTCCTGTTGAAATAGTATTGCTAGATTTACAGGAATTCTATGCATATCTAGATGTATTTATCCACATGAATAGCACCATTGATAAAATCCAACACAACTCACAATAAAACCAGTGAAAAACATCTTAATAGTGTAATTTTCAGAACACCAACCTACAAAGTGCTCCAATGACACTCTTAACACATTGCTGGCTTGCTACTGATCAGCTTGGACTGCAGGCAGAGGAGCTGCAATGTTTCTGCCTGTCCTTGTATATCTACTACTGTAAATTCTGTATTAATCACTACGTTCTATAGTTCAAAATATTTCCCAGGTGATGTCTTATAAAATAGTGTCCTGAAATCCATGGAGATTATATCTACTGTATGCTTTTTATCAAGTCAGTTATCCTTCAAAGAAGATACCAACTTTATCTGGCAAATCTACATTTGCTAAATCTACATTGGCTTTTATCACATTTTCTGTTTAATTTCTTGTCTTCTGTTGCATGTTCCCCTCAAATGTTTTCTAAACTCTGTGTGTTAATGAAGCCAGACTAATGGATGTGCAGCTGGATGATCATCCTGTCCTGTTTTGTAAACTGAGGTACTTCTTCCCTGTGTAACATTTGCCTGCTTTGCCTGCAGCTGGTTTGGTCAACTCCCTTGAGGGTCAGACTGCTCCAGGGTCATAAATCAGAGTTTCTAGGCTTTATGCTGCTATGCCTCAAATATCAGAATTCAGAGGCAGAATTGTGTATCAAAAAACCAAAATGTTTCAATTGCTGAGAAATGGGGTTTTTTTTATCCTTCCAAAAGAAGCTTAAAAATGTCTATTCCATAATGCAGAACAGAACATAGCGTTTTGGGTTCTCCCTCTGCCCCCCACCTCCCTGAAGGTGTACCTGATTAACAGAAAATGCAGAGGATCTCTGACTGAGAAGCTGTGATTTTTCTTTAACTGATGCAGGCAACAGGATGGCTGTCACACGTAAAGTTAGTCCAGAATTTGAGTTACTGTGGCCCAGTGATGCTTGTACACAAGTGCACTTTGAACAAAGAAAGTATATAGCCTATTAGCTGAGACTCACTCTGCCTGAATTTCATGTCTCGCCCTTAATGGAAATAAACATTCCCTAATTAGAAAGCTTTGGCTATACCAGCACATGCTTTTGTGCAGCTGCTATTTGATTTGCTTTGTGGTATGTCCGCCAAGTCTGTACCTACAAAAATTACTTCACCTCTCCATTGATAATTTATAAATCTAAATGCACACAGAGATTTTACTAACAGGATTGTTGGGTTATTAAATCATTTGGCCAAAGCTCGAAGTCTTCATTGCTTCCTGAATCATGATCTCAGAATTTGGCCCATTGATTGGCATATTTAATCAACCATCGAAGAACAGGAACAATTTGAAAAATAATGTACCGTAGAGGTTTAAATTGTCATCACCTTTGCTTTCATTAATGTACATAAGTTTTTATCTTAAGATTAATTTAAAATGCTCTTTCCAATTATGATTGTGTTTCAACTGACAATCTTAATTTTGTATAAATTTTGTGTAGCATTTCATATTAGCTTAGTTTTGCTTGAACTTAGGGTGTTCAGTGAGAAATATGCCTATTTAAATGGTATTTCACTGAATATGTACAGATAAGATATTTTTAAAGGACAAATAATATACCATTAAAGTGCATTAAGCATGATATAAAAATATATTTAAAACTAAGAAAAAGTTTGTTTTATGTAAGATTGAATATAATAGACTGTAAATATTTAGGTAAAATGGAACACAAAGAAAGTTGCTGTAAAGGTATGTGGAAGAAGATATATAAGAAGTGATATAATAGATTTTACTAGACTGACTGAGGTAATTGGAAAAGGCTTGATGACATTGAGAATCGAGGTGACATTTTGAGAACAATGCACAATGACTTTATTGCTCAGTTACTCATTATCATGATGCTCTTTGCATTTTTTTTTTACAATTCTACTTTTGACTATCAAAAATAACTTTTACATTGTTCAACACTTTGTGTATGACTCTTAACCAATTAATCTAAGAGAAGAACTTTCTTCCTATCTTGGTTTACCTGATTGCCTTTCTTCAAAAATATAGGACAGACTTTCTCAAAAGATTTCAACAATCCAAGACATTTAGACTTAAATGTAAGAGAACTGATTTTAAAAGAGCAGAGTGAACAAGGGAAGAGAGTAATAGGAACTCTCAAACAGAAAGTTAAATGTCCAGCTGAGCACTTCACTTCTGAACTGATTTGAAGTAAATGTAAGAGTAGTAGTAATATCACAATCTGGAAAGAAAATAATATTTTTAGTCCTTACAGACCAATTCGATTTGAAAACCCAAGAAAACATAAGTTGTAGTTTTTTCAAACTCTTAGTAATTTCTAAGTGTTATTAGCATTACTCCAAATATTTGATCACAGAGTGAGCATTATGTTGCCTATATCCATATAATAAGTGCTTCAAAGTCAGCATAAAGTAGAATTGTCTAATACTATAAAATCAATTAAGTAAATTTTCAATATATTTAGGTACTTATGTAATTTAATCCTGTGCATCATAAGTAAGAGATTGGAGCTTTAGCTCTAAAAGGAAACTAACACAACAATGTCATGATTATAGTAAATGGAGCACACCGATGGTTATAAATTGAATACTACATAACTGAAATTTTGTAAGAGTTTTGGAATGAGTTGGCTACGCATGATCTGTAATAATACTTATTTTTCACCAAGCCTTGTAGCAACAATGCAGTAGGATACTGAAGTGCTATCCCTTAGTGAGAATGTATTGAGCAGGATATTTCTGAAACTGAGTCACCAAAACTGAACAAGAGCCAGTATCAGCTGCCATCACTACATGAAGCCAATCAATAGCCTCACTGCTTATCTTCATTTTACCAGACAGTCAGAAACAAAAATATATCGGTTCAGTTCTTCATCGCTCCTGAACAGCCCAGTTTCAGTAATGTGGAATAAAATGATACGTAGAGCTGTAGCGTGCGGTTGTTTTGGGTTCATGTTATCAGTGTCATGTTATCCAGAATAGGCAGTGATGGGACTCAAACATAGTATCGGCAGTTTCTCTGTAAGGCTCCACTCCCTTTAATGAGGCTCTTCTGCTCTCTTTTGCTACGTTTGTACCACTAAATGGAAGAGGACTGGGGATTGATCGCTGAAGCTAAGTGGCATGGCCTGATCATTCCCATACTGTTTAGGGCTACCCCGCTTTGGAGCAGATTTGTTTGGAAAGAGAGAACTGGACCTGTCAAAACTGAAGTGGGGAGTAAGCTAAGAATTAAGCAGTATGAATGATCAGAGATCGTGTTTTAAGTTTGTCAACAGAAACCTTTTTTATTTATAGTTGTAGATGTAGTATGACATCACCTGAGTATTGAGTACACCGTAAGTATATTTCATCCAGTAATCATAATCATGTTTTCATAATCTTGATTTGGAGACTAGTTACTACTGAGCTAGTCATGCTCTGGAGTTGTAGGCTGCTTAATATTTATGGCAAGGGCTTACTTTGTGTCTTAATTGTGTCTGTTAATGAACCTTTTTCTTTGTGTGTGTGCGTGTAAATATAGCACAGGAGACAGGGTTGTAGAAGTAGCCCACCACGCTGCCGACACAAACACAGCGCTCCAGCCCATTTTAGAGCTCTTCTGTCAATAATGCTATCCTTTCAAGGACACCTGATCAGATGCCTTAAGTTGTTCAATACACTGAATCAGAGACCTGCCAGAAATCTATAAAATGTGCTGTGCAGAGCTTATGAAATCCAGTTATTTTCTCAAAAGCTGTCTCAAGGTGAAGTGTAGGTCAATACTGGAATGACCAGGTTTAAAACTGCCCTGAGTATCCCAACTTTTGCCACAGAGTGCATCATTGATTTGAGACAGTACTTTGGGGAAAAAAGACAACTGTCTTCTCAGGAACCAAGAGCAAAGTATCACTGCTTATGTTGTTGTACTTGCCATTATCAACCAGGGGTGCTTGGGACTGATTACCATATGATCTCCTACTCAAGAATATACTTGTATACCCACAGAAATAATCCTACAGTGAGTAGAGGTTGTGTATCTCAAGCAAATAGTTCCCTCACATAAGAATAGTTGACTCCCTGTGTAATTACCCAAACACCTCAGTACAGTTAGGACTCTGTTAAAGAAATATGTGATCTGGCATTGGAACAGTCAATACTGAGTTAGTGCTACACCTGAGAAATAAGGTAAATCCCAGAATTTTTGTATGTAGGGACCATTACCATTGGGTGCAAACAGGACATTTTTAAAATGGAATTATTTTAAGAGAAGAAGGGGAGGGGAACAGAAATCAGTCAATCTTTCAGTACATATTAGCGAAGAACAGTGAAATTCTCTCATCACAAGTAATTTTTAACTAAAATATGGTAATTGCTGGTTTTAAAAGGCTATTTGTTGACTGTTCCTTGTAAGTGAGGATTTGGGTTTTTCCCTAGTGAAATAACAGGAGTTCTAATACTTGCAATGCTAATTGTAACACTAACTTTGTCAGGGGAGGGTGTGTATGTATAGTTCAGGTATTTTCCAGAACAAAATAGTGTTTGCAATAATCACTGTAACACCTGCATACTTGAATTTTTGTTCTAAAATTGACCCTGCAAAACAGGCCTTGCTGCATAATTGAAGGAAAGAAGCATTTTCCCCGTTTGCTAAGGCTGTTCTTGATTTGCTACTTTATGTGAGAGGCAAAGGTCTGCTGTTCATACCAGTTGTTTTCTTGAATGCTATTTGAAATTTTTTTTCTCTGAGTTAAGCTGTCTCATTAAGCCTTTTTACAGTGAAAACATAAATACTTCATTTACCTTAAAAAGATTTGTATTTTGATATAATTGTCACTAAGGTGCTTGAAATATCTGACTGTTCGGCTTTCGTTTTCATTTCCTTCCAAGCTCTTAAATACATGTGTCACTTAAACAAGTTGTTTTCAAATTTTAAGATGATTGTGAGTGCTGCTCTGGCCTTTTCAACCCTTGTCACTGAGAATCTTTCAATTGAAAAATACAGATTTTATTTTTGCTACCTAAAGAAGGGGAGAGAATCTCCCAAACACAAACAATTGACTCGCAACCTTATCATTTGAACAATATACCATGTAGTATGCTCCTATGTCTATTTGAATGCTGCTCAATCTGGTTTTGTAACTGAGAATTGTATAACCAGTTCATTCTTGGATGTCTGCATATGCATATCTGGGCTCAATATTATATGTTTATTTAGCTTTGAATTATTTGGGATTGAAATAAATGCCCGAACAGTTGACTTCTGTTGCCCCCAATTCAGTAATTAATCATATTAGGCAATAAATAGTGAATTATATAGCAGTCAATGTTCCTACATTAGAGATAAAAAAGAGTAGCTTTGTCCAATATATGAGCCCAAGACGCAACTTAGTTATTCTGCCCCCAAATCAGCCAACATCCATCACTTCATCAGCAGCGTGAATTTAGGAATCTCGTAACTCTTGGGGCAGTATACTCTCCATGGGGCAACTCATGTCATAGATGTCACCAGAGGATGAGTGAGATGGACTTCTGAACTGACTTTCTGAGGTCTCTGTCTCTGTATCTCATCTATACAGAAGTTCCTAACTTGGGTACCTTAATCAAAAACCTGAAGTTAAATGGGCATCTGTTTTAAGCTTAAATCATTATCCATATTCTGTTTCATTATGTGTCTATTTAAATTAATACATGTGATAAATAGAAATAATAAACTTATAAATATTCTAGAGCTGTTTATTTCCAGGATAAGAAAGAGAATTTCAAGCAATTTCCTTCATTCTTGTCTTATTATATGGCCTTGACGTTGATGAGTTGCATTTGTTCACAGTGACAAGCTAACTCAGTGGAGGCTGGCAGTCTAGTTCTTGAAGCAGAATGAATGGTAAGTGTGCCTTAAATTGTTTGAAATGATAGATACTTGCCACTGTATGGTAAATTCAATTTGAAATTACATTGTTGATAGCGCATGCACATTTTGATTTTGAACTTAGTAATGCACAAAGCCCCAGTGCCTCCAAACACTTCTTGTGTCACCTGTAATAATAAACGTAACTAGATTCTGCTCTAGTAGAATGGCATAAGCCTAAAATAATGGTCCTCAGTTTGGTGGAGTTGCACCACAGTAACTGCATTCCAGTTCCGGTGTAAAGTTATTGTTCCCCTCTGTTTCTTAAATTAGAATGACCATTCTTTTGTAAGTTACTCTATTCACATAATGTCATCTAGAAAAGTAGACTCCATGAATAGGTCTTTACTAGTGCTGTTGAAGAATATAATGGAAGATGTCTTTGTGGTAATGGGCAGTGGCATAGAATTGTATGTTCAATTAAAAAAAACCCTCTAGTTGGGCTATTCAGGTCTATTTAATTGCTTTTTTCTTTTCCCCTGACTTACCATGTACTTTATCTCTTATTAAGAAACTTTTTTGGGGTTTTGCTAAATTCCAATTAAAATAGCTGCATTGTTATATTAAATGCAGACGCAAGTTCTAACTTTGATTTCTCAGCAATCCTGTGATGTGAGTCAAGGTCCAGCTACCTGATGGCTATCCTGAGCAATCAGATAATAAATCACTAATTCACCACGCTTCCCCCAAGACACATAATGAGAAAGAGGGTGAACTACTTAGTAGTCCAGTATGTGGAGGTCAATTTAGGTTGAATGGGACAAAATCCATTTGTGCATTTTGGAACTTACTGGAGTGGAGGGTCCCAAAGGAGTTGCTGCGTAAGAGACTTGTTTACTTTGTTGGCAGTTAAAACTGATGCTATGTCCTTGAATTTGTGGGGTTTTTTATATGTGGGCTGGATAACTGCAAACCCTAGCCCTTTGTTGCGAATGACATTATTTCACAGTGCTGATTTTATTTTTTAATACCTAGTATGCCTAGTGTACATGCAGAACCACATGAAGCTAGATAGAATCTGTGAATTAACACGCACTATATACATCAAAAGAAGCGTGGCCAGCAGGTTAAGGGAGGTGATTCTGCCCCTCTACTCTGCTCTGGTGAGACCTCACCTAGAATACTGCGTCCAGCTCTGGAGCCCCCAGCCTAAGAAGGACACGGACCTGTTGGAGTGGGTCCAGAGGAGGGCCACGAAGAGGGTCAGAGGATTAGAGCACCTCTGCTATGAGGACAGGTGGAGAGAGTTGGGGTTGTTCAGCCTGGAGAAGAGAAGGCTCCAGGGAGACCTTATAGCAGCTTTCCAGTATCTGAAAGGGGCCTACAAGAAATCTGGAGAGGCACTTTTTACAAGGGCATGTAGTGATACGGCGAGGGGTGATGGCTTCAAACTAGAAGAGGGTAGATTTAGATTAGGTCTCAGGAAGAAATTCTTTACTGTGAGGGTGGTGAGGCACTGGCACAGGTTGCCCAGAGAAGCTGTTGGCCTGGAAGTGTTCAAGGCCAGGTTGGATGAGGCTTTGAGCAACCTGGTCTAGTAGGAGGTGTCCTTGCCCATGGCAAGGGGGCTGGAACTAGATGATCTTTAAGGTCCCTTCCAACCTAAACCATTCTATGATTCTATGATTGAGTCCATATAAGCAAACTTGTTACAGAGCAAGTAAGCCTGTCATTTAAGTACAGATAAGTAATGTATCTGAGTAATGTATAAGTAATAAGTATACGAAAATGAAAATTTATTGAAGCTGGCTTTGGTGATTAAACAGTTATGGCTTCAGTCATCTCCTGCAGTTGAGAAAGGGCTACCACGAATATTTATGAAGACATGCATTTAGCTGATGTTTCAATGAAAACCGTGAGCAGAAAAAGACAAAGACATAGGACTTTAAAAGATTATTATGCTTTGAAGCAAAATGTGGATTTTGGATGCACGCAGAAGACATACCTGCCTTACTGGAATGCTTTATTATGGTGGAAGTAGTTGTTAAAAATGTGCCTTTTTGCAGTAGGACTTCGTCCTGTATTTAGTATGAAATGTAGAGAGTAAGTATGGTCTCTCAGTAGTGCCCCAAGTGGCCAAGAATGTACATACATAGGCAAAGCTTTCAATAGTGCTGACATACATTTCCATAGCGTAATCTCATGTTGAAACCGGTTGAAAAATTTGCATTTTCTACAGATATCAGATATTTGTACTGCAAAAGACTGTGTAAAGTATGCATTTTCAGGAATATTTCCTCAAAAAATTCTTTCAGTTCTCTCTAGGATTGTGTAGGAACTCTGTGCAAATTCCCTCCAGTAAAATTTACTTTTCAGCCTCTCTGTTGTACGTAGGGGCATTATCCTCAAAATATCAATCAGCATTTCATTGCACCACTACACTTTACTGCTGCATGAAAGAATACAAAACTTTTCTTATTCCTCAGCCCCACATCATGACTGCTTTTGGCAATAATCCATGGTTACAATATAAAATGAAAATACACGATTGCAGAGGAAACTCTTTATAGCATTTCAGATATAGTAAATTGTCCAGATAAGAGAAGCATAATGTGCATTTTTGCCCAAATGCTTGCTAAACATACTATAATTGTGGTTAGGAAATGTCACTTGCCAGCTCCTTTTGCTTAGAAAAATTCAGAAGAAGAATTAGAAATTCAATGAGGGTTACCAAACTATTAAACTTCCATAAAAAGGTCAACTGATGTGCAATGAATATGAACAATTGATCACTGGAAATTTGGAATACCTTTGTTATGTCAGTTAAGATGATAATAACATATGAAATAAATATGAACACTTAGGATAGGCGGATTGATTTA
Source organism: Burhinus oedicnemus (assembly GCA_008921705.1). Lineage (NCBI taxonomy): Eukaryota > Metazoa > Chordata > Aves > Charadriiformes > Burhinidae > Burhinus > Burhinus oedicnemus. Next base: position 865,378 of record VFFE01007101.1, on the reverse strand, counting down.
TGCTATATTCAGGTGTTGTCCATCAGTCACTTCTGGCATATTAGATGGAGGCTTGTCTCTGGGGATTTCCGTGGCAGAGAAAGATGTCTGAGTATAGTTCATTGTTTTGCTCATCAGGTCTCTGTCACTGCTTTCAAATTCACTTGCAGGAATCCTCTCAGGATGGCCCATCCCCATAATAACAATTGACTTTATAAAGTTGACTGACTATTTGTAGCTTCATTCTGTATTGCAAGATAGATTTAAAATTGAAAAGCTGATTCAGTAAGTGAAATAGCATTATATTACACTGCGTGTGGTGTCACCTATACCTCAGTGCATATATGAGCATATGACATAAATTAAAAAATCTAAACTTGCTTCAATTTGGTCCCACAAAGGTAACAACATCTCACTTGCTTTGGCAAAATGTTACAGCAACACTAATATTGAATGTGTTCTTTTGATTGTCATCTTTTCAGTGTTATAGGTACGAAATAAGTATCATGAAGGAGTTAACCCTATCTCTCTCATTGGTCTCATGAACTACTTAAAACTCCTAAAATAAATTATTCAGCAGGTTCAAGTATTTTTAGATTTAAATACAGATTATTTCTTTACTAATTCAGTAGGCATTGGGTATCAAGGCTAGTAGATCCCCAAGGAGGCTTGCTCAAAGTTGCAGCTCTGGGCTCTCAGGTGTCTTTGATCTGAGTTGCCTACATTTTCAGTAAAATTGTGAAGAAGAGTTAGTCTAAGAGTGAGACTTGCAAAGGTCTGGATGCTTGGTAGGGAACCAGCAAATAACTAGCTATTAGCTAATCAACATAACTAATTCCGTCTTCTTTTGTGATATGGACATTTGTCTTCACTGGAGATACTTAATTATTTTCTACTCAGGTCCACTTTTCAATTCCTTTGCATGTGCAAGGAGAAGAAGCTGGAGGAAGATTGTCGTAAGTAGGGCCAGCTGAAATGTCTGCAGTCATGATCAAATTTTGAATAAAATTGCCCAGTCTGCACCACCTCAAACAGTACGGAGGTGGGATCTGTTATTGTTCTCAGTACCACAAGGTACTTAAGTTATGAATAGACATATTGCTATTCTATTGTGAGAAATGAGTGAACTTTTCACCCGTATAATAGTAGTAGAGATCTTTGAACATTCCTTTTCTGCCAGAGTAATTCAGCATGATTTTATTTGCAATCAATAAAATTACTAGTTTAGAATTAAAAAAACCCAAACAGTTAGGAAAAATAGAAATAGACTGATTTACAACTTAAAATGTATTTCATGTTTTTTAGGTAGTTATTTTATGGTGGTGAATAAAATTCAGCATTTTAAAGCCTAGTTTCATTGTGTTACGCCTTAGTAATAAACAGGAAGACAAGAACAGTAAATATTTAATTGGCTTATCTATATCAAATGAAGGTGGAGATTTTGCTATATAGTATAATATGTCAGAGCTTTTATTAAATTTTCTTTTTAGTAAGAAGAGTTTGTGTTGAATTTCTGAGAAGTTTCAATGCTGGATTTTTAATATCTACTTCAGTAGGTAAAATGTTCCCTTCAGTGAAATACACAGTAAATCAAGAAAGCTCGGTTCAACTGCTTGAGTGTGCTATAAGCACAGTAATCAAAGAAATAAGGAGGTAATATTTTTGGTACTAACAGTAATATTTCTTTTGAAACAGGTAGGAGTACAATACATAGTGATATTTCTGCTTTTCAGAATTTCAAATACACTACTGCCTCACTACCAGGCCTTCTTCTTCCAAGAGTGAATTTTTAGAGCTGTTGAATATTATGGGGAAGAAAATATCTCTTGCAGTGTCATTTTTGTTTCTGAATATGGTCGTCTTGGCCAAAATGTCTTCCTGTCTCCCTTGGATTTGGTATACTGTGTTAATGTTAGATGTTGATCATGGCATTGAAGACGTGCAACTCTCACGCTTTTCTAGGACTGTAAAGTCTTTGTTAAGTATTGAGACTTTGTCTTCAACCTGAAATGTGTGATATATGTATACAGTAATGATAGGTATTATGAAAGATGAGGTACTGAGATAAGTCACTGTTACCCATTTCTATATTAAACCTACCTGGCTTATGTTTTATTTCTTAAAAATGGGAATGAAAATTCTCCAGCATTTAATGTCTATAAAAATAGCTAATTAAAACCTAGCAGATTTTGTTGTCTGGGAAAGCATGGCTGGTAATGGTTAGGGATGCAGTTCCAGCAGCTAACTAGTCCAGCACTAATTTCCAGAGGAAGCATGAGCACTGAAAGCTTAACAAAGGGAAAATAATATTTGAAGGGATTGATGAATGAATGCTGTGGGCAGCTCAGATGTCTGACTATATTAAGCAATCATAGTTGGAATCACTGACCATCACTTTAATAAGCTCAGATGGCAAGGCAAATAAGTGGGGCTTATTATGAAAAAAGTCCAAAAGGATTTAACCTGATTCTGATCTCTACCTCTTAGAAAAAAATCTTATTTTGGTAAACAGCAGTGAATTTGTGTGATGGGGAGCTAACGTCTAGTCTTTTGAGGAAAAAAATATTATATAATGAAGCATTATTTCATTGATGATACGGGGGTGAAATCCTATGAATCTTCTCTGGGAGACATGTTAATTTTTCTAACTTCATGCTTGAAGAGGTGGACATTTTGTAATGTAAGACTCCTTTTGAGACTGTAAGCTAAAATAAAACAGTACTTGATAACTAATGCCAGAAGGAGACTAACTTTACAATGGAAATACTCTGTCTTCATCCTCGTTCACCTAGTTAAAATAAAGATCAGCTTTGAATTTACCTTTTGAATACTTCAGATTCACTTCTGAAACAGAGTGTACATGATAAATTACAAAAATTTACCCTAAAAAAGTCTTCCTGTCTTGCTTTTCCACTAAGAAACTTGAAGGTTAGTTTAATTGCTTGAATTACACTAACCTCAAATATTCTGAAAGTTAGAATTAGTTTTTCCTACATCCCCTGGAGTTCTGAATACAATTCTTAGGTCAGTTTCACTAAAAGAAATGATATCTGATTACCATTAAATGTCATGCTAGCAGTGGTGCACTAATATGTGAAATATTCTGCTACATAACACTCCTGAGGAGATAATGCGGTAAGACTCATTAACTCGCTTCAGTGCTGCACTATTCCAGATGAAGGAACTGAACAATAAAACAAAATGGGTGCACGCAAACTGCGAACCTTAGATGCTGGAGTACAATAGATAAAGTTGCTACATGCAAAAATTCAGATACTAAAAGCCTAAAGATACTAAATATTGTCCGTGTCTTTTGTAGCTGTGCTGCATATTAATAGCTAAACATACCTAGAACTTAGCTTCCTTTTTGCATTGGTTATCAAGTTAAAAGGGACAATGTTCTCTGAATCAGATGAGACTGAATGCTCTGGTTTAGATTTAGGAAGATCAGAGTTTATACCCAAACAGTGATCTTGCTCTAGTCTTGGTGACTTTGTTCAAAACTCATGACTGATCAGTTCTCTTCCAGTGTTCTTATGTTTGGTAGGTGTTGGCTAAGTTCATGTTGTTACAAAAATGTCCTTATGCCATTTTATTTTCTTTAGTTATTGTTCATGTTGTGATCTATAAAGCAACACAAAAATGTGGAAAACAAAAATTACAAATAAAACCTCCTTAGCATAGAATTTATGAGAGTCATAAACAGGAGCCTTATGGGAACTCATGTTGAATGAATTAGGAACACCAAATGAATCAATATTAAATTTTCTCTCATTTGTAAGACACTTAAGATTTGTTTTCATTTCACCTTACTGCAGACACACTGAGATCTCGAAGTTAAGTCTAGATTCCTGGTAGCCCTTCTATAATCCAAAGAGAGGTAAGCACTTGTTCCGTTTAGATAAGAAAGACAAGAGAAGGATCTCCGTACTTATCTCTCATTCTTCACAGAATAGCAGGGGGACCAAAGGTGACTAAAACAGTGTTTGGACTGTTAGATTACTCAGAACTGCATCCAGGTGGGTCTTGAAAATCTCCAGAGAAGGGCACTCTACAACCTCCCTCGGCAGCCTGTTCCAGTGCTCTGTCACCCTCACCGTAAAGAAGTTTTTTCTTGTATGATGAAAGTGTATTTTTGTTTGTGGCACTGCAAGTTAAGCGAATTTACAATGGGTGAGATTAGCACAGAAGACTGTCCCTGGTGAACACCTCTGTGTACTCTTAGGGCCAGAATTACATGCTGAACTGTACAAATAGACATACTTCACTTATCTTCTATAACTCTTTTTTTACATAGGCTCTTAAGAGCTGTTGGTATAGTTATACTCTGCTCTTATGTTTGATTTCAGTGAATTTTCAAAAAATTTAAACACTTTGTTATGTAAAATCCCATTCCTTCCCTCAAATTACCTGAATTCATTGCCTTCTTGCTATGATAGTTTAATTGAGTGTAGGGTATAAAGCTAATTTATTTCTCTTTTGCCATCCTAATAGTTCTCACTTTCTTTATTGAAAAAGTAATTACTGCCTTTCCATACAATAACTGGGAAATTACTTTTTCTAATAATGCAGGTTATCACATCATCATCATCATCATAGTGAAAATCATTGATGCACCAAAAAGGGGATTTTGTGACATCAGATTAGTTTAAAATAGCCGCTATTGCTATAAAAAGTTATATTTGTATAGTCATCATTTAACCTTCTGCAACAGACTTCAGTGTTCTGTACAGAAGGTCATAGTCTGGGAAAATGTTGACAAGTTTACTTTTCTGATATTTAACCTACTATTTTTATGTGTTAAGGAATGTATCCAATTCTTTTAGACTAAATTTGCTGTTTTCACAGAATTTATCCCTCCATCAAACATCTCTGAATGATACGAGTTAAAGAAAAAAAGATTTAGTGATCTAAAAGCAGATCTCTTCTGCAATTGCACAGATATGTGCCATAAAGTAAGGTTTCAGTGTTAAAAAAGAACAATGCAGTGTTGATAATGGCTTAAGATGATTGTGTGAGGTCTCTGTTAACTACTTTAAAAAATGAGAAAACTGGCACTTTTAAAATGTGTATCGGCAGAATTAATATGTAAGCACTTACACACTGGATATAGGAGCAATTAAAGCTGATGCAAGGAGTTTTTGATTGCTCAGCTTTTGCAAATTGAAGGCACAATAAGTGGTATAGAAAATAAAATTGTGACTTCTAGTGTATATAGAACATACAACTGAATTTTCCTCTCTTGCTTAATTAAGTAATTCAGTGTAATGCCTTTTTATTAACATGTTTGTCAGGCAAAATAAGCTATAAACAGGATTGTTTCCCTCCCTTCTGTTCTGTTATCAATAATTATTTTGCATGTAATAATTAAATGTCTTCCTTTAGAGGTCTCTGTGTCTCAGGGTAAGCTAGGAGTCATTACATGGCCAAATGGGAAATGGCTGTGTGGGACACGTAGAGTGTGACAGGTTCCAAGTGTCAGATCCGAGGAACTTAGTAGCAAGCTGTATTAAATGTAGGAAACTAGGTGACAGTAAAAAAAGAGAAAATTCTGTCATCTATTTTTAGGAGTCACTGCCTGACCTAGTGTTGAGTTTTTCTATGCCTTTAGTGGGCCAGAGTCCAAAAGACTTGAGTTTTCAGGTGTGCATGGAATAATATACAGGTACACATTCCCACACCTGACATCATGTGAATACTCTTCTCCAGAATGACAGCCATGATTTTTCAAGGGAAAACTGTGCAACACAGTGTAATTTAATCTGATAATTATAGACCATTACCAAGCCTGCTTTATTAATGATTATTACTGTCATTTGGCAGAATGAGGTCACCTGACTGGTATTTAGGCACCATTTTAACAATAGATTTATTAATAATAACAAGAATAGTGGTGCCCCACCAGGGAGCTGGACTATGTTTAGGATCTCATTACTGAAATTAGTCATAATCTAAAATTAACAATAAAAAAGTTAAACCCTGGGTCTTCTGGGTGACAAAAGTGGTCATCCTTTTTTTCCAAAAGGTAACTGATTAGATTTTCTTTCACCCTAAATTAATTTCAGTCATGAGACTTGTTCCTTTTGGGGATAGTTCCTAATACTAGTTTTGGGTGCGCTGTGCTGTTGTTGAGCCTCTGTAAATCTCCAGCTTAAAACTGGTATCTCAGGAGCTGCTATCTCAGTTGCTTTCCCAATGTGTGCATAGTCTAATAGTCCCACTGGACATGTTGAGGAGGAAGTTTCCAAACAACATATAGCATATGTGTTGTTGGAGTTGTTGCAGTTCGGCTAAACGACATTGTCCTTCAGTCTGTACTGAACCTCACTTCCCGTGACAGCATTAGCCACTATTTCAATCGTGCTCTCTCAGTACAGGCAGAAAACTTAGTTCTTGGTGCTTCTTATCATCAAGGACCTCCTCATGGCTCTCCACAAGTGTTGATTTGATCTTGTATCCTTTACGGCTATTTATAATCTGATATCCAGCATGAGATGCGTCTGTGTTAAAACCTGGGGCTCGGTACTGAATGCGCTCTGTGTCTCTCTCGTGTACGTTGGCTTTCTATGCAATCCGTCGCTTAGAAAGACTCAGGCCAGGTGCAGTGCAAACACAGGCCACATTTCCTGCTGGTCTGAGCTCTGAAATCTGTAGTCTCTGTCACCCTTGATTGCCCTACACATAAAGGATCCTCTATGCCAGGAGTGGAAGAGTCGGAAGAGGGGTCTTGTGACTCGAGGTTGCCTCACGCTGGTTCCCAATATCCAGCTGTGGCTGCTGATGCTTAGTCAATACCATGTCTCTGTGTATTGTGTTTGCATGGCAAGGTTTTGGTAGCTGGGGGGCTACAGGGGTGGCTTCTGTGAGAAGCTGCTAGAGGCTTCCCTGTTGATGCAGAAGGCTCGGACACAACACAACGACCAATATGATCAGGTTAATGCCGCTTTATTGCGCAGATAGCTCAGTTAATATACGTTGTGCTGTTCGAGATAACACGCCAACAACTTACTGACTGGTTTACATCATTAAGCACGCGCCTAAGGCTACTCTTGATTGGCTCAAAGTACAAGTCCAAGCGGATGCTTTGTCCGCCTGCATCCTGCTTCAAGTTCTGCCTTCAGTGCAACCTCCTCCTCCATTCTTGTTTACTCTCTTACCGTGTTGACCGCAAGTAACCTTTCCAGTGCAACACTTACATAAGTTACCTACAGGCCACACACAGATCATTGAGGCTTGGAGTGATCACAGGATGCTCACTTTCCATCAAGAATCTTCCCACACTTCCCCTGTATCCAATAGAGCCAATGCCAGCTGGCTCCAAGACGGACCTGCCACTGGCCAAGGTCAAGCCAATCAGTGACAGTGGTAGTGCCTCTGTGATAACATATTTGAAAAGGAGGAAAAAAACCCAATAGGGCAATGGTAGCAGCCAGAAGAGAGGAGTGAGAATTTGTGAGAGCAACAACTCTGCAGACACCAAGGTCAATGAAGGAGGGGGAGGATGTGTTCCAGGAGCTGGAGCAGAGATTCACATGCAGTTCGTGGTGAAGACCATGGTGAGGCAGGCTGTGCCTTTCAGCTCATGGAGGTTAACAGTGGAGCAGATATCCACCTGCAGCCCATAGAGGACCCGACACCCGAGCAGGCGGATGCCTAAAGGAAGCTGTGACCCCTGTGGGAAGGCCACACTGGATCAGGCTCCTGGCAGGACCTCTGGCCCCATGGAGAGAGGAGCCTGGGCTGGAGGAGGTTTTCTGGCAGAACTTGTGACCCCATGGGGGACCTATGCTGGAGCAGTCTGTTCCCAAAAGGACTGCACCGCATGGAGGGACTCAGGTTGGAGAAGTTCATGGAGAACTGTCTCCCATGGAAGGGACCCCACTGGAGCAGGGGAAGAGTGTGAGGAGTCCTCCCCCTGAGGAGAAAGGAGCAGCAGAAATTGACCACAACCCCCATTCACCATCCACCTGTGCCGCTTGGGGGAAGGAGATAGAGAAAATCGGGACTAAAGTTGAGCCCAGGAAGAAGGGAGGGGTGGAGGGAAGGTGTTTTAAGATTTAATTTTTATTTCTCATTACCCTACTCTGATTGTATTGGTAATAAATGAAATTAATTGTCCCCAAGGTGAGTCTGTTTTGCCAGTGACGGTATTTGCTGAGTGATCTCCCTGTCCTTATCTCAACCCATGAGCCTTCCGTTATATTTTCTCTCCCCCATCCAGCTGAGGAGTAGAGAGACAGAGCGGCTTTGGTGGGCACCTGGCATCCAGTCAGGTTCAACCCACCACAGTCTGTTACTGATCAGAAGACCCAGTTTATTTGAGATATGACAGCACTGGGCCAGTGGGTCCAAGCCTGTGTTATGATACCAATATAGCTTCATGTTTTGTCCCAGAAGTGAGTGGATTTCAGTGGCAAGGAACTGGTCTATTTAAAGCATATTGGGATGGGAGGTAATAGGAATCTTCAGGAGCACTTGTAAAATGTGATGTACCTTGGATGTTGCTTTGTATCAGGCACCCTAAATTAGACTGTCTTTGTATGTGGAGAGATTAGTAGAATTCAACAAAATATTAAAGAGTAGTATTATTGTCATATGGCCACATAAGACCTAAATTTTCTCTGTATTGTGGTCTCTTACAAAATACCCAAAGAAAGTAAAATCACAATATATCCTTTCTTTCTGACACCATTTCATCCCTTTGGAGATATAAATTTACTATTATGACCTTCCCTTGTAGTATGGCTTTCCAAGACTGAAATTGATCATAATCAATGATTTCCACACAATGCAGTACAATTATCCATTGCTATTTTGTGATATAATTTTAAATAATACAGTGTATGGATAATTGCTTGTCCTCCTCTTTTTGTATTTTTACTCTTAAATCCCGGCCTTTCTGTTCTTTCTACCCTTTTCTGCAGCAGTGCACACATCAATACTAGTGGTAGAAAAGAAATTACGATGCCACCACACGCTTCCCAGGAGCTTTGGCTTAGTTAATGCTGGAAATGTATCTCTCTTCTATTGTGCAAGGTCATTCTCTCTTCTTTTAGTGGTAAAAGACACCAAATGCTATGTGCTGCTTTTTGCCTAACATATCGCCTAGGAAATATGACACATCTCAGCTCACAGATTTCCCAGTAATAAATTATATGTTTTCAGTACTTCCTAAGTGAAGAGGATGGCAGTATCTTTGAATCAAAGACGCTGCAAATAGAGAGGTCTTTCCCTGAAGACATATGTATCAAACATTTAAAATGGAATGGGAAAAGGCAGCAGAGTCCCATCTGAAACATTTTGCAACGAACACAGTAACGAACAGAGTTTACTTCTCTAAAGAACATTGCACTGTGTGTCACAGACAAGCTAAAGCTTGTGTTGTAATGACATCAAATTGTAAAATATCAGTAGGGTGGTTTATCCATGGTATAATTCTTTTGACTTCAATAGCCTTACGTGTTTTGCACCAAAGCTCTAATTTGCTGGAAAGAAAGAAGTACATATCGTGACAGTTATTTTGTTCCAGTACAGTGCTGGCTTCAAAATGTAAATAATAATGTCAGGGATGAAAGAAAGAAGCTTTGCTGGTGTTTGTTACAAATAATGGGAAGAGAAAACAGTTGAGTGCATGAACAATGTAGTTCTTACTATGAGATTTAGCCAGTAAGAACATTTATAACTTTATTAGGCACCTTTAATAACAAGCGTACAAAGGTGAGTGGTCTCTGCACTTTCATTTCAGTGGTACTTCAGCACTGGGAAGAGTTTGTGTATCAACACGCTATGAGCAGAGGTCTGAGTGGGCAGAGTTTTCAGATCTCTGGAGGCCTGGAATGAGACTCCCTGGGAGCTGCAGCAATAAAAAACTAAAACACCTGTTGCAAACTTGCTCTTTCATTTGAACGTGTGTTGGTTTAAGTTTTAGTAGCTCAATAAGGATTTTTTACCCATGTTAATGTACTGCAAAATTCAGGTTCTGCAGGACATTGTTTCATAATTGTGAGATTTTAACCAACATCGTCACTTTCTTAGGAGGATGTGGGAAAATACATCAGAGAACCATGCGTGCTTCTGAGTTTATTGATGGGATCATCTGGAAATGTAGAGTTGCTTTGAAGTAAAAACTCTGACTTACTTTTTTCAGACAGTGTTTTTACTGCTGTTTACCTGAATGTATGTGTACAATTTGATAAATCTGTTGGCTTTTAAATTTGGTAGGCTGATCTGATTTTAGAATGGGATTTCTGATGGTGAGAGCTGTTACAGCATTTTTTTATCAGTATTCTTAATAATGTGTACTGTGGTTGCCAGTAAACATACTAATCGAGCTCCAGCCTCTGTTACAGTAAACAGGAAACAGACTCTGACCCGCATTTTTAACCAGCTAAGGCAGCTTTTGAGGTTGACTTACCATCTGAAAAATACATGAAAGATCCATAGGGCCAGAGAGAACATAACAGGGATCTTAAGACCGTAGCCTAACATTTGGCTGAAAATGTGAAGTCCTGGGTACTACCTATGCATATTTTATTCAGGTCCTCAGCAAATGCATCCACCTTTGAAGTTAGCCCTGCCTTGAGGAGAAGGTTGCACTAGATGACCTCCAGAGGTCCCCTCCAATCTAAATTTTCCTGTGATTTTGCAGTTTTATATTTAAACAGTTGTTAAATTAGATTATTCTCTAATTCATTTCCTTGGTGCTCTGACCTGAGTTACTGGAGTATGCTATGTAGCTAATACTGTTAATAACTAGGGATGCAAGCTGGAAGAGTAGAACAAATTACTTTGATTTGATGTTTTTATAATAAAGGTTCCCAGTCTCTCTTGCATGTTCTACATAAGTAAGAAGGTTTTAAATGTTTAAAAACTGTAAAAACCTGAAAAGTTCTTAAAAAATTTAGCCTGAAAATATAATTATATGATACTACAGTAGTACATCCTCTTAAAGGCCAAGTTACAGTTCAGTGCTTAGCAGAGTGTATCTTTGAAGCTGCCAGCCTAAACATTTGAGCTATAGTTCAGGCTTGTTTGGCTCTGAAGTACAAAAGAGGATGGCAAGAAATAAGAGCAAATAAATCTCAGTCATGGGCTAAGCATAAAGTCTGGAACAAGAAATCCTGCCTCTGAGATTTGGCTGCAAAACACACAGATAACTATTTCACCTGCTGTGGCTCTATAAACAGGAAAGAAATGATAAAGCTGGCATGTTACATCATCAAACACAATATTCTTTATGGTTATGTTCGTGACTTTTTCCCCATAGGGAAGTTTTCATGATGTAAGGGCATGAACTCAAACCGCTTGGAAGCTACTTTCTGTATGTACAAACTGACCTTTAATCACCAAAGATAATGGAATGTAAAATCTACATTTGTATTAGGATTGTCACGCTGGCAGAAGAGAGTCCCTTTGTAGCTTATGTCCTTTCTGTCTTAAAATTTTATAACCAGCTTTAATGCTACTGCTGTGTCAAAGATGAAGGTACATGGTTTAATGTTAATGAAAAGCTGGACTTCAGGTATTCCCTGGATAACTATTCTGAGAATTTTAAGTGTATTAAAAGTCAAAGTAGTTTTAGGTAAATTTACTATTGAAACTCACAGTTCCTTCTGTTCCAAATTTTAAAGAAATGATCTTATGGAAAATATTTTCCACGTTTGCCGCAGTCAAAGTGGACTTGCAATACGTGCTGCTCCTGCAAATGTCTTTTGCACAGTGTACTGCAGACACAACTTCTTTTTTCTCTGATTGTTTTGCAAAACATTTTTCTGTTGTGACACACAAGAAGTGTGTGAATGGTGATGCCTAAGGCGAGCCACAGTTTGGTGTAGTTGGTATCATTCATTTATTGAGTTACAAAACCAAAAAGCTATAAATGATAAGAAAATAATTGGAGTGATCAAAGGCTTGGTATGATGCCCTTTCAAGCAGTGGGCATCTTCCTGCTGACTTCTGTCTACTTTTGATCAGGCTCCTCACTAGCTGTTGGGACCTTGCATTTATATTGTCTTTACAGTTGTTACTGCCATCTGCTCCAGTTGCTTGTCACGTCATGTTTAACATTAGATCCATAAACTCTTAGGGTGAAGGTGACCACGTCTTCCTTTGCTTCTACTATAGCAAATATGATGGTTCCTTAACTTGACTAACAAATTCAGGTCCTACAGAGATACAAATAATAACAATTTAATTAACATAATTTTATACATTCAAGCGCGCTTGTTCACATGTCTGCTACATATACTTTAAACTTATATCTACATTTGTTCAGGCTTATACAGGATGCATGCAATTGCTTTTTGAAATGGAAGGATCTGATGTCATGAAATTATGTATATCCTTAGAAATACAACTTGTGTCATTCAACTTCATCCCTTTGCCCAGTTCCATTACATATAAGCAGAACTTGTTGACAGGGATTCAATATGTAGTATCCGAAATTAAGCCATGTAACCAGTTTTAGCAAAGACTTAACAAAGGTTGCAGTTGTACATTTTCCAGTTTGGGTACAAATGTTGTCATGGGAATGGATTAATGTCCTGCCATTTTCTGTCCTTGTTACAATCTTTTTTTCCCAAAGAATGTCATATCAGAATTTTAATGTCTTGTATAATCTGTGAATTATATCATTGTGGTCTACTGCTTTGACCTTTTCTACATGCTGTAATTTGATTGAGTAGCCATTCCACTGCTCTCTTTTTTAACTGCTTTATTATCCCATAGGGAATGCGTAGACTGGGCAGACATTCAGAATACACTCCACTCTCATTTTGACATCAACTGTCAGCCTTTTCATTGCTTTACAGGGCTGTTACTCAGGCTTCATATTCATTAAATGGTATCTAAAAGAGAAGTAGCCTTATCAAGGAATGTTATAGAGAGGAGCTTTGAAGGAACAACGTGTACCAGAATACTGAAAAGTCAAACTAGTTCTGCATAGGTAACTCATTTCTTACAGTAGCGTAACTATGTGTGTTCCCAGATGACACAGAATTAATCTGTGCTATGACAAAGGTGATACCAAAGTGGAAAAAGAAATAATTTTCACCAGTTCTCATTATGATCTGGAGATAGTACTCTTGTGGTCTTAATGTCGTAATAACAGCAAAAGGTATGATGAATGGGAGACAGCATCAGACATTGCATTTTGAAGGGATACAGAAATAATTTCACAGTATTATCAATGCCACATCTGTGGCTGAATGAGATTTAAGTATTAAAACTGTAAGAACAATGATTCGATTTCACAATATTTTCATTTGAAGGTTCGTCATGAGAGTGAATTCTTTCACTTTCTCTGGTGCCTTTACAGAGTGATGTCAGTATGCTGGGCAAATGCTTGTTCTCTGGCATGTGTCAAGAGTGCTTTAGGTGTATTTTATCCTCCTGTTTTATTGAACTTACTCTAGCTTGTTTACTGTACAAAAGAGTTTTGTACTTACTATATGCTTTGAAACTGAAGAAAATCATAGAATTTGCTATGAAAGAAACAATGTTTGAAAAGAAGAATCAGTTATGGCTAAGGAGAAACTAGTTTTGAAAAGCGGCGATAGATTATGAGCACCAGTTACCTGCAATGTACACATAAATGTTTATCAGTGGAGTTGACAGAATCAAAATTCTTAAATCTTACAGTTATTGTGCTTTCATCACTTAAAAAGTTTGAAACAACTTTTAAGTCATAAGAAAAAAGTATGTATATGCTACTGAAATTAAGCCAAGATATTTCAAAATTTGTGAATGTATTTCTGAATCTTCACCCTACTTTGGAACGGCAAATATTTTTAATTGCCAGTAACAAAAATATCCATAATACAGAGAAGTATCTCCCTTTGACATCCGTTGCTGAGTAACTTTAGAAAAGTCTCAGCCTGTAGGCTTTTTCTTCCCTTTGTGCTTTGTACCATTCCTTTCTTACCTTAGAAACCCTTGAGTGCAGTATTTTCTTGTGTGAGAGAGAGGGAATAAAGAAACTCCCATTTAGGTGTGCCTTTAGGCTGTACCATAATACATACGATTAATCTAGTCAAAATTTATTTAGACTTCTGTGTGAAAACAACTTTGATATGGAAGCGTCTTTTTCAGAATTGGTATATCACAATGTATGTGGGACACAATAGTGTTCAAATACATTGTGCATGTAGTCATACATCCTGTCATGTGCGTCGCATAAACTAGTTGCTTTTCTGTAGCTAACCATACAAAAGTTGACAACTTTACTGTTATACAGTAGTTCATGATTAAACGTCTTCTATAACATCAAATTCTATTGAAGCTATACCAGGTGATGCTGTCCTTATTGTACTAAGTAATATACAATTTTTTTGTGAAAACACAATTGCTACTCTGAAAATTTTGTGAGCTAAATACATATACAAGTAAAAATAAAAAGCAAACCTGGTTAGGTTACTGAGGTTAATTTTTAAGTAAATGGTAAAAAAAAATTACAAGAAATATAGTTTTTCATTTTTTATTTTAAGGAGAGTTAGAAAATAATGATTCTGGTTTCAAATTCAGTCTGTTTTAAGGGATTATGCCCTTCTCTGCTGACCATACTTTTCTCACTCTAATGAAACTTGTGTGTACTGTGTATGAGCCAGAAGTCAGTTCAATTCAGATTAAATCGGTTAAAGCTAATCTGTTCTTAAATTTCAGTGAGGATCCTGTGGTATAAAGACCATGACAAAGTTATGCATTTAGTAAATCACAATATGATATGTGATGATGCAAAGATGGATTTGAGAAGAGATGAAGACAATAAAAGTGAAAGTGAAGTTCCATGAAGGAATGTATATTCAGGAGAATGCTTATAATTAAGAAACCATCCACCTTAAATCTTCCTATCAAAACTGAAAGATTTTCGACTACTTTTCAACAAATATTTTAGTAGCACTTCTTTTGCAGATAAGAAACAGTTACAAGGGTTAACAGAGCTGTCATTGTCTGTATGTATTGGCACTGTAAAAGAATTCATGCTTTTTGTCTCTTGTGCTAGCAGCCATGCCTCTAAGCTGGAGCATCTACAAACCTTATTCTGCCTTGCTTTTTAATAACATGCAAAGGAAGCTGAAAGGCTGTGTAGGAACCAGGTCTAAGGCTGAGCTCCTTACACATTGTGTCCAAATCTGTCACAACATATAGATGCTGCGACCTGGCTTTGTGAGAATTGATCATCCTTCAATTACTCTTTGGTGCCTCTGCACTCTGAACACAGGTAATAATTCCCATTATGTGTCTACACCTGTTTCCGTGAGGTTGATGGTTACAGACACAGAAGGTTTGCAAAAAGGCCACCTACTTGATGGATGTACAAGGGCTTTCCCTGCAGCCACCAGGACTCTTTCCATTGATTTGACTGGGAGTTTTGTTCAGCACTGCTGTTTGCAGAGACCAAATCAGAGGATTGGTTTTTCACTTGTAACTAGAAAACAAAAAATGTGTTCCTGGGCAAAGAAGGATGTCTTACAGTTTCATTCACTTAGGGTTAATGTTAAACAAAAGAAACTTTAGGAGCTTCTTTGTCTGTCTTCAGTTTATTCTTTTTTAATGTATTCCCTCTTTTTATTGCTATTCATTTTCTGTCTTTTCCTCATCTTTTGTACACTTACTAACCAATCAATGTCTCTCTCAAAACTTCCCTAGAAGATTGTCTTTACAATAATTTGCTATAATCACCCATCTTAGTGATACACTGTGGAAGGCACAATAGCTCCAAAACCAGACAGACAATTGGTGCTTATTTTCAGACAATTTTCATTTATGTGATTTTTCTTTTTTTTTTTCTTCTTTCAAATGCCCATAAGTAACTACTTGACGCTTTCAGGGTCTCTTCGATGTGACTCTGCCTTAGGAAGATGAATCACTGTTCTGACCTTCAGTTCTCTCTCCTCATTTTGATGAGGCAACTTTTCATTTTGTGAAACAGAAAGCTGTTTTCACTTGCAAAATCATTTTATTGTGCCAGTCAAAATTGCACAAGTCATAGCAGGATGAATCTCTCTGATTTACCATGGAGCTAAGGGAACGTTTAAAGAATCTTGCTTTGTGTGCGTATGTATTGGGCGTTTCTTGTTTGTTTTTGAGAGCCAACTCAAAACATTTGCAACACAAATACTTTTTTTTGTTTGTTTTTGTATTTTTTTCATTAACTAGTTGAGTAATTTTGGTGCAGATAGCTCAGCAAGCATTTTAAATGCCTGCATATGCATAATCATTTCCCTTTGGTAAGAATCAGATGTTCTGACAAATAGACACGTAATATTTTCTTGATTTAATATTAAGGGAAAATACAGTTAATGTCTAAAAAAAATGGTCCTTCTCTTGATGGAGCCTACTAGAAAGCACACATATTCCATACAGAGGATGCTGTAAAATTGCTAATGTTAATTGTATATGTTGTTGCATTGAACTTCTATCAGTAAAAAGAAGAAAAGTTTGTATTAGAATAAACTTCAAATGAATTGGTGGGAAGAAATGCAACTGTCCTTGTAGTTCAAGTAGTATTTCAAAAACAGTTTCTTATAGACTTCTGTGGTTCCTAATATATATTTTTTTCCCATTCAAAGAACTTAGAAAATTGTATTTAAGCCTCCATTGCTGTTTTAAACTTTACAGCAATAAAGAAGCTGGGTTACTTTACTCTGATCCTTTTAACCTTTCTGCAATTACAGACTTACCAGTATCCCATAAAAAAATAACTGAATTATCAAATCTTTATAGTGATTGCCATTGCCAGTACCACTGTGTTTTGCTTGTTACATTGCTAAGGAATTTTGTGCTATATAGCTTATCAGAGCCATTTGTTTGTCAATGCACACAGGTAAATGTACTTGACTTGATTTTTGTCCATCTTTAATTGGGAAACACCTGAATTATACTGAATTGTTTGGGTGGACTTCAGGTATTTTTGTATCTAGGGAAAAGATGAAAAAGAGTAGGAGCATCTAACTTGCAGGAACCAATATTCATTTGGCCAGTGATGTGACTCCAAGCCAGAGTAACAGTAATTGCCATCCTATTTGAGGATTTTTGTAAGACTTATCCCAGTTTCATGCAGTTTAAAGCTGTATCGGTAATGTTTAGATGACAGAAATCTAGAATGGTTTCATGGTGAGTTGTAATGAGTTTTTCCACAGCGATTATTACACTGCACGAGACAGTATCATCAATAGGTGCACACTATTTCCTATGGGCTGTCTCAGCCTGATAGATGGGGTGTACGGGGTCCAACAGGCGATGCGTGTGACGCGGGTTCCTGCAGTACCAGAAACGTGAAGATGTTCTGTACACATACCCTAACGGTAATGACACAAAAATAGCACCAGGAGGCAAAAGATTGCCTTTGGGATGTCTTCTCAGGTGACATTCACAGTGACCTCTTTTAGGATATTGTCATGAGTTTTATGATATTTTGTGCTTTTCACAAAGTACTTTTTGATAGTACACACAGACCTGAAAATGTGAATCTTGGGTTCATTCAATTTAAAAGCCAGTGGAAGAACTACAAGTTAGTGTTAAATCTGAAGAATTTTCATGACCCTTTGAAGCCTATTTCTTGATACTTTGAATTGTCATTACAGTAAATTGTTACGTAAGTTTTGTTTCTTCTGAACTTGCTGTTCCTCTGCAGGTTATTCAGCTTTCACAAGCGAGAAACTGCTTCTCTCTTCTCTTTTCTCCCCTTCTCCCCTCTCTCTTTCTCTCCTCTTTTGAAGAGGAATACTAAGTTCTTTCATTAGGGTATGATACTGGACAGACAAACGCAATTAGCAAATTTTATTCTGTTAAATCATCATTACTGTTTTTTTGATTGCAGTGGGTTCAAGACATTTGCTGTTGAAAACCAACACCCTCATTTATTAGAAAGATCTCCAATACTGACTTGTTTCCTGCATTATTTTCTTTCTTCACTTTCCTCATAGGGAGCTATTTATAGTGCATTTTATTAGCTGTATGATAGGTAATAAACACAAATGCATTCTTTGTCGTATACACAGTATTCGAGTATTTCAAATTTATGAAACTGGTTTTAAATCAGCTTTTTTGTTTTCATACTTGGCTTGCCCTAGTTTATATTTCTGGTGAGACCTATGTGATAGGCACCTAGTGTGAAGAATCTGTGTTCCTCTGAATCCTGTAGAGCATTTCACATTTTCAGAGAATTCTTTTCACACGCTTATTCTTAATTGTTGGCCTCATGTTTCTGATAGAAACAGTGCTGCTGTTATTTGAGTGCATTTTATAATTTTTAAAGTTGCAGGAAAAAATATGGAAGATTATAAAAAACAGGAAACGTATTAGTTATTCTGTGCATATGCTTTCTCCAGCAATGTGAAGGCACAAGATTTCATCAAAGAACAAAATCAGAACGCTACTTAATGAAGGAGGAAATTAAGTTACAGAGAAATACAAAGTCACTAAAATAATAAATAACACTTCAAATAATTTATTCGAGAAAACTGAAATTGGGCTAATGGTATATCTTGATAAGGTTTTTACAATAATGTGTTATTCATATCTTATGGGAAACGTCAATAACAAGAAGGGTTCTGTGTCCTTTATGCCTTTACTGTGTTGATTGCTTTATTTCTCATTGTCTGTTGCATCTTTGGATTTTTTTAACTTTTTAAAAAGCGGCTGTGTGAAAAACTCATTTTAGATGCCTTTCTAGTTTAAAATTTTTGCTGTCTTATGCTTTAATAATTGTTGGTGGGTAATTTATTTGCTATTTGCACATAGACCCTCTGGATTTGGTAGTTTGTGGATGTTTTAAAAGTTAAATGGATCAATTTTATCTTTTTTCATTATTTTAGTTAGGTTGTATGAACTCCCTTCCTTCTACGGACCATAATCTTCGCACATGCTGGGGTTTTTTTCTGTTTTCTCAGTTCAGGAGTAGAAATCCAGATGCTACTGTACATCACATCATTAAAAACTGGCTTAATGATCATTGCCTTTCAAAGCCAGATGACAGGACATTAAGAGAAGATGAAGCATCTTCCTACTTCAAGTCCTTCCTTCCCCTTCAAACCCTTCAGCTAATGGCACTCCATTTGCATAACAGTTGCCACCTCCGGGAGGGAGATTGTAGCTGTCCTGTTTATCTGCCAGTAACATCGATGTACCTGGTCTCAGTCTAGTACCAGAGAGAGAATCAGACCTGTTGCACTGTCCATCCTGATGGCTGCACCAGACCTTAGTTATTTGTTTGGGAAGATCCTGGATTCCTACTCATGTAGGAATCCCAGTACCTTTCAAGCATGGCTTAGAAGCGAGTGTATGCACTGCTGATTTCTTAAACAATATATCCTAACACCCAGCAACGTGGTTATCTGTGTCTGAAGCTAACACTGAGGAGCTGTTAGAGCTCGCTGTGAAAGGAGCCACATCACTAGGTTTGAGAGAGAAAGCACTTTTCCCCACTCACCCATTTATTCCGAGAGCAAGGCTTGTCTTCTGTCTTGGAAAGTATCAGGAGTGCAGCCACTCTCTTTCCTTCTCCAGTATGCTTGCTATATACAGGAATGCTTGCTAAATGGAAAAATAATGATGTGAATTTGGTAGATCGTGGTAGACCTGGTACCTACCATGTTTAGTGTACTGTCTCCTACGAGCTCTGCAAAAGGACATCTTTGTATTCCTGCAGTGGATTTTATTGGTTATCTCTAACACTCTTCAATTTCTGCAGTATTCCTAGCACGGTTTTCTAAGGAGCTAAGACACATATGGTTGCACTCTGTGTCCTATACTCCCAAAGCTTTTAAACCTGTTGGCTAATTCCATCTGAATTTGACAGAAGTTTTGATGACATTCAATCCCCTTACGTTTTGTGCACAAAGTCGGTGGTTGGTCAGAGGGTAGAGACTGAGTGAGTGCTGCGGTGGGAAGGCAGGCAGAGCTCAGTTTGTGCGAGGGCTGTAACTGTGGGCTGGCAGCCAGTGTGTCCACAGCCCTGTCTGCGTGTCGTAGGGTGGCTGCTGCCTGCTGTGTCTTCGACTTGTAGTGGTATCTGTGGAAATGTTAATTTATTGGGAATCTTCACAAATCAGGTGTTAACTTCAAGTTATAGAAGAATGTGTTTCTTTTTGAGCGTTCAGGTCTGTATTTCAATTGTGGACCTGTTGTGAGTGCATATAATGAAATGGTACTTTTTTTCAGTGTTACCTAGATCACTGATTTTCTTCCAAATTCACCAGCTAATCCATTCATTTTAATTTTTTTCTGTGCTACTTGGAGGCATAGAAGCATCTGTGTGAACATTGAAATGTTCATTCTGTATCACTATGGGCTGGTAAGAAAGTCAACAATATCTCCCCCAATATCTCCCCTTGGAGAGTGTGTGATCCTTGCAGTAAGATTAGACTTTTCTTATTAGAGTTTCTAACTGAACTAATAGTTATCCTGAGCTGAATTCTTACCTCTTGCTAAATATACCCTCCCTTGAAAAATAAGGACAAAATCTATAGGTGTATGTCTTTTCTTTCTTTTGTCCAAATTATCTCAGGGAAGGTAATTTCCTCGGGATTTACATGTAGTCAAACCAACAGCCTCGGGAGGAATTCTCGATACCTGGGTATGTCATTAGGTGATCCTTACCTGTCACAGGAGATTTGCTTCCAGTGTTTTTTTTCTTCTGGAACTGATTATCATCTTTGATTGTCGTTGGTTTTGGTAGGAACAAGGCTCCAATCTCAAAAAAAAGTGATACAAGAAAAGTATGTAAAGTTGTACAAAGCTGAAGAAAGACTGTTGGAAAATGTTGGGATGTTTTAACATCCTTTTCCGTGACAGCTTTCATCAAAATTACTTATCTGACATCCAGATATTTTTCAATAGACAAAAATGTCCAGTCAAAATCTGACAATCTGTGCAAAGTGGATGGACGTGACCCCTGGTGTCCTGTCAGAGTTAGGTTTCTGTGTAAAAATTTTCACTCTGAGCCCTAAGAACTCCCAGAAGGAGTTAGGTATAGAACTCTTACATTTTTCTAGTAAATTGTTGGCTGTCTACTGTCTTTTTTTTATGAATCTGTATTTTTCATTCTTCCTGCTGTGAAACTAACCCCACTAAAATCTGGAGGGAAGGAGGGGAACTGTAGCAGATGGTAGATAATGTTGAAGAGAATAAAGCCCCTTTCATTTCTCCTGGATTACTTAGCCATCCATCATTAGATGCGTTCTGTTTGGATTTAGGAAATATGGTTTGTGCTTTGTTAAATAATTACTTGATCACAGCCCAGAGACATAACTTTTAATGTTTCATTTGGTGCAATTCCAGTTGAAAGAGAGGTAATTTGGTTTAAGTGGAAGTTGAGAGGTTAAAACCCCCAGTAGTTGGAGATAGTAATTACTGAAAACTGCTCTTTTCCTGCAAGAATTTTGGAAGTTACCCTGACTATGCAAAAAAAGGTTTCAGAATGTGGTGCATCTAATGCATTGCGGTGTTCCTGCTCTTGGTACTCACCCATAACAAATCTGTCATTTAGGTTGCATAGATATTTATAGGGCTTTTATTGTTGCCTGACCTGTGATGGATTTTGCATCTAGTAACATTTGTGAAAAAAAAAAAAAAAAAATCAATGAATACTTTTGTTT